>JALMQS010000127.1:3267628-3377937 GCA_024734495.1 Forficula auricularia
AAAAAAATCATGAGCTCACGTGGGCAGGGATGCCATGCCCTGAAGTAGGTTTGTACTTTTGTTATCTAAAAGAACAAAGAAGTACACACCTACTCGTTACCCATTGATAATGAATTTGGTTTTCCATAAAATAAGAAAACCTATTCGTAATCTCAAATTCCTTAATAAAACTCATGTAAAGTTGTTTATTATTGAGGTGTAGAGTTAGCTGAGAGGTAGGATGAAGTTGGACAAGGTATATTGTAATACTCACAGTTGATGTTTCATCCGTCACTGGCTGATACTCACTTCCAATCTGCCTATCACACCCACTTATATACTTACCCATCTCCCCACTCCAAAACATTGTCCCTATCTCCCCCCTACTCACTGTCCCTATCTCCTCCTCTCCAAAACATAGTCCCTATCCCCCCCTCACTGTCCCTATCTTCTCCCCACTTTTCATTCTGCCAATTTCCCCCACTCTTATATACCCTTCGTGAACAATTAGTGAAAGGTATTCTTAGCTTATCTTCCGTGATAATCTTAATCTGCTTAGTATTGTAATTATTTTACCTTGTTTAACCCACGCCATTCGATTTTCACTTATTACTACTAATTTTTTAATTGTGTTTAAAGCACTCTATTCGATTTTCACTGATCCTTACTAATTATTTAGCAGTGTTTAAAAGTACTAGTGGTACTCATAAAGACCCATGAAAATCACACACTAATTCAATTGTTGATTCTCTTGTCTAGATGAACTGCAAATAGTCAGTGATATCTGATTAATATTAAAGAAATACAAATATTAATAACAAATTTCAAATTTAGGGAACATTAGGGAATATTAATATTCCAAATGACTTCGGATAAAGTTTATCAAAGATCCGTTGCAGTTTATTTAAAAATTTGAACATAATAGATATTATAAAACAAATAATTATTAATAAATTAATTTAATTTTGAACGAAATCGATTCAGTACTTTTTGAGAAAATGGTCAAAAACCCCAAAAACCGTCAATGAAAGTCTGTTTTGGAAACATTTTAAAACCCACCTCCATGTCACAAGTCAATGTTTCGTTTCATATAACTTTTTAAACTTTTTTTCAAAGGATCTTGTGCTTTCAAAAAACATCGTTTTTTGACTGTTCAGATGGTTTTCGACCATTTTCTCAAAAAGTATTGAATCGATTTTGTTCAAAATTAAATTAAATGATTAATAATTGATTATGTTATAATATCTATTAATTTCATATTTTTAAATAAAATTTCAACGGAGTTATTAGCGTTTTTAAATAGGTCATCAAATAAACTATCCTTTAAGAGGCAAATTTCTTAATAATAATTATTTTATATAAAACATAAATGATAATAACATCTAGATATGAAATTTCGATTGACTTGAATAAATATCTAATTAGAAAAAAAATAAAACATTTTGCAAATTGAACTTACCCTTTAAGATGTAAATTTCCTAAAAATAATTATTTGTTATAAAAGATAATTGAAAATAACACTCAGATATGAAATTTCAATAGATATGAATAAATATCTAATGAGAACAAATATAAAATGTTTGGCCATTTCTAGTTGATTCGTTCCCTGCTAGAAGAAATTGAATCTTTTCATACAATTTCTTTTAAACTACAAAATTCATAATCAATTGTTATTTTCTTATACAATAGACATACTGTGTACCTTAAGATAGATGAAATCGATAAAATAAGATCGTTTTCTTTCTCATATATCATTTTTTTGGTCTCTTTTATCAATAGTCTGGGTCGCAGGCCTCCCGGTATGATGCGAGGCATTTGTTATGGAAGTCCATTCAGTCCACAGTATTAAATATCTTTTAACATGATAATTTAATATATTTAAATGTATCTACGATATGATAAAATAAATAATTAAATAAAATAATTTAAGAAAAAATATTATATACCAAAAGAATTGGGCTGACAACCACGGACCCAAGTCTCACAGGGCAGAGCATGAAAAGGAAGATTGCCATTTTTAAATTCTTCTTTGAAGCCTCTGAAAAGACACATTGAGAACAAACCATGAAATATTCTTCTTGCAACTGATCTTTTACCTGCAAATATTCTAAATTTCTTTTCTTTTCTCATTTCTGTTAGATCATCTATCGGCCCAAACCCCTAAGATATTAGAAGCAATCTTACAAACACCCATATTTCACAGGCTTGCTGTTTTTTTACATAGAAGAAAGTCAGGATAAAAGTTATATATTTTTTTTATTATGGGAATCAGTTTTCGATGTGTCTGCTTTCGACTAGCGCTTATGTCTGGTTAATTATTTATTTTTGATAAGGGAGAATGGTGCATGTTCTTGGTGAAACATATTAAATAAAGTAAAGAAAATATTTGAAAATTATTTTAGAAACTTTTTAAAATTTAAAATATAAAATACTAGGTAGGTTTCACATAAATAAAAGACCAGATGCTTGTTTAGGACGACTCTATATATATTTCGAGGTATAAGCCCATCTTCAGGAGTTCACAAAAGATATTGTCTCCTGAAGATGGGCTTATACCCCGAAATATATATAAAGTCATGCTAAACAAGCATCTGATCTTTTATTTATGTAAAACCTACCTAGTATTTTATATTTTAAATTTTCAAAAGTTTCTAAAAAAAATTTCTTTACTTTATTTATTAAATCTTTTGTAATTACAAGTTTTTATTTAACTTAATAGAATTCGATGGAGAATTGATGGAAAGTCAGCCCAAAGTTAATGAAAAATGAAATTTCTAAAAAAATAAATATTTAAACCTAAATTTCTTCTTCTTAAAAACCGACATTTCGGAGTATATCTCCCTTCCTCCGAAACGTCTATTTTTAAGAGAATGAAAGTGCAGTTCTAATAAATTCTTTTTTTTTTTTTTTGAAATTATAATTTTCATTATCTTTGATTGTCAATTCTCCATTCTTCCAAAAGTATTTTTTCTCTAATTCTACCAAGAATTTCCTATTTTTGACGATTAAATCAAACCTTGGAATTTTTAATTAACTTCGAATTTTTAAGTGCAATTATTATATAAAAACACAAAACTCTTGAACAATTTTCATTCAAAAAGATGTCTATGAGCGAGGTTTATAAAAAATTATCTTAAGCTAAGTATCAATATCCACATTGGCACTCTTTCGAAGTGACTAACTGCCTCAGCGCAGTATTCTATAGCTGATACCAAAGACGTTTATTTGAGTTATTAATAAATATAATAAATAAATAAATAAAGAAGACATTCAAAAAATTCTTTATCAATATCTCTTTTACCAAAGTGTAGAATTTAGATAAAACTAAAAAACAAGACAATTAAATCGTTTTTTTCTTCCAATGTTCTTCGTATTGTCATTCGTTAGAAAGGGAAACGGCTTTCCGTTTGGACTTGGCTTATCTCGATCACTGGAAGGGACGAAGGGCTATTTCTTAGGCCCATTTGATTGTTAGTTCCTCGTAAGGCGTTCCGCTTTTGTGGCCACTACCCCTGAAGATTTAGCCAGCCGTGGTTCCTCCGCCAACGCCGAAGACACCGGTAAAGAAGAAGATGCACCCAGCCATGTCCAAGCACACACCTGCAGTTCTCCCCCAACAACTCTCTTCCTCAAGGAATGGTCATCCTCAATCAAGTAGTAGCGAGTAGCCCGAGAGAGGCAAATCGTAAGTGGAATAATGAAAGGATCGCGTGGATGGCAAGCGAATCCATTCAAAAAATCTTTTCTTATTCTAACAAATGAATTAAGTTGAAAGAGTTTTGGAGGCACCAAAATTCATTCAGTATTTCATGTTAGGTAAACATATTCTTAGATACTATAAGAAAATGTCTTTTCGTGAATCAAAAATAATTTCACCATACGTATGATATCTCGATAAATTTATTGTATAGATTATTTTAAATATTGTTCACTATATTCAATTGCCTTTAGCTTTAATGATAAAGCCCTTGATCAATTTTGCATTATTTTTAGTATAACTACCTAGTAGAGATATTCGTTTGTATCTTATTTACTTAATTTTACTAGCTACAATGTTCTGACAGAAAAACATTATATTGACACTATAATATAGTCCTGTTTTACTTTTGAAGAGAAAATTAATCAAAAAGGATTAAGTTACCAATTTTCTTCTTCTTTCGAATCCGGGTACAACAATCAGATGGTTGTTTGTTATTCGTCCAACTCCACTGCACTATTTTTCGGGATGAAGAGATATTTGATGTTTAAATTCTTAGCTGGACAATATGGAAACTTCAGTACATGTTCTATTGTGCCCGAGTGGTGAACCGCGACCTAATATGCTGTACACCTACTTCCACTTGTACTTCCAAATATTTCCAAGTATTCCAAATATTTCCAAGTACTTCCAAAATACTTTCAAAGAGGTGTACACATAACCCCATTTATGAAGAATTGCTTTAGAACTGCCCACAAATGTCTTTAGTCGGCTTAGAGTTTCCCTAGAGCTAAGTTATTCCTTAGGTGATAATTGGAAATCCTACTTAAGCTGATACGATTACTTAGGCGAATGCACCAAAACTGAGCGAACTCGATATAATATGAGTATAAACTAGGGCATAGTTCTCTAAAGCCAAAAAAAAAAAAAAAAAGAGTATAAACTATCCAATTCGACTTATTGAATTCGATTTTACAAATCTAATAAGAACCTTTGCCCAACTAAAAGCACGAAAAGCGATTTTGTATATAATAAAATAAAAGTTTTGTTATTTTAGTAATTTAAGAACAGAAACCGTATGTTATAATTATTGAAAAAGTAAATATTTTTGAACATTAATTAATCAAAATGCAGTTTGTCGAAATACGCAATTCTTTCTTTCAATATTCCCAAGAGCTTGAGGGTATAAGACCGGTGCTGTAAAAATTCATAATATAATATCTTTTATTTGTTACCCTTTATCCAGAAAATAGATTACTAAATAATTCCAATATGATTAAGTTATCAGCTTTTGAAACAAATATTAAAAGTCTACTCAGTGAGGATGCATAGGCGTCTGCAGAGAGGGAAAAGAGTGGGCACATGCCCCCTCTGGGAACGAATAAAAATTTTTTGTAACAACCCTGACTTACGGCCAAGACCTCACTAAACTATGTTTAATGTACTATATTTGTTTCTGTATTTAAACACTACTGTATTATTATATTCTACTTGTGAAAAAGTATTCAAAAAATTAAATATTTTAATAATAATGTAATTATTTAAATATTTTTCTAATTAATATATTAAGTGGATATATATCAAAGAGAGTTATTTTTGACAGCGACATTTTTAAACAAGATATATATATATATATATCGCTAGACCACTGTTGGTTGAGGCTATGGGGTCAGCTGAATCTTAAATCTGGACCAAGAGAAATGAAAAAGAAATGATCTATCTGTGTGTGATCCAGGATCATATCGCGATTAGCCCGCATGATGCTTTTACTAAACACGGATATAGATCACCTAGTGAATTTGTAATCTAAGATGTTATATACTTCAATCCCCCAGTCCAGCGCACTTAAAGCCAGTTGTATGTCGGTTGGTAAACTCTTTTTAAACGTTGACAAAGGGTACAACCTTATAATTCACCTTGTGCCTGACAGGATGAAAGTGCCTGTCATCTGATTGGCCATCCTGCCGGGCACAAATTGAATTATAAGGTTTTACCCTTTGTTAACGTTTAAAAAGAGTTTTCCTACCGACATACAACTGGCCCTTAGTCTATCAACACACATGTAAGGTGTTGCTACCAATTAATCATGAGTTTCCTAAATTTGATTCACTCGCGAATCGAATGTAGGTACACATATTACACAGAAATATATAAATTCAGATGTTATTATTACTTAATATCTAAACGTATGTTTCCTACATTTGATTCAATCGCGAATCAAATGTAGGTGATTTTTGTGGCATTTTAATGGCAAGCAACTAACATAGATCGGGCGCTCTGGACTGGGAAGATTGAATATATAACATCTTAGATTTCAAATTAATTTGGTGATCCATCCGAGTTTCATGCGGGCTATACGCAAAATGGCGTTGGATTGTAGCTAAATGTATAATATATTTTTCTCTCTTGGGTCAGACTTACGACTCTGCAAACTCCAATAGCTTCAACCGCAGTAGTCTCGCGCTATATATATTTTTCAAAAAAGCGCGATCAAAACAATTCTTGTAAATATGTCAATTATTCTTTGATATATTAATGAGAAAAAATTATAAATTTACTTAATATCTGACAAAAATTACCTACATTCGCGAGTGAACAAACTTTATTATACCATTTTCAAGAACGAGAAATAAGTTAAATCTAACGAGAACTTAACTAAAACATTTTGGTAGGTATTTTAATTAAACTCATGTTTTAGTATGTAATTATTTGTATGCAAACTTTGCACTCCCCTCTCCCCTGAAAATTTTTCCCTTGACGCCACTGCGTGGATGCAAGTAAAACAAGAACAAAGCATGCATCTTGGAGTGAATATCTAATCAGGAGCGATAGAAAGAACATAAAACCTCGTTCATTAGATCTTGGGTCGTTTTAGTCAATGGTTGCAGCCAACCAGCGAGAAAGAATCCTTGGAGCGTGCTCCAGCAGCTAGTTAGTTAATTGAGTATTCGTTCAGAGTATAGTATATAGAAAACTACTGACTAGTGAGTATTGGCTATAGGAGGGCAGTATATGGTATGTGCCGAGTGCGAGCACGCGTCGGAGGCACGCATGCAGAAAGTGCGGCAGCTGCAGTCACGGCTCGGTGCGCTATGCCTTCCTGCCTCCGCCTTGCAAATTGCTTTCAGGAGACAAACCTGTCTTTTCAACCTTCCAAATTACAGCACACGTCCAACCGAATAAGGAAACAAAAATTAAATTGCAATTATGGCCATTGTACAAGATGATGCCAACCGTATTCCACCGAAATATCCATTACATCTTCTTTTTGTATATTTCGTTAACATTTATCTATTCTTTAACAGTAATATTCATTATAGTTGCAAAGATTAAGATAAACTATCCACAGAAGTTGTTTGTTTTATTTTATAAAAACCTAACTATAATTATATTTTTTTTCTTTTTACTTTTGTTAACATGTATTCTCTACACCTACCTATAGTTGTTTTCGATAAGAAATTATGTATTTCCTAACAAATGTTAAATTAGTATTAATCATTTATCTATTTTCATTATATATGTTTAAAACAATGGTTGACTGCCTAAGTGAATTACATGGAAAATTACAAATTGAGTATTTAAGGAAATAGAGCGTAGAGACTTTAATGCTGAAGTCAGAATCTGTCATCTAGAAAAGGGAAAAACTCATAGTAAATATTAAAAAAAATCCTTATTATTTTGATTTTGCTCTCAAAATCGGCATTATAATTATATACTACAATATAATAAATTAGAGAAAACGTGGTAGTTTATAATGAAATATTTGTCTATTAAAGAAGATTAAAGATTTTTTCTATAGTTTCACACGAGGGGTGATCCGCGATTGGAAGTAAGTGTACACCTCTTTAGAAGTATTTTGGAATTAAGTGTACACCTCTTTAGAAGTATTTTAGAATTACTTGGAAATATTTGGAAGTACTTGGAAATATTTGGAAGTACTTGGAAATATTTGGAAGTACTTGGAAACATTTGGAAGTACTTGGAAACATTTGGAAGAACTTGGGAATATTTGGAAGTACTTGGAAATATTTGGAAATACAAGTGGAAGTAGGTGTTAGCATATTAGGTCGCGGTTCACCCCTCGGTTTCACAGTTAACGCTTTTTAATTAAGATAAAATAGATAAATAATAAATATGTACCCATTGATAATCAAAAAGACATTTGCACTATCAAATTAATTATAAGGCCAATTCGAAAAATATTTTACGAACTATAAGTAGAATTTCTAAGTAAAAAAAAATATAAAATTGGAGAAAAAAGCGAATACTTTTCAAAGACTCGGTTCTCTCTCTGCAAATGTTGATGATTAGGGAACTATTCTGTCAGGAAAGCTTAGGATAAATCTATTTACCATAACACTTATACCTTTTAAAAAATACGTTTAAAAAAGTTGGTAACACACATATGGTATTAACAGACATTTTGACAAAATATTTATTATCTCGAAAAATATAATTTTTTCGATGTTCACTTATTAGGGCTTTTTGGTAGACCAAAACGCCATGGTTTTTTAATCAAAATAGTTTCAGCCGATTTTGAGATATTTCGAAAAAATGAAGCAAAAAAACCACTTTTTCCACCCACGATTACAATACTTGACCAATGATCATAACCCCCTATATGGTAAAGTAAAAAATAACATATTTTAATTTTCGAACTCCTTACTTTCTTCTTCAATATAATAAAAATATTTCAATGATTTATTATGAGTAAAATTTTTGAATTAATCTTCACATGAAGACTAAGCTTTCAGTGATATAAAAATAAAATAAATAAAAATATTAAGAAGATACATTCTTCAATTTTTTATTTGGAATATTGTTTTGTAATTTATATGCAAAACAAAATAGTTTTAATTACTTTTGTTTGAAATTTAAATGAATAATAATAATATTAAATATTAATTGGAAATATTTATATTTTAATGAAGATAGGGCCAAAATCTTAGAAACTGTAGCGTAAAAATAAATTAAAATATTTATATAAAACAGAAATTACTAATTATTTCATTAAAGAAAACTGATACTATTGTTAAAATACCACTTGGAAATTACCCAAAAAAGATTGTTTTGGTAAAATTTGTTGTTTAATTGTTACATGTTATCCTTTGATCTCGTTTTCCACCGCCATAATCTGTAATTCTATTATAGAAGAAAACATTCTATTTCTTCGAATATCTAAATCATAAAAGTAATTTCTTCAATTTTCTAAAGATGTTAAAATTCATAATCTTATTAACACTAATAAGTAATATAAATAAATAAAAAAATTAAAAAAAACAATTCTCCACCCTTGTAAATGTTTTTCACATTTGTGTTTCGAAATAAAAAAAAGCAAAAAAATCTGTAAAAAATGTAAATTGGATCAATTCTACTAATGAACTTTTATCTCTCATGGTGGGTGGTTTATGAGTCGTTTAAGTTCTTTGCGGATCATTTTATTGTTGGCTGTAAAACTCGATAATCACTTAAGCTTAAAAAAGTACCTATTTTTTTTCTAAAAGCAAGCCATTTCAGAGAATAATTCTTCTTTTGCTAGATCTAAATTGAATCTTGCATTTTCACTGATAGGTTGATTTAGAAAATGAAGCTATTTCTATATATAGCCATATAGTAAGTTTATCCTATTTTAATAATAAAATTTAATCTATAGAAGTAAATGGGACATTTTAAAAACATACAATTAAAATTGGGGAAACAAATGACCTTTTTCAAGGTTAAATGTACACTCCAGGGACGTAGTCAGAGGGTCATTTTTTTCAAAAACAATTTTGTACGTTTTTGAAAAAAAAATTTATATAAGTACTTACGTACCTACTCTTTTTTCAAATTTTGGTAATTTTCGAAATTTCTAACTCGTCTGGCCCTTTGAAAAGAAGTTTATTCGATATTTTCATTTTCATGCATATTTTCAGCATAAGCCACTGTTTATTGAAATAATTATAAGATCGGTTATTTTCTCAAGATGAATATTAACTTATTTTATAATAAAAAAAAAACACGAAGTTTTAAGCATATAAGTCAAAATATCAATAGTAATATAGCAAGTCTGTGAGATGTTTGAGACAGCTAGTTGAAAAGTGGCACAAATGTGAATCTTATCTTTGCGAACTCTTTTACGCCCAATTTTATTAATTAAATTAGCTACAACCGCTCCAGAGCTAATTTAAAGATAAATTTTTAGCATTTTTAATCTGGAAGTTTTGAATTTCGAGACCCCAAAATAAATCACTGCTTTTTATTGAAAATATGCATAATTATTTTAGCTTCAAAATGAACTTTTTATGAGCTTCCATTCTTGAACTCTCATGGTTATCATCGAGGGGTGAACCGCGATTCGAATTAGGTGTACAGCGTCTTTGGAATTATGTGGAATTATTTTGGAATTCATTAGATAATGCCCCTTCATCTATTGTAATCTACGTGGAAATGAAAGTGGAAGTGGAAGTAGGTGTACAGGATATTAGGTCGCGGTTCACCCCTCGGTTATCATTATTACCCAAATACAGGGGCGTAGCCACGGAGGGGGGGGGGGAATCAGAACGCCCCCCAAGGGCAGGGCTCATGGGATGAGTAACGGCAACGACAAACCGTTTCTTATTTATTTTATTTTTATTCAAATTTGTCCCTACCCCGGGGGTCAGATTTTAGCCGGATGCCTCGAGTCGGATTCGAACCCGGGTCCACTTGGTTAGCAGGATGATACGCTACCGCTTAGCCTATCCGACCCCCTCTTATGACAAACTAACCGTAATTAAATATATTTCATAATATGTTTAATCAAGAATTATGTTATATAATAAAAAAAATTCCGCTATCTAAATATTTTGCTTTGTGGACTGACCCCCCCCCCCCCCTCCATGAAAATTTTCTGCCTTCGCCACTGCTAAATTTAATACAGATACTTTGAGATGCAATTTTAAATATCTTCTAAAAATGCAATAGCTAGTAATAGCGTTACCGCTAAAGGGAGAACTTTGCTATGATTATTTTTACTTTATCCAATACGAAGCTTAAAATCAAAAATAACAATCGATTCTTATCTAATACTAGAGGAATAACATTATTGCATTCTAGTCTTTTTGAATTTAAGTCGATTCTTCCATATTTTCAGGGGAGGTTGCCATTAATAGTCAAAACATTAAAAATGGAATGCATTAAGGTTATTCCTCTAGTATTAGAAAATAATCGATTGTTATTTTTGATTTTAAGCCGATCCCTCCATGTCTTCAGCAATGGTTACCAATAATAACCGAAACCTCAAAAATCCAATGTAGAATTATTATTCCTCAAGTATTAGATGAGAATCGATGGCTATTTTTGATTTTAACTCTATTCCTCCATGTCTTCAGCAATGGTTACCAATAATAACCGAAACGTTTAAAATCCAATGTAGAATGGTTATTTGTCGAGTATTAGATGAAAATCGATCACTATTTTTGAATTTAAGTCAATATGGCCTGCAAATAGAAAGTGATATCTGATTAATAATAAAGGAATAAACATATTAATATTTCAAATGGATTTGGATATAGTTTAGCAACGATCCGTTGCAGTTTATTTTATTTGTAAATAAATTATTAGACGAGATTAGAACTTCTAGAGTGTGCCAAAAAATGAGTATGTATGTCTTCTGTAAAATCAATCATTTACCCACTCATGATTAGTAAGTAATCTTCGTTTAAGAAGTGCATATAATTATACCTTGTTTATATAGGTACGAGTATATATCATTTCATTTGGAACTGCACTTGTTGATGTCGCTTTGGACGGCTGGCCATCCGGAGAGTTAACACTGACTATCCAAGCCCCACTTGCAAGGGTGCCAACAAGTGTGAAATGCTCTTTAATCTTGCCTCAATGATTTGCCTTTATCAGGAATTAATTGCACCACTGCCCAATGAAATTAGAGCTAATAACCAAAAATATTAAATAGTATTATTATTATTTTTTTTTTGATACTAATAAAAATATAACAAATTACTAGTGGTGCAGTAAATTTTATTTATATGTTTATGTCTGTGTGTGATTCATGTAAATTAGTTCAGGAGCCAATTTATAATAATTTTATACATTTTAGGGCTTATTTCTACTTCTTCTTTTAAGTGACATATTAGGTATTCCTGACGTTTTGGCTCCTCTTCACATATACCTGTGCTGAGTGTGTTTAGCTGTTTTTACACAGATACGGGACCTAATTTTTAACACCGGTTCCGAACGGCTAATTTGGAGAGGTTACTAGGCAATTATACTCTTGGTAGGTTGCCATTTCTTTCCAAGAGGAGGCGGCTGCAAATATCTGCCGGGACTCGGTCTCGAACCAGCGTATTTCAGGCCAGCGACCCGACTCTCTAACCACTGACCCACGGTCACCTCAAGGGTTTATTTAATCACACAAATAGAGTAATCTCAGTTAATTAACACATTTAATACATTTACTAGATTATTTATTTTTTTGAAATTTATTGAAATATCCATGTTAAATTGAAAATGTATGTTGTACGTAGTATGTATGTATGTAGTTGTATGTATAGACTAACAAATTCCAAATCTTGAACGAAATTGCATGTATAAATATGAAATTGTATTAGTGGATATCAATGAGGCAGTCCAAAATTCAAAAAAATAAGTTAATTTAAAATGTATTTTTATTCATAAACCGACGTTTCGGAGGCTTATCGTCTCTTTCTTCAGGGTTTTGAAAGGTCAGCGAAGGAAATCAATGAATTTAGTTCTGATGAGAATGAATTACAATATATATTGTTACTAAAAATGGCACTTTTCTGACATTAATAACTCAATAACTATAATAGGTTTATTCTTGAAATTTGGTATTCTAGGTGTTCCAGTGGGCCTTATAAGACATGCGAAATTTCAAGTATGTAGGTTGTAGCTCGAAATGGTTCGTGTAAATTTACACATGGCCCGTTCTTTTCCGAACTTGGCTGACACACTGCCGTGTGTCTAGATAGACAATTTATTCAATAAAATATTTTGAATAAACTGAATATGTATGTAATATTTATTGAGGATAATAATGACCCCGCTAAATGTATAATTTTAATTATTTTTCCTCAATAATCAGCATGTGATGATGATAAAAGCGCCCTTTTATAATTATAAATATTTCTATTCAATAAATAATCAGCTCTCGTTCGCCTTAGTCTACAAGTACTGACATATTTCGCTGCAAGTTTACACAGGTTGCCGTTGTCAGGCGTTATCTATGCTTATAAAAGCGCCCTTTCGTGTTTTATTATTTCTCCTTAACTTTACAATTATTTATTTATTTCTTCAAGCCTATATATATGATTTGTGATAATCAAAATAAAATTAATTTTCTGTTTTATTAAATTCTTAAGTTGTTTCTTAAAATTTTCAGTATTCTAAGGAAATTAAATCAATAAAAAAATCAAATAGTTTTCTGTGAAAAGATTTTGTTTTGAGCAATTTTTGTATATTGTGGAAAGTGGGGGAATATCGACTACTTAAGCGCTGTTAGAAATATCAAGTATTAATCTTGGTAATAAGATGGTCAAAACGTTCAAATTGCTTGGTTACTTTATCTATTATGGGTTTCTTTTATTGGATTTGGAAACAATCAAATGTTTTTTATGAGGTACTTTTTGGAAAATGTGGGGTAATTTCAACCGGTAGGGTAATATCGATCATGGTAGAGGACAAAATCGACCAAGCAGTAATATTTTGAAATAAATTTAATTTTAACATTAATTTGAACATTTGATCGATTTTACTCGAACCAATCCACTTAACATTAAAATTTTGTTTGCAAAAAGTACCTATAGAATAAAAATGAATCAAATTAGACCCAAATTATTGAAAAATATCCACTGTATCCTAGCAACGTAAAATGCAATACATTTAATAAATATAAAAGTGTTCTTTCCTTAATAAGACCAGCACAATTTTAATAAGAAAAGTCTAGACATCAGCAAAACTGACAGTATGTAGAGAAGTCGAGTGATGGCCCAATACTAACCATATAAATTATGGATATACGAAGCCATTCTTCGAATGGTCTCTAAATTTCGTTCCTATGGCGCCAAGTTTATGAGATTTGAAACTGGCCGAATTTGCCCAACGGTCGATATTCCCCCACTTCCCCTATACATATATAGAATCGGTTTCTCGAAAACGACCATTATTTCGCTAAAAATTGGTGTACTTATCAAGTCTCATAAGTTATTAGTCGTGTATAAATTTTAATCCGATTGAAATAAAGGAAGGGGGTGTAAATTAGTCATGTCGCAAAATAAATATTTTTATCGTTCATATCTCGTCTTCGGTAAATCGCAGAGCATTTAAATTTGAAACTTAAGCTATTTAGAAGCAAAAAGCTACCGAGCATCGCTAGGTGCTCCAGGCACTAAATATAATTTGATATAATAGTATAGCCCAGAAAAATAAAATCTTTTTTTAAATAAAAGCTTGTATTGAATTGAATAGCTGTTTTAACCTTTTTTAAAACAAACATTTCGAAACTTCTTCACTTCTTATTAATTGTCTATAAAATTAGCTAGAAGAAGAAGAAGAATATAATAATTTATTTTTTTGGCCTTTATATTACATGCCGGCAAATATTAGTCAAATGTGTTCGAATTTCTGAACGCTCTACCAAATCATTTAATCTTCTTATCCCCTACCCCATCCCTCAAAAAATCTGGATTAAATATTTTTTCTACTAAACATAGATTGGTTGAAGATTTTCTCATAACATTACAATCTCGATAAGTCGGCATCGCTTTTAACCTTTTTCGTGAGGTGGATAGAAAAATCATATCTCAGTGGCATCCATATTTGCCATATTCTCTTCTCTTGTTGATAAGGACTAGATGGAATTCGCAGGCGACAGGCATTCTGCAAAGTCAAAAACACGAGAAGTCGCCTCTTTTGAAGTTGTGCGATTGATCTTGCGAAAAATAAATAAGAACAGCGCGTCCTCTTTATAGATAAATGGCTTCTTGACGATTGACTCTTATTCCTGATGGCTACAAGTGTCAGCAACGAAGGAGACGTGCTGAAGATGTCAGTGGACGATAAGACCGCGGGAGCTTAAGTCCCACGGTGAAGATGTCTTCAGTTTCCTCCAGATAACATCATTTCCACCTTTCTTTTAACATTATTTACCATAAATTCACTATTATATATTGCGAAAGAAAATATCAAAATAATTTAAAGAGTTGAAATAGGACAATGAAAAATATTTTTGGAAAACTGAAAATAATCGCACTCCTATTTATTGGGTAATGTAAAAATTTTACCCTGAACTATAAACGTTCTCTAATTTGAAGGAGACAATAAAAGAGTGTGTCTTCTGCTTGAATTATAAATTTTATTTATAACGAGACTATAGCTTCGAGGGCTTTGCCCTCTTCATCAGTCTATTACAATTGATTGACAGGAATTAATGTATGAATGGATAGTGAAATTTCCACGTGGGTAAAAAATGAAACAAGTATAAATGACGTTACTCACGTGGAAATCTCACTATCCATTCATACATTAATTTCTGTGAATCGTTTGTAATAGACTGATGAAGAGGACAAAGCCCTGGAAACTATAATCTCGTTATAAATAAAATTTATAATTCTAGCAGAAGACACACTCTTTTATTGTCTCCTTCAATATATAAAAATTCTGCTACCCTCGGCACGAAAACTTTCAATTTAGTTCTCTAATTTAATAAATCTAATTGAGATGATCTTAAATGGAAGAAATAGGCATCACTTGAGTTTCTATAAGAAGTCTAATGAATTTTACGAAAACAGCTTCTAAAAAGGTGAAAAAAGAAGGATAAAGATTTTCAAATATCTGCGAAATTAGATCTGCATTATTTGCAATCTTTATATAAGAAATTAACAAAATCCTAAATATTGTATCATCATCAAATAAGACTCATTTTTTTTCAAAAGTATATGTAAAAATCATTGTTTCTATAAATTTCCAAACGAATTGAAATTATCGAATTTTTACAAACCAATCTCTTCTAATTTTTCTGAGGTCCGAAAAAAAAATAAGAACTAAATATCTTATTGTATTATGACCAAAGAAGAATCATTTTTTTTTTTCTTAAGAAGTCTGTAAAAATTAAAAAACATATCATTCACTTCAAGTAGTTAATCTCCATGCACATTAAAATGATTGAATTCATACAAACAATTTCGATTTTTTGACATCCAAAAAAATTCTAAATATGAAATTTTATCATGATCAAAGAGGACTCATTTTCTCATTTTCTTAAAGGTGTGTATCAAAAAAAAAATTTACAAATCACTTTACGTAAAATTTGTTAATTTCTTATTTCATATAATATAAATCTAATTTCAGATATTTGAAAATTTCTTCTTTTCTTTTTCACCTTTTAGAAACTGTATTCTGTATTGTATTTCGAGAAACTCATCAATCTACTTAGAACCTCAAGTGCCTATTTCTTCCATTCAAGAACATCCCTAATAGATTGACCAGATTAAGTTCAAGGTGTCAAAATCGACGACCTCGAGATTTTTAGATAAATATAGTTCAAAAAAGTTTAAAGAAATCAAAACATTGTTTCCATATTTGTAATCTAAATT
Source organism: Forficula auricularia (assembly GCA_024734495.1). Classification (NCBI taxonomy): domain Eukaryota; kingdom Metazoa; phylum Arthropoda; class Insecta; order Dermaptera; family Forficulidae; genus Forficula; species Forficula auricularia. The sequence continues at coordinate 3,283,898 of JALMQS010000127.1, forward strand.
TATAAAATAATGATTATTTCATACAGTTATCATGAATATAGAATAATAGAACAAATTATAACCGCCTAAAAATGATATACTATTTGAATATTTACTTATTTAATTCTGTTGCGTGCATTTGATTGATTAAATGGGCATTGGGACTTATTTAGCATAAATAACGCAATGGATATTCTCTTGTAGGGCATTATCAGTTAAAGAAAGCTACCGACAAAAGTAAAATAAAACAATTTAATATCAGGCTAAGAAATTTGAAAAAATTTAACTGATTTCATGGATCTTTTTAAAATATACATAGGTAGGTCGGAGGGTTTCGTTTTTGGGAAGATCTATAAAATGGATCAGATGGCAAAGTTGTTTTGAATTTAAATTTATATATATATATATATATTATATTTAATAAATAAATAAACTGAAAATATTCCTTTGAAAAATATGTTCAAAAATATTTTTTTTTTTTCAAGTTATATTGAAGTAAATATTTTTCATTTAAAGTCTTCTAAATATTAGTATAAGTTACATTTTGATTTTTGGAGGAGCCTGGATCAATTTTTGATCAAAAATTTTATAGGCCTATTGTTCAATATCTAAATTCATATTATTCAAACTATTTATATTTTAAATTTTAAAAGGCTTCAAATCAAATTTCTTTCTTTTGGTTAATATAAAGTTATTTGGGAGGTAAGTTTAGAGTAGTTGGGCCAAACAAAAAACTTTTTCATTGTTAATCATAAGTTTCCTGCATTTGATTCGATCGCGAATCGAATGCAGATGATTTTTGTCAAATATTAAGTGAAAATAAAATCCGAACTTATATATTTCTAACTTGAAATAGTGAAGTTAATTTTCTCATTAATATATAAAAAAATAATTAACATTTTAACGATTCGCGATTGAATCAAATGCAGGAAACTTATGATTAATTAATGGCAAACACCTTACATACGTGTTAACAGATCGGGCGCTCTGGACTGGGAGATTTAATATATAACATCTCAGATTTCAAATTCATTTGGTGATCCATATCAGTGTTTGATATAAAAAGTGTCATGCGAGCCAATCGCTAAATGATGCTGGATTATAGCCAAATGGATCACACCTTTTCTTTCCAGACATAAGACTCACCATACTCCAATAGCTTCAACCAGCAGTAGTCTCGTGATTATATCTTGTTTAAAAAGCGCGATCAAAAACAATTCTCGTTAATGTGTTAATTATTCTTTGATATATTAATGAGAAAATTAACTTCACTTTTTCATTGTTAAATAATTTTCCACCGCCCGGAAAAAAAGTAAACTGAATTCTTTGAGTTTTGAATTTAGATCCATTTGCATGACAAAAATCCTTGAAAATTACAATATAAAAATTAACCTGCTTGGTAATCATAGGTAGTAATAAATTATTTAAAAATTCTTTCGGTTTAGACCACCCATGATGAAATAAAAGAATTTGTTAAAATTAATTTGTCATTCTATCTTTTGGAGTAATAAAAATAATTCCACCCTTTACTGCAAACCTAGTCAAGGTTGGAACTTGGATTAAGTACCTAACCTATAGGTCGTGTGATGTAAAAATTACACATTAGTTTATTATAGAATGAAGTAATCATATACGAGCTGCTCTGCAAGTATATTGCACATGATATATTGAGTTTAATGCATTCCTCAATGTTTTTATTTTTATTTTTTTTTTTTTTTTTGTTCTCACTTTACATTAGTAGAACACTCTCTAATAAGCATGTAATTCTTCAGGATACAAAGATGGAAATGGTATTACAATTTGATGCAATAGATTCGTAGTCAAGATAGGTTGACATAAATTTCTCAAGCGCTTACGTGTAAATAAAATTTATCTTAGTGAGACTTGTCTAGGAATTTGTCTAGTGGGACATGGAACATAACTTGTTCCTTTCTGAATAGAGATAGCAGACGGAACGAAGAGAGTGAATACGGCCCCTGGCTTGGCTTAAAAGGCCAGGGAAGATATCAGATAATATCGCGCTGCATCTTCATAAATCATCTTTCAATAATTTAAAAATTTCGACTTTTGAAGGTTTTCTCGTTCATTTAAGAATAATTAAGATTTTTTTGTCGAAAACAATAGAACAATTCTCATTGAGTATTCCATCAAAGTTTATATTAATTTTTTTATTTTTTTATTTTTTATTAATTTAAGAAATATATTGCGCAAGTGGCATTTTTTAAAATTAAATGTACAATTTCCTATCCTTGAGATTAGATAATAATGTCTCGAACAAAATGGCGTAGCTTTTAGAAAGCGAGTTCCAAATATAAAATCTGATTTTTTTTCTATCTCTGCGTTGTGACGCCATTTTGTCGATTGTCACGGCTGTTGCGTCGTTCGGGATGTTTTTACAGCCTCTGCGGATTCCTCCATTTGTCTTCTGAAAGAGTTCACTCTGTTTTGAGACTTGCCATCCCGCCTGGATTTATCTTCTCGCCTGAAAATAGCCTGAAAAAAAAGGGGCTAGGAAAAAAATCAGCCGTTGCAAAATGCTTAGGATTGGTCGTCGGCGATCTCGGGTGGGGCCTAGCACCCCCGCCCCCCACTTGAAAAAGCCGGAGTTCTCACGAGGAAAGACCTTCGGCTCATTAGGCCTCATTGGTCATACCGAACCCCCCAAAGAATGAGACAGAGAATCGCCAACGACACAAATAGAAATCACTTCTTGTTCATCTTGGGCATTTCCGTTGAGGCAAAAAAATCACATTTCTGGATGAAGAAAAAAACAAACCGATGCTTCGTGTTGCGTTTGTCGCTTAAACAAAGAGCCAACCAGCCAATTTGAAAGTTCGCTAACGAAACTATCACAAAAAAATTATTAAATAAATAAAATTTAAGTAAAAAATTCAATCTCGCTTTCCGAGAAATTGAAATTCTCTCTATGACTCGCAGATATTCGCAATAAAATAAATATTTCATTTATATAATCTTGTACTTTGAAAATTAGAAATTCATATAATATTTTACTTTCTGATACTATATAATTAATAGCATAATATTACGACCTAAATATCAACGACGTTGCCATTCTTAAAACACCCACACTTAAATCTCGCTAGTAAGTTAAGCAAAATATTCCACTAGACGACTAGACAGTGGCGTAGCTAGAAATTTTGCGTCCTAAAGCAAAAGATTAAATCTTCACTTCCCCCTTATCCTAATGGTAGCCCCTTAGTGGATACTGGGAGGGCAAACTACTTATTCTTGCTATATGTATTATTTTCCCGAATCAAGTATGGATATTATTTCTGGAATCCGAGGGAACCAAAAAATGGCAGAAATTCAAACACTATTGCAACACCTGATTATTGCAACAACAATGATAAAATTATTAGAAGTTAAGCCGTAAATCATAACAGTTCAGGTTCTTAAAACTACAAATTTCGAACCAATAAAAATGTAGTTTCTTTCCCGAAAATGTGGGACATATTATATTGTAAGTTCCGGTTGATTCTTGATACAGCGAATTTAATTTTTTATTTTCCTTAGGGCCATAAAGTCTACTACCATTGAATTTTTAAGTTTAATTGAAATTTTCTCTGGCAGCGAGTATCTAAACTAAAAATATGTTTCCTGAAGTAAAAAACGTAACGTAAACGAAGTAACAATATAAGCAGACTAAGTCCGAATTTCCTTAGGTGATAAAGAAAATCGTAATAAAAATATTAAAGGTATTAATAACTGATAACGTGATAACTAACACGGTTGATGAACTTAGACAAATGTCTATAAAATAACAGCCTATGAAATGTGGTGTTTCGAAGATTCGTTCGAAAATCTTGGACTAATAAGAATGGAAACACAACTTGAGTTGATGTATCTGATAAGAAAAGTAGAATATCTTGGACACTTGATGAGGAATTTTCTTTTTAAGTTGTGATCCAAGGTAAAATGGCATGCAAACGATCTTACAGAAAAAGAAAAATACTTTTAAAATTGAATTGTATCTATGTTTATGAAACCTTCGTTATCTAACGAGATATTTAATAGATTTACCTAAAAACCCGTAATTTGTTATTCTTCTTAGAGTGCCATGCCCGAAACGGGCATCGGCCCCACTCCATATATACCTGTGCTGAGTGTGTTTAGTTGTTTTACACAGATATACGGGACCTACTTTTGACGCCGGTTCCGAACGGCTAGTTTGGAGAGGTTTACTAGACAATTATACTCTTGGTAGGTTGCCATTGCTTTCCAAGAGGAGGCGACTGCAAATATCTGCCGAGATTCGGTCTCGAACCAGCCTACTTCGAGTCAGCGACCCGACACTAGCCACTGACCCACAGTCGCCATTCAATTTGTTTTTAGAGAAATAAATTAAAATATAGTTTTTTTCGTCAGTTAAATCAAATTTGAACTTGTAAAGATATTTCAATACAGTAGACTACAGAAATTCCATGAAACCGTAACAAATAATGTGTAAGAATCCGCGGCTATCACTTATGGCGAGAGGCTTGCGTCGCAACCTCTCGATAATACAAACTTAAAATTTTTATAAATGAGAAAGAAATTTAATTTATTTGATCAATTTCATTTATCTGGAGGTTCATAGAATCCTATTAATATAATAAAATAGCATTTCAATTAATAATTTTATAGTTTAATTAAAATTTAATAAAACTTAGGAAACGTGGTTCAGGTTTATAGAGAATCATTTTTAAAATTTGATAGTTTCCTCCCTGCTGAAGCGACTCGACTAGAAATGTCCAAAAAAAAAAAATTCACAACACAGATTGAATCAAATATTTTAATATAGCTATAGCTTGTGTTATTTTCTTTCATCTTTTACAAACACACATATATACTAAAAATTATAAAAATCAACCACAAATATGCCTTTTAGTTTAGGTTCAGTTTATTTTTCTAAAAAAACTGAATTTCCGCGAATATACTCCTCCTAGGTGAGAAATTAGATTATAGGGGGCGATGTTTGAATTTTTTGAGAATATATATCTGCGCCTTCGCCAACGATGTGGGTGTAATTATATTTGGGGTTTAGGCCTTTTAATTTTTAATTATGGATATTGCAGACTGTCTTGGGTATAGGATGCAATGTCAAGTGTATTACTCAATGTATAGTCTGCCGTAGGTGTGTTGTTTTCGTTAGTTATAAGAACGCTCACCGTGTAGCGCGAATGTGCCGGGTTGAAGGGTTGCCCGGACGACAGGCATATTAGGGATCTCCAGCATTCGAGAGGATATCGCTTGACTGTGCATCAGATACACGAGAGATAGGTCACATCCTCTATCTGAGTGAGTGTGTGTGATTTCGATATTTGTCGAAAGACTATATTAAAAGTCTTTCATTTGGAAACCCATTATATGACCTAGTCGGTTGAGAAACGGGTGATATTCTTGGATAAGCAGTATGGTAGGGTTTCGATTAGGTGCATATATTTGTTCGATAGGGTTTCTTTTTTTCAGTAGACATACTGTGGACCTTGAAACACGCTGTTTTCCAAACGACTAGATATACCTTGTTGTAAATAATATTTAATAGCTGTAGCGGCCCGCTCTTGCTCATGGCGACGAGCCTTGAGACACGGCCGCTAGATGACTCAGTCGGATCGTTGCGTCGTTTAGCATGAGTGAAATATTATCACCCATGCTATATTAAAGCGACTCGATTCGACTGGGGAAGCGAATGGAATGAAAAAATGGAGGGGCCAAACGTCAACCAGCAGCCCCTCCCCTGCACACACCCTATATGAACACGCAACCTACAACCTGCACTCAACAGATTGTTAGGACTCCATCGACTTGATGGGGGGCGCACAAAGCACCACACAGCACTCACCTCACGAGAGCCCTAACAATAATAGCTTTACCTAAAAACCCGAAATTTGTTATTCTTCTTAGAGTGCCATACCCGAAACAGGCGTCGGCGCCTCTCCACATATACCTGTGCTGAGTGCGTTTCGTTGTTTTACACAGATATACGGGACCTACTTTTAACGCCGGTTCCGAACGGCTAGTTTGGAGAGGTTTACTATACAATTATACTCTTGGTAGGTTGCCATTGCTTTCCAAGAGGAGGTGACTGCAAATATCTGCCGAGACTCGGTCTCGAACCAGCGTACTTCGAGTCAGCTACCCGACACTAGCCACTGACCCACAGTCGCCATTCAATTTATTATTAGAGAAATAAATTAAAATATAATTTTTTTGGTCAGTTAAATCAAATTTGAACTTGGAAAGATATTTCGACTATAGAAATTCGATGAAACCGTAACAAATAATGTGTAAGAATCCGCGGCTATCACTTATGACGAGAGGCTTGAGTCGCAACCTCTCGATAATACAAACTTAAAATTATTATAAATGAGAAAGAAAGCGAACTTATTTGATCAATTTCATTTATCTGGAGGTTCACAGCATCTTATTAATATAATAAAATATTGTTTCAATTAATAATTTTATAGTTTAATTGAAATTTAATAAAACTTAGGGAATGTGGTTTAGGTCTATAGAGAAACATTTTTTAAATTTGAGTTTCCTCCATGCTGAAGCGAGTCGACTAGAAATGTCAAAAAAAAATTATTTTTTTCACAACACAGATTGAATCAAATCTTTTAATATAGCTATAGCTTGTCTTATTTTCTTCATCTTTTATATAAAATAATAATTATTAGTATATTTCCATTTTACAGAGGGTATTAGTAGTAGTTCCAAGTCATTTTTTAAAAAACATAAACTTCTCCACTTAAATAAATTTAAAAAATATAAAACTAAAAGATTTAAAAAAACAATTAATTATTAATGATTCTATTTTATTTTATACAAAATTGGTTCAATTATATATAGAACCCATTAAATTTAATGTACAGAGTAAATCAAGATGACAAATTAAGACTGTAAGAAATATTGGGAAATTTCATTAGATAATTCTAGGGCGATCTTCATGGAATCGCACGTAAAGTGTCTCTGGACATACTATATTATCTGAATTCCAAAATTAACTAAAATACGTGACTACAATTTTTATTAATAAGATTTAAGAATGAAATAAACCCGAAACTTTTATTACCTTTAGTTGAAGTTATAAGACTTGACCGTTTTTATTTTTAGCATAAAATGAAATAATTTTCAACCCCTCTCCCCCCATAAATTTCAAAAAGGAATGAAAGTGAATTAGTTGGTTTAATTTCATCAAGACAACCCAGCCAGCACAAGAATATCAATATATTTACGAGTATATTAAGAACATCTTTTCTGGGATTTGGAATATTATTTGAATGACCTCACAATTTCCGTAAATATTCTGTGGGATTTCTTGGAACAATACAAGTCCCCCTAAACAAAATGCAAATGCTCTTGAGCAGTGACAGTCAATGTATCGACACTGCCCAGTGTTCTCGAACAGTGACAGCCGAGACGTCAGCCGCCACACCGTAAGTATTCCACCCTCAACAACAAAACACCCAAAACCTCCTAAATCTCCCAATCCACCCACTCTTCCGAATAAAGAAACTCATTCTGAAGATACTCCCGAAAACGAACCCTGGACAACCAGGCTAAGACCACGTAGACCACCCGCTCCTCTCTTGAAAATGGCTCCAAAAGGAGAGCCGAAACGTCGAGTAAAACTCTCAAACTCACGCGGAGAAACCCGAAAAATGACATAGAACTCATCCGCGGAAACCTCAATGAACATATATATATATTAGGGGTTCCCCCTAGTTTCATGGAAAGTACACTCCCTCCCATTTTATTCATTTCGAAAGAATTAGAAGAGCTTTTTATTACCATTAGTTGAAGATACAATACTTGACCTTTTTTATTACTTTCCCATACAGGATATGGTCAAGTATTGTAATCGTGCATGAAAAAAGTATTTTTTTTCCTTCTTTTTTTCGAAATGTCTCAAAAGGAAGTATTTTGATTAAAAAAATTGAGCGAAACCATGGCATTTCGGTCTACAAAAAAGCTCTAATAAGTGAACATCGAAAAAATTATATTTTTCGAGATAACAATTGTTTTGTCAAAATGTCTGTTAGTCTGGTTGTCTGTTAGTTAGTCTGTCCGTTAGTCTGTGCGTTAGCAAATTTTTGTGGACGAGCTAGCTCAAAAACTAGTGAGAATATCGAAACTAAATTTCACATGTAGTTTTGGTCCTTTGAGATTAAGAGCTTATTAGGTTTTGGTCCATATCGACCCAAAACACACTACACCCCCCCCACCCTCATTTTCTGATTATGTATACAACATTTGGTTGAGTTTGCTCAAATGACATAGATTTTTTATTTTTAGCCCCTCCACCCCCCTTAATTTTGGGTCGATATGCACCAAAATCTAATCAGCTCTTAATCTCAATGGACCAAAACTACGTGTGAAATTTGGTGAACCCTATATGGTAAAGTAAAAAGGAATAAATAAAAATGATTTGGGAATCTCTGGACTAATCTAATCCATTTTTAAGAACTCTCAATATATCGGAAGATCGGAAATAACTAAGAGTACTATAGATAAATCATAGCTTGCTTATATAATAGCAATAGAATTAGGAGAAATTTAAAATTTTCTTATAGGATATGGAACATGTTCGTTTTCCATCTCAGAGACTGAGGAGTTTAAGTCATAAGATTTAATTTCTGACTCCTACCCTCACTCACACAAAGCAGTATCCGTTTGGGGCGAAGGTCTGCAATTTGCAAAAAAAAGCGAAAATTAAAATAAAATTTCAAAAAATGAAGGTTACTTTTTTGGACAGCATCCCTTGATTGAAAAGTCACAGCCACTGATATATATACTTATAGTAAATTTAATGGATATTTAGAGAATCTCTTGTGCTACTACGAATTTCTTTCATTGTCTACTTTTCAAAATATTTTTTGTTTAGTGTTGCTTTACATTCATTTCATAGAGCAATTTATTTTCTTTTTCAAATTTATTTAAATTCCATTGATAAAGGGAGAAATTCTTCCGAAACGTTTGGTATTTTAATAAATGTTTGAAGATTTTTATTTTTTATTTATGTATTATTCTATTCATCATATATCGAGACACCTTGAATTAAGTGAGAATTCCTGACACGTGGAGCTAATAAAAGATAAAGCGCCTTCCTATTCATTTATCTTGAACAAACGGGCAACATGAGAGGTTAGAGGTTCCCTGAATACGTATTGAGCCCTGCGGCCGGGGCGGAGTCCTTGCTGGAGATTCGGTCGCCCCCACATAATCACGACCCGGGTCACTTCCTATATCTGAACTTCATTCTAGACCTCTCTGGCCCCAAATTATTAGTATTAATATTATTTATTTATTTATTTATTATTATTTTTCAATTATAATAATTTCACACTTGGGCGGTTCTTAATTATTCTTTCAATTACTTTTCAATAAAGAGAGTACCTTTTCGAGATTTAATTTAATCTCAAGAAGTGTCGGAATGTATTAAATTCACCTCTTATTTAGATGTATTTAATCTCTCTCTATAAAGAATGTTTAGACATGAATCAAAATCGCCGTTGGGAATCTAAATTTACCATCACTATCAATGAGGCTGTAATCTGTTTGATGCAAATAAACATATAGCTATATAGAGAGCCGTTTTAAGTCAAGTGGGGACCCATGGCTCTTTAGTAGACTTTTAGACAAACTGAATAAATGGGGCTCTCAAAATTTAGTTAACTTTAATTCAAATAAGATTCAATGTTGTCTAATTTCTAGGCGCGAAAATAGAGATTTCCCTGATATTCACTTCGATTCGAATACCCTGAAAATGTGTGACAACCTATCCATGTTGGGCGTCTCTGTCGCATCTGACCTGTCTTGGAATGAACACATCTCCTCTGTGGCGAAATCTGCAGCAAGGAAGATTGGCTTCTTATTCAGGTCCAAGCGATTTTACAAACCCCCACAACTTCTCACCATCTACAAGGCCCAAATCCGCCCCTGTCTCGAATACGGCTCTCATCTGTGGAGAGGAGCCTCAAAATATTCTCTTGCTACCCTTGATGCAATTCAGAAACGAGCCGTCAGGCTAATTGACGATTCTACCCTCACCGACTCCCTCGACTCGCTGGCTCATCGAAGAGATGTCTCTGCCCTTTCCCTTTTCTATAGATACTATCACGGCAGGTGCTCTGATGAGATAAAATCAATAATTCCCCCCAAAGCATACTTTGCACGCAGCACACGTTTTGCCGAATCCCAACACTCTTTTGCGGTCAAATTGGAAAAGTGCCGGACCACTTCATTCGCGAATACATATATCCCCATGACTTCAAGGAACTGGAACTCTCTCCCAGCCTCTATCTTTCCCAGCACCTATGATCTTCAAACCTTCAAAACCAGGGTGCATAGACACCTACGTCTACACCCTCTCACTTAATCAACTTTCCCTTCTCTTCGGTAATGCAAGGGTCTTTCGAGATCCATAGGGGCTACACCTTTACTGGTGCACCCCTTCTTGCATTCGATTGCATAAAAAAAAAAAAAAAAAAAAAAAGTAGATATAAATGGGACCACTTTAAGAGAAATATAGGATCGATATTAACAGAAAAGGGCAAGCAACATTTTAGTTAGTATACATAATTTGTTATTTTTAACCGACTTAAAAAAAGGTGGAGGTTCTCAATTCTACTGAATTTTTTTTTGTGTCTATATTATCAGATTTCTTCGCCAATTATTAACTGATTTTGATGATATTTTTTTCATTGGGTTCAGTATAGTTTCCGATTGGTACTATATTAATTTCATCAAGTTCTGATGATATGATCAATGACAAAATAGCGGAAATCTCCAATTCATTTGAGCAAATAATCGAAATTATAATAAAAAAATATCTTATAAAAAACTAAATTTTAAACCCGCTAACGTTTCGAGAGAATTCCCCTATTTATGAATTGAATTTTATTTTATCTATCATTTTCTGATTCATTCGCTCAACGCTTTCTCTTACGAGATGCATGCAATGTATTATCTTAAGTCTCACTATTGTAAACATAACTATAAAGACAAAAATAAATAGAAAAAAAAACGGACTTTTTTTTTTTTTATTTGGATTTGACTACTAGGTCATACCAATACATTGAATAATACAAACATAGAAAATACATATAACAATAAATACATAATACAATACATAGAAAAGAAATTACATTAATAAATAAACATATATATATATATCAAATTACAAAAAAACAAAAGAAAACAAACATAAAATTAATATAAAATATAACTCATAAAATTATTACAAAACCATTAACTAATTATAAAAAAAAAAAAACAGACTTCAAACAAATTAAATGCAACAAATAAAACAATACAACTCAAAAATAAAATAAAATCTACTAAAAGGTATAAAATAATTAATTATCTAATTTAGTTACAACTAAACGACGAAATTTTAAGATGAAATCACTTTTAGAAGTCGGTGCTAAACAAACTATATAAGCGAGCTTATGCGATATTTTCTTCATTACCCGTCAAACTTACTAAGTAAGCTCCGTCGAGTGCGATTCATAAAATGTATATCTTTGGCACCGACTTCAAAAAGTGATTTCATGTAAAAATTTCGTCGTTTAGTTGTAATAAATTAGATAATTATTTTATACCTTTTTGTACATTTTATTTTTGAGTTCTTATTATTTTATTTGTTGAATTTAATTTTTTTGAAGTGGGTTTTTTTCTAAAAATTATTATATTTCAAAATTTAGAAACAAACATTTACTAAATAGGTTTCTTGAATCATTTTCTATCTAGAATGATCGATGATTCTCGCGAACAATCACAAACAGAAAAACAATGCGAAAAAATTCAGGGCCGTCCATAAATTACGTCACACAGGGGCATCTCAGATGTGTGACAAAATGTGACAGGTGGACCCGGGGATCTTAAAAATTGTGATGTCACAAAAGTCAAATTAAAAAAAAATATATTTTTTATATTTCATGATATGAATAAAAATAAAAAAATTCAAAAATGATTAAATTATAGGGAATACAATTGATAGTGTGACGTGACAATACAGGGGAGGATCAATGAAAATATGACAGAATGTGACTCGTGGGGGGATTTAAAAATCTTTAAATTCGTGTGAAGTAATTTATGGAAGGCCCCTAACTAATTGTGAGGGCTCAGTCTGATACTTCAAAGGTCAGGGGGGGGGGCTTGAGCCCCCGACCTCCACCTCCATGGTTCCGGCACCTAGATATAGATATAAATCAATAAAAATTTACTCTTTCTTAATTTTAAATTTTGAATCACTCAACAGCAAAATTTTGCGATGATGTTAAGATCTGTCTCTTTTATTATTAGTTGATTATACGTATATAATTAGAGTGGTTTCGTCTCGAAGGTTCGCCAACAGCTTTGATACCTTTTTGCCCTTGGGTTGGATTCCGTAGGGGGCGATGACTTAGCAAAAACTTAAGTATATATATAAAGAAAAACATATCAAGAAGAGGCCAGATTTTTCTTATGAATTGAAAAGATTGTTTAATAAACCACTAAAAAGTATATTCTAAATGTGAACATAGTCTATAAAAATATCATAGTACTCTTAATTGTTGTTTCACGATAATTTATACCACGTTGTGGCTGCACAACTCTGAAAATATCGCAGTACAAAATTCTCACATGAAACTTTTAATCACTACATCATAAAGGGAATGGAAAACTATTTTTGAACACTTTCTATGAGTTGGTATTTAAATGAAAAAAGATTATTAATTTTATCCTCTTTTTATTAATTATTTATTTTTGTGTTTATTTTTTCAGTATATTGAACATTAAATTAAGTGACACATTTATCTACCAGTCCACAGTACTTACCCTATACTATAATATAATTAATTAAATGCTAATAATAATTTATATACAATTAAAGCATTAAATTTATGACAGTGAATCATGATGATCTTGAATTCGTTCAAAATTTTTCAATTTTTTTTTTTTTTTATATTTTTAATTATTCTTGTTTAGTAAAAATTATTTTCTGACTATTCTGACAATATGCTTACTTATGTCGCTGTCTGTCTAGATACCCAAGATAGCTCGAGAGCGAAGCTCACTGTAAGTTAGTTTTTTTCATTTACAAAGAAATTATTAGATTTTGAGGTTTTTAGCTTCAGAACTTAGAGAAGAAAAAGCCATAAATTCCAAAAATAATCGAATCGTTATATTTATGCCAAGATCTTGAACAGTTTTTCAGCTAAAGAGATAAAATTTAGCACAAAAAGTTATATTAATAAGCTGGAAAGATAATCAAATATTTAAATAAAATTTTTTTGTTACTTATTCATGGTAAGTGTATAATTTACTATTCATTGATTCATGTTTATTTCGTATTGAATAAAATTCCTTTTGTCCAGATCATGTTCTCTTTCGATAATAAATAATTATAAATCAATTGTAATTTTCTACAGAATCAAGATTAGGAGTAAAAAGTAATAATTTTTTGAATTGCTATTGTTTTCTCTTATGAAGGCCTCTCAATTTGAAGCCCGAGGCCAGGCCTGATGAGTACTCGTCCAATATACGGCCCTTTGCACGCCCACACCAATTCACAAATAGAGACTTCATTCACAATAACAATACGCGATTGAATTTGCATATAGCGGCTATCGGACTAAGAGAATGCACGCCGATGATAAACGATATGTAAATTTCACATACACCCGGTGGCGATCCATGATTATTTTATCGAGCTTGTAATGACCTTCACATAGGGTCGAACAGTTATTTGGGAATAATTAATTTATATTTGATATATAGTGAAATAATACATTAATTCTAGCCTCGAGAATTGTTTTCTATGTTTTAAAACTCCATCAGTCGTTTCAAAAATATTTTAAAAGTGTTGGCTTAGCAATCTAGCTATTTTGTATCTTCAATTCATCGAGTAAGAGTTTCAAATTAACTTTCATCAGTTTGAAGAAATTTAGCTTTTATATTAGAAAATCAGAAATGTCTTTAGTTATCTAAAATTAAATTAAAAACTAAAAAAATTCATTTTAACATAATTAATTATAAATAACAGGGGTGTCCATAGTGCGTCATTTAAATTTCGGGGGGGGGGGGGTTAAAAATTGTTGCAAAATTATTATATCCTAAAAATAAAAACGGTCAAGTTTTATAACTTAACAAAAGTTAATAAAACCTCTTATAATTGTTTATAAGTAATTAAAATATACTGGGCGGGATCATGAAGCTAGGGGGGATGGGCACACCCCTCTATATTGAATTTGTTATATTATAATAAAATTTATACAATTCAAAATAATATCTTTTTTTACGATTCTGTATAAACAGAAAATGAGATCCTATTGGTCCTGCAACGATGTCTGTTTTGTCCTTCTGTCAGAACAGTGTGTAGGTATAGGTATATACGATAGTCCTTAGAATAAGTATGATTCAAATTTTTGAACTTGGCCTGTTTTTTCACAGAATGTTTTGGTTTAGATTTCTCTTCTTTTTGTAAGCTACGGAGGAAGCCCTTTGTTTCAAAGGACTAGAATTTTTATTTTAACCCCCCCCCACCATTTTGGGTGGTTTATTTTTGCGTTTCTAGCCTCCTGGGACCCCAGTGAATATGTATACAAAATTTGGTTGAATTTGGTCCAAAGGGCTAGAATTTTTATTTTTGACCCCCCCCCCCCCATTTTGAGTGGTTAGTTTTTGCATTACTAGCGTTCAGGGGGCCCACAGAATATGTAAACAAAATTTGGTTGAGTTTGGTCCAACGGGAAGAATTTTCATTTTTGACACTCCCCCCCTCCCCCCCCCCCCCATTTTGAAGGGGTTGAAAGGTAGAAAGTTTGGATTTTTGGAATTTTTCCTTTGTTTGTGTCCCAAACTCTACTAGGAGTCGAAATTTCATGATGTTGGAATGATTGGAAGTACCCTATAGGTTTTGATGACCTGTCAGTGAGTGAGTGAGTGTCAAAATTAGCTATATTCTCAAGTCCATATCTCAGAATCTATTTAAGCTTTATTATTGAAATTTCGTACTCTACTCAAGATGAATTACATAATTACATGTGTATAATTTCAGCTCTGTATCTCAAATGGATTCCGAGCTACAGTGGGGTCGAATTTGCCTCGAAATGGTTCGTGTAAATAGCGTACAGCGTGTACGGCCAAGCTAATGCTCGAATTTGGCTTGTGCACGCTGTGCGCTTTGATTAGGATACATTTCACTAATAAAAGTAGAGTAGATTGGGGTGAGACGCAGTATTGTACAAGATGCCGTATCACGTGGTTCACCCACACGCATGGGGGGCTAAGATGCCTAAATGCAAACGTTTATAAATTTTTTTTTAGGTAAAAATGGTTTTCCAAAGCGAAACTTATTTTTTTATTAATTACAAAAGTACATCTATTGTTAATAAAATGTTTGGTTAAAAATAAAACCAATATGCTATTTTATATAAAATAAAGTTAAAAACTACGGCGTCTTCCCTCAATCTACTATATATTCATAGAAATGATATTTGATTAAAAAAAATGTTTTGTGAGTTGAAAAATATATTTTTTAAAAACCGATGAATCATGCTTTCAAAATAATTAAAGAACACTTAATTTGTGCACTCATTGCATAAATATCCATTAGAATCTTATTTTGACTCAGTCTGATCATATAGTAGAATTTTGTTTCTTCATTATTTAGAAAAATGTTAGTAAAAATAATAATTTTAATTATTCAACGGAACTAAGAAATCACACTAAATAGCAAAACTATGGTAAAACATTCAGAATACGTAATGATTTTTCTTATAATGTATTTTTTTTATTGAAATTAAAATTAATTTTAAATGGAGGAGAGACTATAATTACGAATGATTATAATATACATATGTATTTTGAAATTATGGGTGTAAAATAATTTGCTTTGTTTAAAAACATGTTTATAAATTGAATTTTGGACATTTTTCGGCCACCTTTATTTTGTTGAAAGAAATTAAAAACACTACTTATTTTATTACCTTAATCAGTTTATTAAAATTAGATAATTAAATTGTAGATTTGATGCTTGGGTGTTTGAGTTGTTTTTTAAAATAAAACTTGAAACTTAAATTAAACTAGATTAGACATTTTTAAAGAGATATTCTAATAAGAATGCAGAACCTTTCTGCCTATTTCTGAAATCGTTTTCAAGTGCTTGAGAAGTTATTCAAGTGATCAACTGAGAGCATTATGGAATCCATGGGTGACTAGAGGAATCAACAAACAGACCTGCCAACTTGAAACCAACATTTTTTTAAATCCCAATTATGTAAATATTCGCATTGAAACTAAAAAAAAAAAGATGAAATAGGACCAACATAAGGGGGTCATATAGGCTAGGGGTTAGCGTGTCAGCCTGCTAACCAAGTGGACTAGGGTTCGAATCCGACTCGAGGCATCCGCTTAAAATCTTACCCCGGGGGTAGAGACAAATTTAAATAAAATAAGTAGTATTGTAAATTGGCTTATGGCTAGAAAGGCCGAAAAGCCAAAAAAAAAGAATCAACATAGTATTAATAAAATATTAATCAAGTTTTTTTCATAATTCTCCTTTAATTTTAGCTGAAACCTATCCTTGAATGTACAATTAAAAAGTTTCGGGTTCGAATCCGACTCGAGGCAACCGCTTAAAATCTGACCCCGGGGGTAGAGACAAATTTAAATAAAACAAGTAGTATTGTAAATTGGCTTATGGCTAGAAAGGCCGAAAAGCCAAAAAAAGGATCAACATAGTATTAATAAAATATTAATAAAGTTTTTTTCATAATTCTCCTTTAATTTTAGCTGAAACCTATTCTTGAATGTACAATTTAAAAGTTTATGATAAATTATTGATACTGTCTGTACAATGTGCCATAGGTATATAAAAAAAGACGATATTTTATCAAATCTTCTTCTTCCATTTACTATTATAAAAGTATCAGATCTACCACAAAATTCATCATCATCATCATTGAGTATACAGTCCTAAGACTGGTTTGATGCAACAATCCGTCTCCACTCGTATCTGTCCCCCGCCAGCTGTTTGACCTCTCTAAATGTCTGGCATCCCATATCCCCAATTATTTGGTTGAAATATTCTAATCTGGGTCTTCCCCTTCCACTTTTCTTTCCCACCTCCCCCTCCAAGATATCCCTAAGCAGTCCCCCATGTCTCAGTGTGTACCCCATCATCTGACCTCTACTCTTCTTCAGACTCTTCCACAAGGTTCTTCTTTCTCCGATTCTTCCAAGAACTTCTTCATTTGTAATTTTATCCATCCATTTGATATTCATCATTCTTCTGTAGCACCACATTTCGAAAGCCTCTAATCTCTTTCTCTCCGCTTTTCTAATTGTCCAGGTTTCACACCCGTACATGGATATGCTCCATACATATGTCTTCAATAGCAACTTCCTGTTTTCTAAGCTATTTTTCTAGCTCTAACCAAAATTATAATATTAATAAGTCTATTAAAATTAAAAAAAATAATTAATACATAATGCTTGTAAATTTCAAATTTGGATCTTATTTACTCTTCGATCTATTATTACAAACAACAAACTACTATTTATCAAAATAACTTTTTAATCGATTTATTGATTATATTTCAAAAGAGTTCTCGGTCTCTTGTGAATCGAACCTAAGTACCCAAATGACTAACCGAGCTATTGGCTAACTTTTGATACAAATCTGTTAAGACATGTAAGACCAACTAAGAAATTTCATCTCGAAATTACTTTTCAAATACACAAAATTAGGATATGAAAAAAGAAAAAGTAGTTATTTGTAAAAAGAAATCAATTAGGTTATCCTCTACTTGATGGAAATAAACATACATATAAATATTTTTTTTAACGAATCAACAACGCTGCTACTCTCGGCAAAACAAACGCAATTCAAGTAAAGTAGCTATTTGTGAAATATGCATGATTTCATTATACCTACTCTAAAGGATTGAGAGGCAGAGAAGCATCTTGAAAATGTCGATTACTAAGGGCATGTGATTAATGATGGTTAGTGTCGAATTGAATAATTAATTAATAGAGAGGGAGAAAGTTCCGTGGTTTGTGTGCTGATTTATCGCGTGGCTGGGGGCTGCAAGGCGCAGGTGATTGCAGGGGGGACGTCACGTGACGAGCCGTGACCGGTCGCGCGCACGCAAAGCCAGTCACGACTTGCCATGTTTTCATAGAACATTTGCAGCCCGGTTTACAAATGCAGACATCGGAGTGGAGGAGCCGCAGCAGCAACACGGACAGGGCTGCACCCACCATCCTCGATAAACGGCCTCTCCTCTCCAGGGCATAATCACAGGGGTCCACCGAGACCCAGATCCATCTTGCCATTCGATCCTAATTCCGCAATCTTTTCATTAGCCATTTATTTCATCACTCTACTAAATTATGCAAAGAAAACATAAAATCGATATTGTGTCTTAATAGATAGTGTCTGGAGCACCGAGCGATGCTCGGTAACTTTTTGCCTCTAAATAGCTTAAGTTTCAAATTTCAAGGCTCTGCGATTTACCGACGATATATGAATGATTAAAATATTTATTTTACGACACTCATAATTTAAACTCATTTCCTTTATTTCAATCGGATTCATTCTATACACGACTAATAACTCATGACACTTGATAAGTACACCAATTTTAAAAAAAATCGTTAGTGCCGTTTTTTAGAAAATAAACAAAACCCTATTACGAGCTTAAGTTTCGAATTTTCTAACTCTGAGATTTATGGTTGCGAAACCCAGGTGGGTACATTCTTACCTACGTAAACATCAACTTCCGGTACTTCTATTTTAGCCAAAATCTTGTGGTGCTTCTTGTAGCCTCTAAATAGCTTAAGTTTCAAATTTCAAGACTCTGTGATTTACCGAAGACGAAATATGAACGATATAATATTATTATTTTGAGGGAAGATTGAAGCAAAGAGGGTTGTAACGAGGGTTGCCCACTTTGCGAAAACTGCGAAAAATTAACAATCCAAATGCGGGACGGGACTGAAAAAAGCTGGATCCAGCAAAATATAAGAATTATAAGAATTTAAGACATTTGCAGAAATAATGAAGTTAGCAAAATAAACCACAATTTTTATTCTCTTAAAAATAATTTTAAAAAGATATCAAAATTATAAATATTTTTTGAAGCCCCTTTTCTTTAAAATTTGAAAAATATTTAAAATTATACCATTTTTCTATTCATAAACCGACGTTTCGGAGGCTATTCCCTCCTTCTTCAGTGTTTTTTAAAGTCCGTGAAGGAAATCCAATGCGGCATTCCCCTCTGTCTCCTCTATCAGTGGCAGTAACAATAATATATTGTATTTCATTCTCAGCAGAATTACTTCATTATAATTCTGCTGAGAATGAAATACAATATATTGTTGTTACTGCCACTGAAAGAGGAGACAGAGGGGAGTGTCGCATTGGATTTCCTTCACTGACTTTTCAAAACCCTGAAGAAGGAGGGAATAGCCTCCGAAACGTCGGTTTATGACAGTTGTTTATTGTTTATTGCAATTGTTGAATAACCTAAAAATCATGGTTTATTAAA
This sequence comes from Forficula auricularia, assembly GCA_024734495.1. Taxonomy (NCBI): domain Eukaryota; kingdom Metazoa; phylum Arthropoda; class Insecta; order Dermaptera; family Forficulidae; genus Forficula; species Forficula auricularia. Next base: position 3,303,415 of record JALMQS010000127.1, read on the forward strand.
GGGTCAAATACTGAACTACGCCATAGCGAGATTCTCTAAAAGTTGACCGAATTGAAAATTACTGACTTTTTTATGTAATATTTTAGTGAAAGGTCAACAATTGCCAGAATAAAGGTCAACTTTTGGAATCTGGTATTAATTTATAGATTTTTAATTGTTAGCAAAAGCGGATTATTTTTTTTTTTATTTTCATTTGGAAAAATCTATATTTTTATTTATAACTCTAGTGGGAACATATAGTAGTATTAAAATAGGAAGCTATGATTATTTTGGTGAATTTTTTCATTTCTGCTTTTAATACCTTAAATTGAACAAAACGCCTTGATGGTAGGCAATTTCATTCCAAAAACTTCTTTTTTTTATTGTGGATGGAACTTGAAAAAACCATGATGAGTTTTTCAACCAAAATTCTTTTCTGCCTGGGTGTCTGTATCTCGATACCCACGGCAAGTCAAAAACCGAGGGGTGAACCGCGACCTAATATGCTGTACACTACTTCCACTTGTACTTCCAAATATTTCCAAGTAATTCCAAATATTTCCAAGTACTTCCAAATATTTCCAAGTACTTCCAAATATTTCCAAGTACTTCCAAATATTTCCAAGTAATTTCTAAGTAATTCCAAAATACTTCCAAAGAGGTGTACACCTACTTCCAATCGCCCTTCGTCAAAAACTAAATCCAAAGAAAGTTCGTTCTGGTGTCCAAATGTGTGTATTTCTAACACGAAGAACATATTATATTTTGTCCTTTCTAGCTTCAGAGTGAGCACCTGGTTTAAAAATTCAAAAAACATCTTTTTTTAAATGACTTTATTGATATTTCAATATTTTGTTTCGATTTAAAATAATAAACCATGTTTTTGAATTTTACTTTTAAACGAATTAAAATATTATATATTAAAATTACGAAATTTCTTTAATTTTGCATAGTTTATTAACGAAAACGTACCGAGTCTTGAAAAAGTTTTTTTTTGTCTTTATTTAATTATACTTAATTTATATTAATTAATTTTTAATTCACATAATCTTAAATACAAATTATTTTTTACTTAGTATTTTTTTATTTTTAAATTCAAATAAATATACATATATATTTTTTTTAATCAAGGGGTGTGGATTTTGATAAATGTCTACTTGTTTTTTATTAGAGGTATAGGCTCTGCTAGTATAATCGCCTTTCTGCCGGAGCGAGGCCCGCCCGCCAATTCGAGGTGACACATGCAAGCCATGAAGAGTAATATTTTTCACTTGAATTAATTTTTTCATAATTTTATATCTGCTCCCTCTTTCATTTTAATTTTTACCAGACATACCTACATTAAGGATAATTTGAAGACTTTTTAATTGAAAAGTTTTTATTTTGGTGAGAGTAGCAGAGTAGTTGAATCATAAAGAGAAACAAAGAGATTGTCCTCTGCATGATGCAAATAAACATACACACATATGTGCCCATAATTATGCAAGTCTAAGTCATTGATTGTTAGTTTCGAGATATTTAAATTTTTATAAAATAAACAAGATTCGAATTCTGTATATTGAGACAACTAGAAATCCTCTTAAAGGTTCAATTTTCTGTGATTTTTCAAAACGGACATCTTATTACTGTACTTTTTAAATGGATGGAACATAAAATGTGAAAAAACCAATTTTTTAATTTTTTGACTTAGTCCACTTTCATAATTATTTATTTATTTATTTTGAACGGAATAATTCCTTTTACATATTTACAAGCATACATTTACACAAATTAGAAGAATACATTATTATATAAGAATACAAATCATACAATTAGACTCAACCAAACATCAGCAAAGTCTATCTACCCAGCATCAGTCTCCTAACACTACCAAGAGAACAATTGTCAACGTCAACGCCAATGAACACACCATTACATATGTTCATCATTCGGTTTAGGGGGAAAGCCATCATATAGTTTGATCTCGGGCAGTCAATGTAAAACATGTCTTGCGATCATTATGGGCACATATATATAAAATATATACCATATATGTATATACTTACATTTTCTCTATGATTCCTGAAATTGATGAATTTTTGTATCCCCTCTCTCCCCCCCTCCAAATACCTAATATATGTGCAACATTTCAAGAAATTCTCGTCGAAATTCAATTACTTACAAGATTATATAAAAACAAACATACAGAGGAACCAAGTTTATTAAAAGAACTATAGGCAAACGAGCTAAAAAAAATGATTCTACTTAAAATGAGAATTTTAATAATCAGTAGAGATTGTGGTGTTGGTGCAAGGTGAAACATCTTTAATAAAGATAAGAGTAAATAGATATTTTATTTAATATGGATTTACTAGTATCCTTAACTCATAGTAAATCCATATTAAATAAAATATCTATTTACTCTTATCTTTATGAGAATTTTAAGATAAAACTGTTTAGAAGCTCATTTATTATTAGGCATATTTTTCAGGGAGATTCGTAATTAAATCTATTTTATTTATTTTGCACTCTAATTAGAGAGGAATAATTTTCTATTCATCTTATGTACTTTCATAAGCACTTAAGGGCCATTTATAAAATACGTTAGGCAAAAAATTGTATCATTTTTGGACCCCTTCCCCACGCTGCGTCACATTTTCTGGAACCCCCCTAACAAATATAACGAAACCAAAGCTAGACCCCCCCTATGATACAATAAAAAAACAAGTTGAGAAAAAAATTAAAATAAAATTGATGAACTTGGAACGTCACGTTTTCTTAGACCCTCTCCTCCCTTGCCATATATCATCACGCTAAACAATACCCCTCTCTGACACTGTTTGCGAATGTATTTTATGTATGGCCTCTTAGAGATAGTCAACTAAACATACGTTTATTCAGATAAACGCTCGATCGAAACTATTCCTAAAAGAATGCCCAAAGAAGGGGGGTCCATCCATAGAAAAACATATTTTCTCTGTTCATCTTTTAAAGAATTGTATTTGTGAAATCCATTTGAGCTATTAATTCAATTATGAGGTACATTCGTGAGGCAGGCGAAACTTTTCTGTCGGCGGTCCTCGTTAGGGCTCATTGTGCTTTAAAAATGTCTGAAACGTTGAGAAAATAAATTTCAACCATGAAATGTTTTTGTCTGTGTATTTGCGTCTGGGTTCCGAAACCCACGATAACTCAAGAATGGAAAGTCGAATAGAGTTCATTTCTGTGCCTAAATGTTTAGATTTTTAAGAGATGATTAGATTTTGGGCTGTCTAGCCTTATAACTAGGTTTAAAATTGTTCAAAAATGAAGAAAAAAATCATTTTTTTATTGATTTTATTGATATTTTAAAGCCATCTCAATATAGGTGTAAACATGCGTACAGGGTCTTGAAAAATGTCCACTATTTTTACTTTACCATCCAGGGTATGGTCAAGTATTGTAATCGTATATGAAAAAAATGGTTTATTTGGTTTTTATTTTCGAAATATCTCAAAAACGGGTGAAACTATTTTTATTAAAAAAATTGGGCGTAATCATGGCATTTCTTTCTACAAAATACCCTAATAAGTGAACATCGAAAAAATTATATTTTTCGAGATAATAACTGTTTTATCAAAATGTCTGTTAGTGTGTAGGGTGTTAGTCTGTGCGTTACCAAATTTTGTGGACGAGGTAGCTCAAAAACTAGTGTGAATATCAAAACCAAATTTCGCACTTTGTTCTGATGCATTGAGATTAAGAACTGATTAGATTTTGGTGCATATCGGCCCAAAATTGAGGGGGGTTAAAATTTAAAGTTATAAATTTTCAAACTAAAAAAAAACAAGAAAAATGAAATATATATTCTGGCGGTGGCGGGGGGGGGGGGGGGGGCAAAAATAAAAATATAGGCCATTTCAGAAAACCCAATCATATTTTGTATACAAAATCAGTGGGCTACCAGAAGACTAAAAATGTAAAAATTAACCGCCCAAGGGGGGGGGGGGGAGGAGGGGCTGTAGGGTCAAAAATGAAAATCGAGACCCTTGTACCAAACTCAACCAGAGGTGTATGGTAAAGCCAAGCGGATGGCCACATAAGAACGTGTCTATTTATTACTTATTTAATAAATGTGCGAGTGAGCGATTGTTTAATTACAATCTGATCGAGTAAAATTACTAAAAAGACCGTGGATAGAATCATCTCTGTTTCTTTAGAGCTAAATCATTGCAAGGATGCATCTCCAGACTTGTTTCAGAGTATTAGATATTAATTTTCTTAATTTCTATTACTCTAGGAATGGCCTTTTACACTTGGACGAAACCGCTCGTTATAGAGAAAATACAATCAATTAGACGTCACTAAAATTCTGTCAAAAATGTAGATAAATAAGAAATTAAATTACTCGTTACGGACCTAACTGGGGAGTACGCAGAGTCTTGAAAAAAATTCCATTTTTATTTATTTATTTATTTATTGTTCTCAATCCAAATTTTTTTATATCTGTACATTAACCTACAAATATATTTTTATTTTATTATTCCAAAGTACATATATACATATTTATGTACAACTTTAAAATAATATTTACATTAAAATAAATATTAACCCTTTTTTTGGGGGAGGGGGGGGGGGGAGTTTGCTCATTTTCCCTCATTTTCTTCTTTTCTTCTGTTTCTCTGTTGCCTTCTCCTCGGCCTTTGTAAATCCTCTTCGTTTCTTCCGTTAACCTAGAAATGGTAAATAATTAATTAATAAATATAATAACATGTATTCGATCCTATCATTTTTGTAATAATTCATAATGTGTGGCACGGACCAGCTTTTGTGGTCCACAATGCGATCTGAAACCGAGTTCCTTCCTAGTTATTTGAAAAATTTTCTAATAATAAAATATTTTATTACAACGATTAGTAAAATTTGGTAAATTTCGTGCATATTGATATTCTTAGGTACTAGTAGATTAAGATTTTTTTCAATGTTTTTAAAAATTAAATCAGATTGGGGGGGGGGTCTGAGTCCCTTCCAACCTTCTTGGTCAAGGGGCAGATGCAAAATAAGTAGATGGTTAAATAAGAAATATGATTTATTATCTAGATATGCATTTTGAAAATAATTTTTTTAAATTTTTAGAATTCACCCTCCCTATCTCTTCCTCTTCAGCTGCTATATAGGGATCAGTTCTCGAGTGACTCGCACACAGTATGTGGAGAAAATTTGCCAATCGATTCATTTGACTTGTGACTCTGCCAGGAAACTTCACTAGAAATTCTAGAAGACTGTATAGAAATGAATCTATTTAACTATTTCTCATTCTATAATAATTAAAATAAACACATAACATTCCTTTACAACGTTTTGAATCAAATTAAGTTACTTTTTCATTAAAAATTTGGTCAAGCTAATCAAAGAATCACCAAATTTTAAATTTATCTGATTTATAACATTTTGAATCAAATTAAGTGACTGTTTCATTGAAAATAGTTAACAACTAAAACATGTTATTTTATTATGTATACCTGTAATAGAGCAAATACTCTCTGATTTTGACGATCCATATTTAGCGTATACCTTCTGCTGATTTTAAGACTACAGAACTGCTATTCCCCCCTTTTCAGGATTTTCTAACTTATTAAGTTTATTTCAAATAATATATTTTCAATATTGAAAATACAAGGAATCATATTTTAATTTAAAATAAGGATAATTTAATATTTCCCTAATGAGAAAGCTAAGGCTGTTTTTTCACCCAGTTCTTTAATACCTATGTTGTTTAAAACTTTTTAAATTTATACGCAGATTAATTCCTCCCTTGAAATACTATAATTTCTCCTTGGGAGGGAATCCCCCCTCCCTCCCCCCGGTTGAGAACTACTGGTCTAAGGTATCGAGTCTTCAACAAGTACTCGCTTTTTTTCATAATTTACTAAATGTGCAGGTGAGTGATTCTTTAATTAGAATCTGATAGAGGAAAATTACTAAAAAGGGCGTGGATAGAAACACATCTATTTCTTTAGAGCTAAATCATTGGAAGTCCAGACTTGTTTCAGACTATTAGATATTAATTTCTTAATTTCTATTATTGTAGGAATGATCTTTTGCCTTGTGTACCTACTTGGACCAAAACGATACTCGTTATAAATAGAGAGAATATTCAATTGGACTGGAATTCAGAGAAAAATGTAAATAAGGAATTATTTGTTGTGGACCTAACTATCGATCATACCGAGTTTTTTTGCTTATTATTTTTTATTTTAATGATTAATAAAAAATAAAATAAAACTAAATGTTTGGCAGCTTCACTGTGAGGTCTTATGAAGAGACATTCGAATTTCATACCTTATCTACTTAATATTGTTTTATACAATACTTATGGGATTATAATAAGATATACAAGACATTAAAATAATATAGGTAAATTGTAAAATGATTTTTCAAAAAAAAAAAGAGTAGTAAATTATTAACTAGAAACGCTGACCATTTGTGAAGCTAGTTAAAAGGAAAAAAGTGGCGTTAATCAGTTTGGAAATGGAGCGTTTAGGAGGCTGATGGGGTGGCGCCTGCCACCTGCAGGCGACCATGCGTCAAAAGCATCAGCCGAGATTGGCTTGGCTCATCTGCAGGTGCAGCTGCGCCGGAGCGTGCCACACTCACACACACACATTCACAAGCAAAGCGTCACGTGGCACACTGACTACAGTCGCATCTACCATAAATCACAAGTGCCAAAATAGCAAAATAATTGCAATCCTAATTACATTTAATGAGAGAAAAATGATTCCCTACTGAGAGTTGAAGTGGCAAACTCCCGGAAAGTTCATTACCGAGAGCAATACTTAGCAACAACCAAATAACAAGAAATTGTATTTAGGTGATTAATGAGAGGTGGATAAAGATTTCAGCTTGAGGTAACTCATCAGAGCAATTCATGTTTGGAGTCGATCAACAAAATATTTATTTAATCTAGTACCTATCTTATGTTTTAAATTTTAAAAAGTTTCTTAAATAATTCAAAATTTTCTTTGCTTTATTGAAAATTTTATTTCCTTTATTTTAGTGGTTGAACAAGGCTCATTTTTTTACATTTATGTTATTTTGTCAATAGGCAGCAAAGACGTAAAAAGATGAAGCTGTTGGCGAGAGCCAAGTACTTTGGGGACCCCTAAAGCATGAAGGACGAAAAATGCCATCTTCAGATTATTTCCCCCTAGGTAAATATATAGTACCAAATTTCAAGTTTCTACTGGAAGAACTGAGACCCTTTTTATTTTCATAGTTTATAACTAAATCTTAAAACTTTCACGGGGTCATTATATAATACCATAAGTCTTACTTTGTATATAAATAGTAGCTAAATAGGAGCCTAGTTATGGGAGTAACACATATCTTCTTTGAAGGCGAATTATGATAAAGATTTTAAGATTCGACTGAAATTTAACTGATCTTGTATGCAGTGACGGATTAACGATTTTTCCGGCTCCGGCGGTAGGCTGATATATTTTGCCGCCTATTCTCAGTGGCGGATATAAACTCTTTTGAGCCATTGGAAAAATCTTTATTTCGGGCCTCTATGTATTATTTGTTAATTATACTAAAATTGTGCCTATTTAAATTAGAATAAAAATACACTGACAAAAAACACAGTTATAGTCTTGAAAAATAATAAAGTGCTGTGCCTTTTCTAGAATTAGCTAGGGTAAAGAAATTCCAACTTTTTTTAATTATTTAATAAATGTGCGGATGAGCGTATCTTTCATTAAAATCTTATCAAGGAGAACTAAAAAAAAAAAGAAAAAAAAACACTGATAGATCTAATTTCTTAAGAGCTAAGGCATTGCAAGGATAAAAATAAATACAAATAAAAGTTATAGTGTAGAAAAATATACAAGTCAAAAAGTTTGGTATAATAACTTTTTCAATGATCATTGAATTCTCATCTTATAATAAAACACTCAATAGGTATGATTTAAATTAATGCTTTAAAATCCTTAGTTTTCTTTTTCAAACACATTCTCCTAAGGCATTATGTTATTTAATAATAGAATTATTTATTCGAAGCTATACTAATATAATAATTGTTTTCGGAGTCATGAGCCTCTGGATCTAGCTCTTGTCGACAGTCCCAGTGCTGAAGGCGTATATTTATATAGATATATTAAATTTGAATAATTTAAAAGATTAATTTATTTCAAAACTGTAGACGGCACCAGTAATGTTTAGAGAATTTATAAAAATCAGAAAAATAATCCTGAAACAACTATATAGTAACTATACAGTGCCTATATGGTAGTAGTATATAGTAGTTATATGGTAGCCTATATGCCATAAATGGTAGTTACTCTATCGTTTGAAACATTGTGCTACTAGAGAAGCATCTCTCGATACCTAAGAAAGAAAGCGATCTTATTTAATCAATTTCAAATAATAGTAAATTTACAACAAGTTGTGCTTTTATAATAACAAAATAAAATAATAAATAATCTCAATTAAATACTAATTATATGAAAATAGCTTTCCTCTGTCCTCTGAGTTTTGGGCCGATTTGAATGGGCTTGATGAAATGACGTGAGGCTTGTGTATCCAAAAGATTTATAAATGAGAAAGAAAACGATCTTATTTTATCGATTTAATATATGTGAAGGTACACGTAATCATTCTAATATAAGAAAATAGCATTTCAATTAAGAATTTTGTAGTTTAAATCAAATGTTATGAAAACAGTTAGTTTCTTCACTGGGGCAGCGAGTCGACTAGAAATGGCAAAAGGGTTTAATTTTTTGAAATTTCATATCTATGAAATATTTTCCTTTATCTTTTATATCAAATAGTTTTTATTAGAATATTTGCATTGTAAAAGGTAGTTTATTTGAAGTCTAATTTGAAATAATTTTTAAAAATATGAAATTAATAAATATTATAAAACAATCGATTATTAATAATTATATTCAATTTTGAACGAAATTGATTGATTAGTTTTCAAGAAAATGGTAAAAACCGTAACAAATGTCTCGCTGATGCCGGTTGACTTGCTTCCCAGCCTCTTGATAAATCAGATCAAACGAATTATAAATAAGAAAGAAATCGGTCTTATTTTATCGATTTCATCTAACTGAAGGTTCACAGTGTGTCTATTATATAAATAAGAAGGATTTTGATTAAGATTTTGTAGTTTAAAAGAAATTGTATGAAAAGATTCAATTTCTTCTCCCCGGGAGCGAATCAACTAGAAATGGCCAAAAATTTTATTTTTTTTCTCATTAGATATTTATTCAAATCTATTGAAATTTCATATCTATGTGTTATTTTTATTTATCTTTTATAGCAAATAATTATTATTAGGATATTTGCATTTTAAAGGGTAGTTTATTTGAAGACCAATTTGAATAAACGCTAATAGCTCCGTTGAAATTTTTTTTAAAAATTTAAAATCAATAAATTTTATAAAACAATATCTATGTGTTATTTTTATTTATCTTATTTATATTATTTATATTTATATTTATATATTTATATTTATATTATTAATAATGTAATTCAATTTTGAACGAAATCGATTCAATAGTTTTTGAGAAAATGATCAAAAACCATCTGAACCATCAAAAAACGATGTTTTTTGAAAGCACGAGATGCCTTTGAAAAAAGTTTAAAAAATTATATGAAACGAAACATTGACTTGTGACATGGAGGTAAATTTTAAAATGTTTCTAAAACGGCCTTTCATAAACGGTTTTCGGGGTTTTTAACGATTTTCTCAAAAAGTACTGAATCGATTTCGTCCAAAATTAAATTAAATTATTAATGATTAATTGTTCTATAATATTTATTAATTTTATATTTAAAAAAAAAAATTTAAACGGAGTTATTATCGTTTTTTCAACTTGGACTTCAAATAAAGTACCCTTTAAAATAAAAATTTATCAAAAATAATAATTTGATATAAAGACAGATATAAAATTTCAATAGATTTGATTGAATATGTAATGAGAAAAAAAATAAAACTTTTGTCCATGTCTAGTTGATTCGCTCACGGTGAGAAAAAATTGAATTTTTTAATACAATTTCTTTTAAACTACAAAATTCTTAATCGAAATGCTATTTTCTTATATTAAAAAGTTACTTTGAACCTCAAAATATATTAAATAGATAAAATAAGATTCATTTCTTTCTCATTTATTATTATAATTTTGGTCGGTTATATCGAAAGGTTGTGTCGAGATCAGAAATCATCAAAAAATGAAAATCTTGGCCATTTACCAAACACAACCAAATTTTCTATACATAATCAGTGGGCCCCAGGAGTCTAAAAATGCAAAAACTAACCCCCCTCCTCTACATGATTATAAATAATTTTATTAAATATTAAATATAAGTGAGGTGCCAGGTTGTATGGTAAAGTCAAGTGGATGGCCACATCAGAACACGTCAGCTTATTTATTCTTTTGAGACATGAAAAAGTTCTTTCAGAAGACGTAATAGTAATTGCCATGGTTTTAAAAATTCTTAAAGCTATAACTACATTCGGAAATATACCATAAGTTATTGTAGATAGAATCAAAGAATTTTCATTTAAATCAACGTATCGCACCCACAACATGGGGGGTCCATGAGCACATGTGCACACGTGCACGTGCAAACAACCGAGAGAAATAAAATTTCCCGTCTAAATAAAAATTCATAAAAGCCTCAAAGTAGAAATTAGGTATCCGTCGAAAATTTGCCGCCGTAGGCTTCAGCCTACTTAGCCTAATAGGAAATCGGCCACTGCTTGTATGTCAGAGCAGTTTCATCTCAAAGATCAACTTAGGGCCAGTTGTATGTCGGTTGGCAAACTCTTTTTAAACGATGACATTGGATAAAACCTTAAAATTCACCTTGTGCACGGTGGGATGGCCAATCAGATGACAGGCACTAAGTAAAGTTGTATGTCGGTTCGTAAAGTCTTTGTTAAAGTTAACAAAGGGTAAAACCTTAGAATACCCCTTGTGCCTTGCCGGATGGCCAATCAGATGACATGCACTTTCATCCATCCCGCTGTCTACACCCGTAGGTCTACACCTCTTTGGAAGTATTTTGGAAGTACTTGGAAATATTTGGAAGTGCTTGGAAATATTTGGAAGTAGGTACTTGGAAATATTTGAAAGTACATGGAAATATTTGAAAGTACTTGGTAATAATTGAATGTAATGGAAGGAAGCCCAGAGGTAGTGAGGAAAGAAAAAATTAACACATATCAAATAAGGTGTAATTTATTGGAATTCTTCCTCCTTTCCTTTCAAACCGACGTTTCTAATGATTTTTCCCTCCTTCAGGGTTTCATTGACCCTTTGAAACCCTGAAGAAGGAGGGAAAAATCCTCCGAAACATCGGTTTGAAAGGAAAGGAGGAAGGATTCCAATAAATTACACCTTATTTGATATGTGTTAATTTTTTCTTTCCTCACTACCTCTGGACTGACTTCCATTTTTTTTTTTTTTTTTTTTTATTGATATTGATGTGAGGAGGAGATACACCAGAAGGTGGATCCCCTAAAGGCCAGTATGGGCTGGCCCCTCCATCGTGAAAAGAACAGAGCAGAAGGAAAAGAAGCCGGGATCACGAGCCAATCTCAGAAACTTAGATACAATTCAATATCCAATTTACTAAGGTTTTAGGGGCTTCGAGCAGTGGTAAATTCCATTACATTCCATTACATCCATTATTCCATACATCCATTACATTCAATTAAAATTTCTACCAGTCCGTCTCTCTCCGGAGAAAATTTCGTTGTACTTGGTAATATTTGGAAGTGCTTGGAAATATTTGAAAGTGCTTGGAAATATTTGGAAGTACTTGGAAATATTTGGAAGTACAAGTGGAAGTAGGTGGAAGTAGGTGTACAGTTGTTAACTTTTACCAACTTTTACCAACTGACATACAACTGCCCCTTAACCAGAGCATTTTTGGCACTTGACTTTGATTCCCAAGTCAAACCTATCTAATAAGATCTTTGATAAGCTTCCTAAATTTTCATTTTAAATTGACTATAATTCGCGAGCTTAGCAACGTACTTCACAATTTTAAAAACCTATATCATATTTATATTAAACAGAAAATGTAATCTTTAATTCATTTTTTATAAATTGCCAGCTATGTAAATTTCAATATCCCATTCAATTTGTATAAACTTATAAGATAAAATTCGTAAATAAAAAATCAGAGTAAAAAAAAATAGCATCTTGTAAATTGGCTATACTTATTTGAGATAATATATATACCTGAAAATGATTTGTTTTTTATTGAATGAATCATGTGGTTTTATTGCGAAAATCGGTGACTTTTAGTCGTCATAGACCTTTTCGGATTCTTTCAATGATTTGCAAAATAAAATAAATGCATTTTTTTGCTTAGAACCTGAGTAGAGCTATATTAAATTCTAATTTTATTGTTCGTAGCATCTGGTTCTCTTTTACTAACCTATTTCTATAATCACTCAACTCTATATAAAGAGCAGTGTCCTTTGACTATGTGGGAGTAGTAATCTTGCTTTTCTCACTTAACCTTTTATATATACATAATCTAAAGATGTCAGCTTGGCATGTTGAAAGGCCGAACCCATTAGATCTCGCAAGTTAAGCAAGTTAATTCCTAAAAGAGTAGCCGTCTGACAATCTCTTGTTTTGGTATATGGTATATCGTTGCTTTAATAAGATAATTATCTAACATTGTTTTAATAAATTTGGAGCTGAATCGGTTTACTTAAACCAACTTTTCTTTCTTTTTTTAATACTAATACAATTTCTGGGCTAAATTTTATTTTTAAGAGATTAAACATTTTTCACAGCAGCTAAATTTGCTACCAAATATAGTAGTGATAGTTCAATTTCTTCAAAAAGCGAAGTAAATATATTAAATTAATGAGATATTTGGATATTAACCCAGTAGTCAGGGAACACGGCCCCGAGTTTTGGGAGGCCCAGCGGTCTACGAAAATTACCCAATTAAAAAACACCGATTTTGATTAACTCTTTACAGAATGATGATGCCATTAGAATCCAGTTCGATATTCAGCTGTTGATCAAAATCATAAAGTGCTAGAGTTACTCTTTTATTAATTTACTCCAATAATAATTAAAAGAAAATCAATGGAGATTTATTGGTTTCTTAATAAATTCATCCAAATTAGGACTTTTTGAAATAATCATCTTTTTCTAAACATAATAAATGAATAATTTTTCAATTTTATTGACCAACTATTAATAAATTTGTTGAAAAGTTTTTATTTTGCCGAGAGTAGCAGAGTTGTTTCTCTTTATGAATACATTTCTGTTTATCACATGAATTTATTTCATCGGTCCATTTTATAATCATATCTTTTTTACTGTTCAATCAAATATAAAAAATATTAAAAATAACCAAGAAAAATATTACAGTCATGCAAGAAATTTTTTTATCGAAACATTTGAAATAACGGATAATTGAAAATTTAAAGATCCTCCTGAAATTTCAAAGTCGATATTTATGAAAATACTCTAAATATTTGAAATTTTATGGATGCGCCGCATCCTCTGCATTCACAGACTGTACGCCAGCATCCACAGCATCCATGGACTGCACGCCACCGGTACAAAAAAATACAATAATTTTAATAATAATTTTTAAGTTCATAAAAAATGTTTAATAGGTATTTAAAATTTGAATTTTAATAATTTGAAAATTCTGAAAGGTTTAATGGGAAACTAGACATTCGCCCTACACCACCACGACAATGATGTCCCTCTAGACAATTGTTAAAATCTGGTCACCTTATATATTATACCTATGTATAAATGTATATTGTATATTTATATTTTAATTTCTCTTTTTTATTTTATTTATAGCTGTATACTTCAAACAAATGGATTTAAATAATTATATTGAATTCAAATGGACTTTTTTAGTTTTTTAGTATTTTGTAGAATTTAAATTGTTTCGCTATTTTCAGCCTCAGGGCTGTCTCATAATATTCTCTATGAAATAAATAGATTTCTACGATTTATAAGGGTTTAATATTATTTATTTCAGAGACCTTCGGAGTGGAATGTGACACCTTCAACCTCTTTGCTGAACCAAAGAATTTTATAATGGTACGAGGTAAGTTAATAAACAATAATCGAATTTATTTTCTTGAATGTCTCAATTCAATTCTAATATACCTAATTAGGAAATTTCGCATTGATACTTGCTATTTCACAATTTGTTTTTAGAGAATTCATTCATTTATTTTTTGAATTCATCAATTCATTGGCAACAAAAATTAGAGGAAAAAAAATGAAAATATTTTCAAGACACGGCATGCAGCAGAGTTGTTGAATTTTGAGAGAAAATCAATGAGGGTGTCCTATAAAAAATGTTCAAAATTAGTCTAATCAACAAACCGAGAGAAATATTTATTTGGAAACACTCGACTTATATACAGGCAGTACAATCTCATCAACATTGAATTATGATCTAATTTGGCTTTTAAATAACTCATATAAAATTTAATAATAAAAATTAGGTCAAATTGCGAGGTAGGCTTCACAAAAAAAGAAATAAAACAAAAATGATTTTTTGTGAAACCTACCTCGCAATTTTACCCAATTTTTATTATTATATAAAAATGTTTCACCTAGAACCAACACCTATTTCCTTAAAAGCCATATAAAATGTGTCTTTTTATTTTATTTCCCTAGCAGCACAGTTTTCGAGAATCTATATAGGCACTATATAGTTACTATATAGTTTGAAACATTGTGCTACTAGGCTTAATTAATAGAATGTAATTTAGATATATGAAGATAGAAAAAACTGGTCTCTTTTTCTTTTTAACTGACTTCAAAAAAGGATGAGGTTCTCAATTCGACTGAATTTTTTTTTTTGTGTGTCTATGTTACTTGATATCTTCGCCAATTTTCTCTTACGAGATGCATTAATAGTGACTTAATATATAATACCTTAGTATTTTATTAAGTCACTATTAAGAGATCTATTATAGACCTTAGAGCATCTGGCATCTTCAATATTTATAAAATTCAATTTATATGTTGATTTCACAATAGTGAGAACGTCTCTTCACATAAATACTATCTATCTAATATAAAATGGAAATTTTATCAATGTCCGGAAGGTATACCTCGGATTTATTATACTTAAATTTTTTGAATTTTTGGACGCTGAGAATTATAATTTTTTCATTGTTTCTTGTTTCATTGTCATTGCCCTATGTTTCACAACCCCAAAATTCAGTTAATTGGCCTAAATATGGTCACGACCCATAGATTAAGGAAGTATAAAATCAAGGTATACTTTCACATAAATTAAATCTCAGCTATTTTCGAAATTCATTTGTTAAATCTCTTCCGAAATCCTGTGTAGGTTTATTTATTTTCCAATACCAAATAAATGCCAATGGACTTTTTTTATCGAGCAAGGAAATTAAAATATCCCCTCGGTAAACAATGGGCCGGTGGCAGGTAGCCGTTCCAAAATCAGTCACGTATGAAGCAGCCACCCCCACGAGCATCAATCCGAGCATCTCGCCTCCCACCCACCCTTAACCCTTATAATGAGCGCCTCTGCATTTGCCCCTTGGCTTTGTTCGGAAGCAAATTAGAATTGGATGCTTGTTTATTGAGATCGGCGGCTATTTAGGGAAGGCCATTTTTCTCACCAGCTGGTGATCTACTCCAGCCTAAGCTTCCAAATTATCTTCGAGCAAAAACAACACACCGACCTATGTATCTTTTTTTAATCAGATTGATCTTCGATCCATGTCTATTTGATTTTTTTCCCATCCTCTTGTTTTATTTTTTTTACCGAAACACCTGCAATAATTCAACTGAATTAAAAAATAAAAAATACGAATCTTACAACAATTCCAATTTCATTTTGTCTTTAATTTAATCTCTTTGATAGGGTTAAATAAAAACACGTCTCTTTCAAGCTCCATCAGTTTTAACAAATAAGTGTTTAATCAAAGGGCAAAAGTTTTTCTATATGCGTTACTATATATACGAGTATGTGATTAAGGAGGAGCATCATCTAAAATTGAATTGACTCACCCGTCCAAGAAATAAAAGAAATATTCTCACTAGTAAGGTCAGAGTAAGCACGTACACAAAATTGTTTTCTTAGGTGTCATAATTTTTCGTCTTTTTAAATATATACTTAATATTTTTTTAAATTTACTTAAATTAATTTTTTTTTTTCTAAAAATTCTCCATCAAGTTGATAAGGATCAAGCATGCATTTCCCTATAAAACGAACCTTCAAAAAGTAATTTATTTCGAGATATTCAAACGAAAAAATATATTTTTTATTGCTTAATAAATATACTAATTTAAATGAGTTTAGTTTTTTAAAATTAAAATTTTATTTTTCCCAAAAATTCTCCATCAACATCCAATTGTATACTAATAGATTATCTCAATAAAAATGTTTAATTTAGATGTTTTCAACCGAAACTTTTATAGAGATATTAATTTATAAATATATTTTTCTTAATTTTATAGAAACGAATGAATAAATAAATGTAAAATTTAAAAAAAAAAAAAAAAAAAAAAAAAAGTTGATAAGGGTCTCTCCTTTGCATACATTTCCTTATAAAACGAACCTCCAAACATTAATTTATTTCGAGATATTCAAACGAAAATATATATTTTTTACTGCTTAATAAATATACTACTTAAAATGAGTTTAGTTTTTTGAAAATTAAAATTTTATTTTTCCTAAAAATTCTCCATCAAGTTTATAAGGGTGCATGCATTTCCCTATAAAACGAACCTTCAAAAAGTAATTTATTTAGATATATATATATATTTTACTGCTTAATAAATATACTAGTTAAAATGAGTTTAGTTTTTTGAAAATTAATTTTTTTTTTTCTAAAAATTCTCCATCAAGTTGATAAGGGTCCCCCTTTGCATGCATTTCTTTATAAAACGAACCTTCAAAAAGTAATTTATTTCGAGATATCCAAACGAAAATATTTTTTTTTACTGCCTAATAAATATACTACTTAAAATGAGTTTAGTTTTTAAATAGTGAAATAATAATTAAAAAGAAAACTAAATTCCTGCATTACCTAACATTTGTGGCAATATCTATTAAAATATAATATGTATTCACGTAAATTTATCATTTATGAAATACACTTGCTTTTTTAAGCAGCACTTCCCATTCAATAATTTATTGTTCAAAAAATCGTTCTGCAGGATCACAATATAATTTTTTTAAATAATCAAAAATCTACCAAAAGTTTTGTTTGTAAATAAAAATTACTTTTCTTAATTTTAAATATTTTCCTTGACTCTAAATACTATTCCTCTTCTATATATTTCAATTTATAAGATCTTTTGAATATTAAATTTGTGGAAAAATTTATATGTGACATTTGAGGAAGGATAAAAAAAGGAAAAAAACGCATCTTTTATATTTAAATTTGAAGAGAAAGAATATACTAATATTTTCAGATTTATATGAAGATGTTAAACTAGATTTTTTTATTCATCTCAAAGAGATAAATTTGTAACTCTATGCAAAATGCTTGACCATTGTGGAGAGGCAGGGAGGCCATTGTCGTCATGCAAATTGCTGCATAAAGAATGTTGTAAAAAAGCCAGTGCTGCAAATTGTACCGCATTCCATTCAAGGAGGGTTAGAAACGCTCATAATCGATTGATGGCATATATTTTAATTTCCAGATAGATATCTCAATTGAATATTTGATAGAATTATAAAAAATACCTATTATAAATTTTATTTTATTTTAAAAATCTAAAAACGCTTTCGTCGTTAATTAAAAAGCTTTCAAAATTTATAATTAAAAAATTGAAATACCTACGAATGGCGTATCTGTAATTCCATAATTCGAATAAGTACTCTCTAAATTTTTAATTTGATTTGTGGTCCTCTTTTATTTTTTATTATCACTTTCAAATATTACTTTACCATACAGGGTATGGCCAAGTATTGTAATCGTGCATGAAAAAAGTGTTTTTTTCCATCTTCCATATCTCAAAAACGGCTGAAACTATTTTGATTAAAAAATTGAGCGAAACCATGGCATTTGGCTCTACAAAAAAGCTCTAATGAGTGAACAACGAAAAAATTATATTTTTCGAGATAATAATTGTTTTGTCAAAATGTCTGTTAGCCTGTATGGTTGTCTGTTAGTCTGTGCGTTACTAAATTTTTGTGGACGAGCTAGCTCAAAAACTAGTGTGAATATCGAAACCAAATTTCACACGTAGTTTTGGTCCAATGAGATTAAGAGCTGATTAGATTTTGGTGCATATCGACCCAAAATTAAGGTGGGTGGAGGGGGGTTGAAAATTAAAAATCTAGACTATTTGAGCAAACTCAACCAAATTTTGTATACATAATCAGAGGGACCGCAGAAGTCTAAAAATGCAAAAACTAACCTCCCAAAATGGGGAGGAAGAGGGTCAAAAAATGAATATCTTGGCCAATTACCAAACTAAACCAAATTTTGTATACATAATCAGTGGGACCCCAGAAGTCTAAAAATGTAAAAACTAACCGCCCAAAATGGGGAGGGGGGGGGGGGGGGGACAAAAAATGAAAATCTTGGACATTTACCAAACTCAACCAAATTTTGTATACATAATCAGTGGGCCCTAAGGAGTCTAAAAATGAAAAAACAAACCCTCCTCCCCTACATGTATATAAATAATTTTATTAAATATTAAATATAAATGAGGGGCCAGGTTTTATGGTAAAGTCAAGTGGATGGCCACATCAGAACACGTCAGATTATTTGTTTTTTATAATGACATTTTTGAAGGAAGATGATGCACCGAAAAAGTACAACCTCTGTAGCCGGGGTCACTTGCATCGTGAAAAGAGGTAGAAGAAATTTCAGGGATTGGATCAGAGCTGAAAGTACCTGTTGATGCGGGTCTTGAAAGACTGAAGGTTATATGTAATCGGAAATACGGTTAGTAGGTATTTACTTTAATCGAGCAAGATTATTAATATAAAGGAGGGGGCGGGGGGGGGTCAAAAAATTGAAACTGCATTCGCAATTGGCTTTAAAACAGCTGGAGATATTCTTGTGAAATTTTGTATTTGGATCAGATTTTTATAAAATTCGAATGACTGCGAAAGGAATTATATACCTACATTTATTGCTTAGAAATAAATATAACTTTAAATATTTAGGAGATGGTTGTCGGTAAATCTATTTTTTATGATTATCCTAATTAAAAATATATAAAATCAAGACAAATATTGAATAATTATTTAGAAACACTTATTTGATATATAAGTTGGTAACAATAAGCTGCATCTTTGTGTTAATTTTCAGTTCACTGGCAAAGAAATTGGCAAATCCCCAAAATATGCATAAAGCGAACAGAATGTTCACTTTTTTCCAAATTTTATTTTAAATTTACTTTTAATTATTTAATTTATAGATAGCTTATTTTAAAGTGGACTACGAGAACGTTCAATGAGATGCCCAAATGAATGAAAATAATGATTAAAATAATATTTATTTTTATTTTCGTAGTATTTTTTTTCTCTTGTTCCAATCTAGTTATATTCAATTGAAAAAGGTCTGCTAATAGTAATATATTGGATATCAAATCGAGTTTTTTGCTAGGACTGGTTTGCTTTTTGATTATTTGATCTTTATTTTTTCGTCTGCCTATCCAGCCACTATATTTGATTGTTTTATTCCAAGCAGAAAAATCTAATTTGAACCTTTCACGAATCCTCCGTGATCCATTAAAAAGCTGACCCTTGATAATATATACAGTGGTCGGGTGCAGTACATCAGCCAAGAGGAGGGTTCCGAAGAAGATTAGCACCTCGTGCCCCTGGGCAGGCCATTAATGGGATCAAATCTGATTGCCTGGACCAAACAGCCCACGGGGCAAACCACAAAGCAGCTTCCAGCTTCCCAATGACACCAAGCGCGACCGATTTGTTTTTCTCTTTGCTTGACAGGTGCAATATATTTTATTCGTCATTTTGATCGAGTAATGGATCTTAGTCATCTGGAACTGTCCGGGATTCAATTGACGGATCTTTCATTTCAGTAGAAATTCAATTGATAATTTTGAAAATTGTTTAAAAAAAAATAGATCTCTAATAAATGGTCTAACACCTCCATTGTTCTTTTAGGATGAGTAACATCGATTGATTATTCATCCAATAAAAATTCAATTTCAATTATAAATGCGGATTTCCATATATTTATTTTACTTTCTTTGTTTTCAAATTTCAAAGAATTACTTGAATCATTTGGTTTTAATCAAATTTAAATTAACAATAAAACAACTATCATTTCAATAATCATAGTCTTTAGTTCAGTGATGCGAAAACTTTACTTATTTATCCTATTCTTAGACGAAGATTATAAGTGATTTCTAAAATTTATTTGTATTGATCACTAAATCTTTATCATGTTTTAAAAATTTATATTCTATAATAATTACAAGAAATTTCTTTATTATTGCATTGATTCTCCCTTTTCAAAATTTCATTTAAAATTTTTAAATCTCAGAGTATTTTATCACAATCTTATATTACATATAGTACCTATTATTATTACTCTTATATACTACTTATAGATAGCGAAAAATTTGCCTAAAAGGATATTCAATTTCAAGAATATTGAACGCAAATAAAATGTGTAGCTATATTCTCCGTTTTTCAGATGAATAAGATTAAATATAAATAAAAAATAAAAATTAGAGGGAAATTTAAACAGTTTTCTAAAACTCTGTTCATTTTCTTCTGTGCCAAATTTCATCAAATTCTACTCGATAGCTCTAAATATAATATGTTTTTAACTTGAAGTTCTAAAGCTAAAATATAAATCTATTTAGTTCCTGGATTTGAAAATATAACTATTTTGGCACAAAATAAAACTTTATATCCTTACAATTCTTCAGTAATCTTAGCTATCGGAATCCAATCATACAGAGAAAACACACTCTTTGAAAAAAATGAAAATATTTTATTTAAGTCTTCGAGAATAAAAAAAAATTATAGGTTTAACCGATAAAATACTTAAAAAAAAAAGAAAAAATGTTCAGTAACTTAAATAGACTTTTTTACTTTACCATAAAGGGTATGGTCAAGAATTGTAATTTAGTGTTCCTTCTGTCTAGACATTTAGACTAAATACTTGAATAAACCATATCATGGTTGCTTCAATTGACAACAGTGAAACGTTGCATATAAATATGGCCAAGTTCAAGCCCCTTTCATTGCAAAAATTTAACCTACTATACCTTTGAGTGCAAAAATTTAAGCTACTATAATCAGGTTTTTATGGTACTGTAGTTTTAAGTCCGAGTCTTTCTTCATCAGAGAATATGATTGGGATTCACCTTTGAAGCAGTATTTTATCTAAATTAGAAGTAATTTTTGTTTCATAAATTTTTTGGCTAACTGGGAATCGAACCCGGCCCGGGCCTTCGCATTGCTGGCGCGACGGGGTTACCAACCAGCCACTGGCTCCAATAGCAAACCGCCATTTGCCAAGAAGATAAAAATTTATTTCTTTTATATTAGACCTTCCGATTTTGCTTATAACTGCATAATAGTGATTTCTAATTTTCTGTCCTACATGATTTTCCATTTATTCTCAAATGAAGATCTTGTTATTTAAAGAAGGACCGTCTCTCAAAGCTAGCAACCCATTTAATGATCTTAGGATAATTTTTAAATAAACAATTACAAACACACAAATATTCAATTCTTAATTGTGCGTTTTTGTCCCTGTTTGTTCGGCAAGTTTAGTTTTGAAGACGAATTTTAGGCTGACTCTGCGTGTGTTCCATTTGACTAAGAGTACTTTAACCTGACCATAAATACATCACTTCTCCCTTGAATTTGTGAGGTTGTCTCCTCTCATCCAAATCATAACATGAGGACCTTAGGGTCGCAATAATACTCTAGTGAATAGACTCATGCTTCGTTACATTGTTAAATTGATCATAGATGGTTAGCTTTGGTATACTAGAGAAATTTTGGCTAAAAATAATTTATTTTTTATTTTCATTCTAGAGATAGAAATAAAAATTATTTTTTTAATTATTTCAATGAAAAATATTTATAAATATTTTTCAAAAAACAAGATTTTGGAAACTCTTAAGTCAAGTGATAAACTACAGCATTTTAGAGATTAGAACGCATTAATTTTTCAATCATTTATCTTAATAATCTGCTAATAAATATATATTCTTTAATAATAAATATTTAAGAGATTTCTATAAGGATAATGACTTTCGTGGGATAAAGTTTAAATTTTCAAAACTTCCAATTTTCTAAAAGCCCTTAAATCTATCTATATTACTTCAAAAGATAAGAAAATAAATTTAATATCCTTTTCTTATTTTGAGACTCTAGTGAGCAGTTTGAAGATTAGATATTTAAATGAATATTTCAAGGTGGACCGCCCATGGTAAAATTAGAAAATTAATTAGTATTCCAAAATGAGAAATCTAAAAGTCGATAAACACAGTATAATTTTTAATAATTTTAATAAAATATGGGCCTATTTTTGACCAACTGATAGATTTATAGGCCGAATTTCATTTTTAATTAAATTAGCTTTTTCATTCTTTAATTTAATTTCTATTTTCAGGATTCTGTTCAAAAGTAAATCGGGGCCAGATTAGACTCGCTACGAGCCCGTCTGGCAGAACATTTTGGCTCAGAAACAAAATAAGATGAAAACTTGATATTTACAAGTTATATTTAAAAAGAACCGTGTTTGGTGGCCCTATTTTATTTTAATGAATGGTATAAAGTTACGGGGGAAAAAAAAGTTGAAATAAAAGCCAACTTTTATTTAATACTTTATTTTGGGGAGATGTAATCGATATTTCACAACGTTTCGAGCGCTACACCGCTGCTCTTCATCAGTGCACGTCAACTGACTAGATTATTGCATGTTTTAAATTTTTGTTTTAAATTTTTATAATAAATTTTTAAAGGGTGGAATTTAGGATTAAGTATAAAGTACTCACCCAAGTCAAAAAAAACTCAACGTATAATCTATCTATTCATGAAATCATATTAAAATTTTAATCAAACGATCATTTTGGGGAGAGGCGAATTTTTTTATAAGTCGAAAATAAAAAAAATATTTTCTTATTATGGATTTGCGATATCTCTTTTGCAGACGCATATTTAGGAGAGGAGCTATCTGTAGACATATGAAAAAGAAAACTTCTTCCTTGTTGATGTAAGCATTTATAATTATTTATAAGTGGCAGCTCATAAACAATACTATAATTTCCTTTCGAAAAATTCTGGGGTCTCCTCGAAAAATATTTTTGAGCACCACTCTTGTATTTTGGAAATTTCTGGCACATATTTTTATTATTGTATAATATATACTTATACTATTTAATAGAAACAATACATGTGTTCACATATATAAAAACTACAAAAACATACAATTTTTTACAATAAAAGTCTCCAAATGTGTACCCAGCTTTTTGGTTAGAGGGGAGCAGTACCTAGAGAGAACTGTGGATTACGAATAAATTAACTATAAATTTAGAAAAACTGAATCAATAAAAGAAAGAAAATTAATAATATCCATTTTCTATCCATTAGTTAATTTCTAGTAAGTAGTATTTATAGATCATTTATTTAAATTAAAGTTTTTAAGAATCACTTTGCGTCCAGAGTAGGGCATACTTTGGTAATTCCCTTCTGAATGTTGACTAGCAGGAACTTTACGTTAGAGGGTTGGTTTGTCATGAATTCATGATACATATGAAAGATTATTTAATTTAAAGAGCAAAGAGGTCTTTAATTTCAAAAACAACGAATGTTACCAGGCATAACTTTAAAATTTAATAAAATATTGGAAGCACTTATGAAGGAAATAAATAGATGGTTGGCAGAAAGTTTGCACAATATTCGAATAAAAATGATTGTACTTCAACACGGAACCAGAGGGAAAGCCTAGCTAAATGCTCAACTATAAATACGACGATATGTGCGAGATTTTTTTCAGCCTCACTGCAACGTATAGATATTATTTTTTTCATTTGATCTCCAAATGAATGAAACAACAAATCAGTATAATAGAGAGTTCTGATGTAAATTTAAATTTCAATAGCTATATTAAATAAGCAGATGGTTTTACTAGAAATAATGGTGTATGGAGATGGAGGCTGGATGTAATTTGTGGCCAGAGACCACTTCCTTTGTTACGCGACCGCAACTTCTTCAATTGATCATTTGTCAGCGAAAATGTGGGAGAATTATTTCTGATGAGAGCAAATACCTTGATGCTAATAAGAAGGAGTAATCTAATTTCCGATGATAGAAATAGTAGAAATTCAATAAATAAACTCCAACCTGTTTTATCAATAAATAAATAATTGAGATGGTCAAGTGCTGTCGTACACCCAATAACTTCCAAAATTCTTCATATATCAAATCCATTCTTAATTGTCGTTGATAAGGAAAGAATGATGTAATTTGTGAAATTTTTAAATAATTTTAAATTAAACAATTTCTAAACACATACAGGTACCTATATATAAACATCACCAAAAATGGCTAGTTTGGGACTCTCACTCATTGCTACTTTAAAGCAAAATAAATAAATAAAAAAATAATAATAGGCCTAGTTATACTTAAAAAGATCTTTACCCATGGAAAAAACTATTTTTTTTTTATTTTTGACCCGCCCCGAAATAAAAATTTAATTAAAATTTTAATACATTTACGACAAAAATGAATAGGTGTATATAACTTATAAATTTCATGTTTATATCTTATCTAATTTAAGAGACATAATCTTTTAACAGACAGACATACAAACACTAATAGGGTCCCATTTTACTTTTGAACAGAACCGTAAAATATTTTTTTCAAGAAATAAAACTTGGTTGTAGTTTAAAATAATGTTGAAACACACAAAGAGACAAGGAGTATTCAGAAGTATTCAGAAGTTTGAGTTATAACATTACAAATACCAACTATTCTAGCCATTATTTGTTTAGCAGATGCAGTCAGACTTTGTGCAAGTCAAGAGATATTATTTCATTCTACTTTTATAATTTCAAAGCTCTAGTCTATTCAAAATGCAAGAATACAATTTTTGAAATGGGATTACTAACATTCAAACTTGGACTAAATGAATTGAAGTTGAAAAGGATTAATTTCAAATTAACTAGTCTGTATTCGAATATGACAAAGTATAAAAAGGAGAGATACAACTTTGAGAATATCTATGGATTGGATTAGAGCTGAAGGTATTTGTGGGAGGGTGACTTAAATATATGAAGGTTGTTAGTTTCAGGAAATAAGGAAACTCCCGTCTTTAGGAGTCTTAGCATACAAATGAATTTGGTTTAACTTTGCTCTAGGGTTTGCAAGATCTATCTTTTGATTTGATTTTTTTATAATATATTCTATTTTAGTGTATAAAATAAAATGCAAAAGCCATGTGATCGAGGCCTGATTTATGAATAACTCTATACCTGGCTTATGGTTTCCATTCATTGTGGCAAGAGAATAAATTCTCTCTTCACAGGTATGAGCGTTACCTAAGATAGATATTAATTTGGTTTGACTTAATATTAAAAATTGACTACTTAGTTGAATGAAGTTTTCTTGTGGTAGATTTTTTCAGAAATAAATTAATTAAGGCGTTCCAAGTATTTCTAAAAAATGACATCAAACTTCAACAGTTCATTCATAAAGCTTGAAAGCACTCGAGACGAAAGAAATGTCAGTGAGATTCTTAGCGACGCGCCTAGACATTAGGCAACACTTTTTGAAAACTTGGAAAACATGGCGGTATTAAAAAAGGTTTAGCTATGTTTCACTTTTTTAACTCAAATTTGGAAAATTCGAAGATCTGGTTTTGAAAATGATTTCATATTTGTAATCAAATAATAATAATAATAATAGAATCAAATATATAACGGTTTATTTGTTAATCTAGCAAACACCGAAAAACAGTTCTGAATGAATTCCTTGATATAGGTATTAAATTTTAGTTATCTATCCATATGATAATTAAATTATGCTTTAATAACTGATATTGATTTCATTTCTAGTTTTCCTTTGATCTACCCTTTGCACATATGAGATTAATAATTAATTCCCTAAAGGGTGACAATATCCAAGTGACTCGAATTATCCAAGTTTTTTTGGGATATTGTTATCCCCGAGGGGTGAACCGCGACCTAATACCATATCATGTACACCTACTTCCACTTCCACTTTCATTTTCAAGTAGAAGACAATAGATGAAGGGGCATTATCTAATTCCAAAATAATTCCACATAATTCCAAAGACGTGTACACCTAATTCCAATCGCGTTTCACCCGTCGGTTATCTCTAAGAAACTTTTATCATCTGACTAAACGAAATTAAACTTAATGCATTCATATGAGCCTTAACTTTATGAATTGTTAACAAATGGCCCATTAAATATAAATATATATCGTGAAATCTAAACCATCATTATTATACTCTGTTCTACTGGTGATGGAAAATTTAAAAATAGTATCTAGACACCAACAAACACTGAATAGGGAGGCAGAAAGGAGGATGGGATTTATAATAATTGGCCTTTTTGAGTGAGTAGGTTATTTTTTTATTAAATTTTAAATTAAATTGTATTTAAGAAAAATTGTATATATATACCAAAGTTATTATAAAAATAATAGTTGTAATATTGTTAATAATATTAATTGCTAACGCCATTTAATTATTATAGAACCCTAAGAAGGAGGGAAGATCCTGCGAAACGTCGGTTACAAAATATTATAAAGGGAAAATATTTCCATTAAATAGTCTTTTATTGGAAGTAGCCTTTTATTTATTTCTAGACTGCCTTCCATCCAACTTCAAACATAAGTAACAATCAATTAATGTTAGATTGTCTAATCTTTTCCTTTCAGTTCTTTAATTTCTTGTAATCTTGATGATTTAACTTGTATAAATCCAGCGTCGAATGTTCTTCGGGGTATCAACCCGGTTCCACAGGGCAGTTCGGTTAATGTACTCCGTAGTTCCCCCACCACTTGACAAGATGCGGTCATGACCATGGAAATAACTGTGCTACCATCTCTCATTAGAAACATTATAATAATCTGAATTTAATTTTCCTGTCCAGCCAGGTGAACCCTGCCAAATTTATATATATTTTTCACCAATAAAAATTCATTCATTCTCTAGCAATTGAGCTGTGATTTTATCAAGACCTAATTTATATGAGAGTATAACATCAGGCTATTTCTCTTCTTAATTGAAAAGTTTTTATTTTGCCGAGAGTAGCAGAGTTGTTGATTCATAAAGAGAAACAAAGAGGTTGTCCATTGTTTGATGGAAATAAACATACACACATATAGTATATCGAAATTATATATCTGTATATATATTATTTATATTTTTGAGACTATAGTTTTGAAGACTTGGCCTTCATCATCAGTCATTTTTAACTATAAATATTATTTTCCATGGGGTCAATATGGATATTGAAAATTTTTTGATCTTTACTTAGCTGAGAGCCAGTTAAAATTAAAATTTTTTAAAAATTTAATTTTAACTGGCTCTCAGCTAAGTAAAGACCAAACATTTTTCAATATTCATACTGACCCCATGGAAAATAATATTTATAATTAAAAATGACTGATGATGAAGGGCAAGTCTTCAAAACTATAGTCTCAAACAAATAAATAATATATACCTATACAGATATATAATTTCGATATATATGTGTGTATGTTTATTTGCATCAAGCAGAGGACAACCTCTTTGTTTCTCTTTATGAATCTTTCTCTTCTAATAAAATGGAGGAAAAAGTAAATACTTTTTCAAAACACAACCCCAGCAAGACATTTCCTTTTAGGTATAATATTTAATGTCTCGTATACCTAATTATAAATTCCATAAATATTTTATAAAACAACATAAATTAAAACTATTATTATCATTTTCGTCCATAATTTGTATTAATTTGAAAGTTTATATTAGAAAAATAAGGACAAGTTTTTTATGTGTGACCCTTTTATCTATCCACCAACGTTTCGTCGACTTTGCCGACTTCTTCAGGGCTTATACAATTATAAGAACATTCTTGATATAAATTTACAATAGTACAATAAATTAAAACAATTAGATCAGTGCTGAAATTCGAATCTCTCTTCTTAAGCCCACACAGTAAAACTGCCGAACATTTAGCTTTATTTTATTTTTTTATTTATCATAGAAAATGATTATAATAAATATATATAATAAAAAAAAATGGATTTTTTTTACCTTATGCTTGATAGCTTAGACCATGAAGACCATATAGACACGCCCTCTGCTACTTTCCACACAGAGTGAAGTGAGGCCAACATCGCCTACAGATGACGTCACGTTCTCGCATAAATATTTTGGTATATTAATTTAATATTAATTTGCGATTATTGGAATCCAAAAATAAATAATCTAAACTACGATAAATTTATCTCAATGTATAATAATTCCTATAGTGGCCATGCTATTTCTGGGTGTTCCTACCTACAGATGACGTCACGTTCTCTACGTGATGTTGGCCTCACCAAATCGACACCAGGGCGTGACTATATATTTTATGGTCTAAGCTTGATAGTTAGGACCTCAGCAAGTAATTCCCTATTTACATTTTTTTCTTAATTTTAGTGAAGACTAATTGAATATCCTTTCACTCTATAACGAGTATCGTTTTGCTCCGAGTGTAAAAGGTAAAATAGTTTTTAAGGAATTTGGTGTTGGTACTTGGTGAAACATTTTTTAAAATTATTGGATAAAAATACTTGGTAGGTTTCACATTAAGATATAAAAAAATAAAACGAATTTATTTTTGGAGAATCTTTAATCTCGATATATATATTTCGGGTGACTAACCCATCTTCAGGAGAAACAGAAAGTAACTGAGTTGTTAGTTTTTCGGGGGGAAATTTTGTCGAACAGTGTTATCAGAGGGATCGTCACCGAGAGTTGTATTTTTGAAAAAATTCCATTTTATGTTCAAAAAGAAATAATCATTTTCTGCTTTAATAGTATTTTAATTTTAGGAAGAGTAATTTTTTGTTGGGTCGAAAATAAAAAAAGATTTTTTTATCATAATGTTTTGAGGTAGGGTTAAAGCTATTTTAAAGTAAAATTAAACTAAACTTTTGTTAAATTTAATCAAGTTTAAAATTATAATGTGAGGGAGGGTCCTGAATCGGGAATTTTTAAATAATTTTTGCCCCTGTCATCGTTTAAAAATTACTTAAAATTTTGAAAAATTTAACAAATCCGTCCATTCTCTCTTGATCTACGGCAAACAAGAAATCAATATCACAAGTATTTTGAAGATGAAAGTTTTTTTATTCATCCATTTAAAGAAAATATTTAATTCCAAAACTAAAATGATATTGTATTTAGGCATGATTATTATATTTTGCAAGATTTAATATATACAATACGTGATGAAGATTAAAAAAAATTGTTTTATTCTTTTTGAGCTACTGAAGTATATGGCGAACCATTCGGGACAGAAATAATCTAGTCAATTTATATAAAAATATAAAAATCCTTTATCGAAATTATTCTCGAAGGAGACAATAAAAGAGTGTGTCTTCTGCTGGAATTATAAATTTTATTTTTAACGAGACTATAGTTTCGGGGGCTTTGCCCTCTTCATCAGTCAATTACAATTGATTGGCAGGAATTAATTTATGAATGAATAGTATTAATAGTAGTAATAGAAATTATTCTATTTATTTCAATTGTGTGATAAATTACTCTTGAAGTTTGAAGAATATCAACTATAAATTCCATTTTATTAAAAATATTTAGTAAATAAAATTGTTTCTTGGATTTAATAAAATTTTCACTCATTCATTAGAAATGGGATTTATTTATTTTTTTATAACAAGTTTCTAATAGAAAAAATACTTTACGTAATAACTTAATACTTGTTCTTTCGCTTACTAGTTCAAGTCCCTTTCAATTTGTCTCTTTTGATTTTATTTTCAAACATTAATTATCCTTAATATTTTCCTCTGCAAAAATTTATTTATTATTTCTTTCATAGGATAAGATCGTGAAATATTAATCAGATGTTATATTTTATATAGTGTGTATTTTTTGTTACATTCCAGAGATAAAATACGACTTGAATTATCCTGGAAATCTTAGCACATTATTAAATAACTTTAATGTTCGAATAGATTTTCAAAAAGAATAGCCCTCATTTTCTTAGGGAAAATGGAAGCAACTGTAAATTGTTTGCTGGACGTTGTTGACATTTCCTTATTGTCTCGATTGCCTTCTGGCCGGGTCACATAGGTTAGCCCGAAAGAAACGGCCAATTCCTCCGGTTCATATATCCCGTCTGGCTCGGAAGATCGATCTTCCCGTCATCTCCATCAAGATGAAAGCCAACCCTAAAAACAGATCGTAAAATTATTATTTATTTCAATGCTACTCATACGTTGAATGATGCTAGCTGGTTCTGCCTTTTATTATTATTTGCCACTCTTAAAAATATGATCCAGATTTCACGTGTCTTTGTTTAAATAAAGCTAAATCTCCTGGAGAGAGTTTTTTATTTATTTATTTATTTATAAAATACTTTACCAATAAGAGTAGAGAATGCGATGAATAACCGTTTGAAAAGTATTTGATTTAATTTGTTCAGCGTAATTCGAGGTGAAACATATTTAATAAAATTAAGATAAAAAGGAAAGTCGGTTATCCGCGCGGGCTAGAACACTGACAGCTTTGCATCGTTGTCTTTATGACGATGTTCAAGCGGGAGGCCCAAGTTCGGGCCTTGACGTTATGTGATCGACATTGTTTTGTCAGTTAATATATAGTTGAATATAAAATAATTTATTTAAATTATTAAATTTATTTAAAAAATGTGACATATAATCCTTGAAGATTGACGATTATTTATTTATTAATCGTCAAAAATTTAATCTAAATCTAATTAAGTTGGCCAAGTGCGAGTCGAATATCATACCGAGAGTTTCGTACCTTATAAGTTATAACTTGCAAAATACTAAAGAAATCCAATTCATTCTTAATTTTCATTGATAAGGATAAAGATAAGGTTGAATTTGTTTTTCATAATTTTAAGTTAAAACATTTCTAAAAGTACAGACCTCAAAATTGCTACTTTGGAATCCTCGCATACCATCATTTTAAAGCAAAATACATTTTTAAAAATTAATTTATTTCTATTCTTCACAGGGATATATTATTTTATGATTAAAAAAACAAACATTTTCACTCTACCAACAATCTTCCCAATCCAATCATTCAATTAAAATTTTAATAGGATTTTCTATTTCAGGGAAAATTAATACATATATCATGTAAATTTTATTATTTAGTTTACGAGCTTCAATGCTCTGACAAGCAGACCCATAGTAGTGACACTAATAGGGTCACCTGAGTTTTTTCAATGTTTTGGAGAAAGTTTATTTTTACTGCTTAAAAAATATGGAATACGTTTGGAACGTCTACCGAGTAATATAATACTATAATAATAATACTTAAAATAATACCGATATTATAATATTTTTGGGTCCACCCGAAAAAAATATGACTTGGTTCTAAGATTGTTAAAATAATAAATTCAAAACGATAAACAAAGTAAAGTTTACATGAATAAAAAAATTGTAAGAAAAAGTACCCCAATATGTGTCTGGAAATCGTTTGAAATAGAAGGCTGAAACTTGATATCAAAATGTGTCTTACAAATATAAATTTTATATGGTATTTTAAATAATCATTTAAACCAGGGTTTCTTAAACTGTGGGTCGCGAAACTGAATTTTGGTTTAGTGAAACATAGTGCAACAATGACTTCTCAGTCAAAATGGGGTCACCAATCAAAAAAGTTTAAGAAACCCTAATTTAAACGATACAATTTTATACTTTTTAGCTACATTTTTCATTAGGAAATTCTAATGTTTGTAAAATCTAAAATAATTTAGTTATTTCATTTTGTAGAAATGCATAGGTACATATAATTTGGAATGGTTATCGAAATTCAGTCAGACAAAGTGAAAAAAATATTTTTTATTTAAATATAGCTATATATTTTCCCAAGTAAGCGCTTGAAATGCTATACTATATTTAGCATTCATTTAGCAGAAAGAATAAAAGTCACTGAGCAAATCAATAAATTATATTACAAAGTATATTGTCCTTGAAACCATAGTTAATATACGTAATACTTATTAATACATGGAAATTCATAGATCAAAGATGGTGTCATCTATTAATTCCGATGGAGTGGAATATTTTTAATTATATGTCAGAGGGGTTGTTTTTCACCCCCTCGGGAATCGAACCCGAGTGCCAGTAACAGCAATCCGAATTTGAATCTATTACCATCGGCAAATTAATATCTTTCATATTAATACATGATTCATAATAATAGTAATTTATTGAATAATAAGAAATTATCGAAACAAAATGTAAGATTGTCATGATATAATACAGACGAGTTCAAAACAAATACCTGGTGAAAAATCAAAAAACAAAAGGATGATGAAAATCTCTTCTGAATCAAAACAGCAGCCCGGAATTTCGAAAAACATTTAAAAAAAAATGACCGTTCTCAACAACTTATGACAAATCAGCTGATAAAATGCTCCATGTGTCCATCTCGAAACGACAGCTGACTGACTACATGGACTAGTTCCAAATTTCGGGCTTGTTGGTGAGGCAGTTAACTTCGAGATTGCAACCAGTTGGTTTTCTTAACCCTGATTTTTTTTTAATAAAGCCTCTACCTACGACATTGAACATTTCCAGGAGGAATTCGGTAAATAGAGGCAACGAGTTCTTCATTTTGACCTAATGTGATTTTTTTTTTTTTATTTTCATTAATTTTCACAAAATAGAAGAATGATTAAAAATACAATTTAGTTATATTCAGTTACGTCAAAAAAGATACAAGAGTGGATAAAAACCAAAACTTTTCATGAATAGAGTACGAAAATTTTTCTTCCTTAGAATGCTAGCGTAAATTTATTTTTCTAGTGTCAAACAGATCTCTTCCTTGTTTATTTGTACCCTTCAAATATTTCACATTTCCAGACGATTTCAATTATTTATTTCTTATTATTAATTCCTTATAATAAGATATTGAATATTCCTAACATTTTCTTTTTTAATGAAAACGATTTAAGAAGGCACATTCTAAGAAGGGGCAGAACCTTTAAGTCATGACACTCCTAAGAAGAGATTTCAGGGGTCAGTGTGAAGATGAAGATGAATGTGGGACTTAAAGAATTTATATTTGTAG
Source organism: Forficula auricularia (assembly GCA_024734495.1). NCBI lineage: Eukaryota > Metazoa > Arthropoda > Insecta > Dermaptera > Forficulidae > Forficula > Forficula auricularia. The sequence continues at coordinate 3,336,647 of JALMQS010000127.1, forward strand.
AATTTGGAAATTATCGGACCCAAAGTTCCACCGAAGTCATAGGATTAAACTATTTGACTAATGAGTTTGTTCACTAATTTGCTAATTTGTCTGCGAAGTAGTGTAGAAGTCTTAGGGCCAGTTGTATGTCGGTTGGTGAAGTCTTTGTAAAAGTTGACAAAGGGTAAAACTTTAGAATTCACCTTGTGCCGGGCCGGATGGCCAATCAGATGACACACACACACACACACTTTCATCTGATTTGCCATCCCGCCGGGCACACGGTGAATTCTAAGGTGTCAACTTTTACAAAGACTTTACCAACCGACATACAACTGGCCCTTAGATTCGGATTCTACATCATAAGAACGCGGCATCCCTCTCCGCTTCAGGGAGAATTATTAACTTAATTTCAAACGATCAGGTTCATCCACAGTTTCTTATATTGAACAAATTTGCATGGAAATAGAAAAAAAATATTGAATTTTTAAATAAGCACTAGTTGATTAACCAAGTTTGAGCTCCTCCGCTTATTTGTTGTAACTTTCTTTCTTAATTAATACCACAAAGTCTTTGAAAGTAGGAATTTTAATATGAATGACTCTAACTACATTTTTCGACGGCCCTGAAAGTGAAATTCTGAACTTTTTAGTAATAAATGAGAAAATAAATTTAACATAGTAATAATTTAAGGTAGTTCTTTCGCGACAATCCACACAAAAAGTTTTAGCCTCGTAACCACTCTATACATATGGACGGTGCTAAAATTTTAGGTTCTTTTTTTAAACGTGACTGTACTTCTCACACTACTATATCCTCTTTATGAATGGATCTTTTCCAAGCGACTGTTCTTATATCCCCTCCACTAAAAATAATCCACCAAATATGTTTTTTTTATTTTTTATCAAAACTATTAGGTAAATAATTTCAATTTTTTTTTAAGTTACTCCGAATATATTATTCTAACAAATATTAGTTTTTCATCAAGATGGTGAAAGTCCTTCAATGAAAAAAAATAAAAAAAAAATGATCATTTTCCCACCCTTTCCCAATCTACCATATGTAAAAAATTTCATTTTCAATTGTAATTATTTCATGTTTGGTGTGGTAAATCCTCTTCAAATTTTAACAGTGTTTTTATTATGGTTTAAATGACATATATTCCAAGTTTCGAAGACTTCTTGAATTTTTGCATTTGTGAAAGAACTACCTTAACACCTAATAATCCTGTAAATTTAAAAATATTATGAGAATTGATGTAGGGCACCCCAAGGATATTGAAAAAAAAATTCTCTCCAATAAAATAGATTTCTTGTACAGTCTTTTTTTCCGACTCAAAAATCGACGATCCGGAGGATCTTTCCTCCTTTTTCAGGGTTTAGAAGGGGTCAATAAGGTAAACATACAAGATATTTCCCTCTTCTCTCCAGCAGTGCTCGAAATTTGTCCTTGCTCAACAAAGTCATCAATAGAATTTTTTTTGTATTCCTTAACTAAGAAATAAAAAAATTAAAAAAAAATTCTATTGATGAATCAAAAGAGGAGGGAAACGTCGGTTTGTGAGTGGGAAAAAATGACTGTCCAATAAATCTATTTTATTGAAAAGAATATTTTTCATTATTCTTGGGCTGCCTTCCATCACTCCCGCCGAAGAGAAAATTTCTTCTAATATTTTATAAATATATTTCAATTAAAAAAATCATCGACTATCAGTAGCTTCTAATTGATTTTATAATTTCTTAATGGGTGTTCTAATCCGAAAAAATCTTTCGATGAAAAATAATAAGTACCTATTTAAATTTAATTAAGCGCTGCAAAGCTCCTGGCTGAAAATGAATGAATGAGTCGGTTCTATAGAAATAAGCAGCCAGTTCTCAGCTCGAAATGTGTGGGAACCATTCGAATGCACATTGAAATTTATTGAGAACACACACGGTGCAGTGGAGCATAATTTCGAGCAATCGCAGTCGGTGCCATCTGAATTGCATTCAAGTGTCGTTTGCCGGACAAGAGCAAGAGCTGAACCTGGCTGTGGCTGCCTGGTCCAGAGTCAGACCACGTCCGAAACCTTATCACACCAGCAACATCAGAGAAATAAGCCAAGCAGTGCTTGTCCGCTAGCGCATTCTTCACTCCCGAGAAATTGCGTCAGAGAAGATCATTTTTCCAAGATTTTTATGATGAAAACTCGTGGGAACTGACCTAGAGAGAAAAAGTGGCCTTTGAAACTATTTGCGTGGTTTTTATTTATCATATGCTTTATAAGGATTTGGTATAAAAATGTTGTTGAATAATGATGATAGATTACTTTTTTCCCCATTATATTCTGTATGTAGATAAAGTTTTTATTATGGGAACATATTTTGGATTATATTGAGCATATTTTATCTTTACCTGCAATAACGTATTCCTTAAATTATGTATTTTTCTATTCTATAAAATAATCACTACTTCTATTTGAGAACATTTTGACAATTTCTAAATTGACATAATTTTGTAAATCAATTAGTATAGTTATCTATCCCGTTTAACAGGTTAGATTCCAGGAAATGCCATGTTAAACGAATTTTTGTTATACGAAACAAAGAATTGGTACGAAAAAGGGGTATAGGTTCCAAAAAATTAACAAATCTATACTATTTTCAAGTGAAAAAAATCTTTTTAAAAACTTATTTGAAAATCAAAATGTGTTTTCTTTAAATAATATTCACTTAAATTATGTTTTCTCAAGATAAATAGAATTAAAGTTCTAATAAATTTAGGTATAAGCACAAAAAAAGCGTCAACATCTCATCTTTCGCTCAAACATGAAACCACCAGCATTGCATTGATCGGAAATATTATTCAAACAAATTGCTTCTATAATGACTGAATATTAAACATTCCTTTACATTGAAATTGTTTACTAAGCGTACATATAAGGAGTGTTTCTCGTAAAATTCGATGTAATTGAAATCATTCAATTGAATATCATTATAAAATTGAAATATGATAGAAAACAAGTTTGATATAAATCAGAAAAAAATATTTTTCTCGTTGATTAACAAATCAATTAAATTTAATTACAAGCTTTTTTTGTTTGTTCCGGACTCCAGTGGAGGTAATTCATTCTTGGGGAATGTCTTCGGAGGGGCAGGACGAGATAGGGGAGCACGTGCCGACCTCTCCAGCTCCCCGCTATCTCCTCCAGAGGGGCTTCTGGAGAGTTCTTGGAGAAGAAGTGGCGCCTCATTATCGAGATTCTCTTTCGAACGGACGTCGTGTCGCCCACAAAGCGGCTGAGATTTCGACCAGTTTAACAGGACAGCTTCCGACACACATTCATACCAAATCCTAATTAGGCGAATATTTATTAGCCTAGAACGGATAACTGGTCGCAATGAATCTGTCAAATGCAATCAAAATATTGATTCGGATATCGAAAGCTAATCCACTTCTTGCAATTATGAAGAACTGTTCAACGTCAGCACGTCTTAAATAATAATTTTAAAAGATGGGCAAATTGGAGTCAACAAAGAATGTCCAAAAAGACCTGGCAGCCTGGTCACAAACGGACTTTCCGAAATTACAGAACAGGGTTCAAAATTTTTCTCCAGCCACTCCAGAGAATTGGCCGAAACCCGAGCCGAAAAAAGATGATATATCAACCATACAGGAAATTATAAGTTTAATAAAAAATTCAAATATTTCTACTATTTTGACGAAAATTCTAAAAATACTTAAGGTGCTTATCAAAGCTAAAGACGGGACTGAACGCCTGCAAATTATTCTGGAGGAAGGAGTTGCATTATTAGGATAATGTCAATCTCAGAGTGCAACCAGGACGCTATGCATCATTACTTCCGGAAAAAACGCCAAACTAGTCTAAACTCTCTGATGATGGAACCTTACCAGACTTCTCACCTCATCTTTCATCATACCATCATCCTATTACTCATATCATCATCTTTTCTCACTATTACTTTTATAAAAAAAAGGCTAAGAGGTTTTTTATTGCATCAATTTTTCCTCTTATTACTGACTGAAAACATTATCGCAATCTAGAAAATCAAGTACAGTCGATGGTAGGAAAGTAATCTCCGAAATCGAAGCCTCAAATACAATGTATACATTTTTCATGTAAAAATTATTTGTTATTTATGTTTTTCAATTGGAGGAAGGATTTGAATCATCAGGATAATGTCAGTCTCAGAGTGCAATCCAGGACCCTATGCATAATTACTTTACCCCCTTCCTTTTTTATTTCATCAATTTTTCCTCTTATTACACTCACTAAAAACATTATTGCAAGCTAGAAAATCAAGTACAGTCCAAAACCGAAGCCTCAAATACAATGTATACATTATTTCATGTAAAAAATTGCTTAAATAAAATGAGTATTAATTTATTATTATGTCTTTCAATTGGAGGAAGGAGTTGCATTATTAGGATAATGTCAGTCTCAGAGTGCAATCCAGGACTCTACGCATCATTACTTTAGCCCCTCCCGGAAAACCCCCAAACTAGTCCAAACCCTCTAATAGTGGAGCTCTACCGTACTTGTCACCTCATCATTCATCATACCATCATTTTTTCTCACTGTTACTTTTATAAAATAAAAAAGACAAAAAGGTTTTTTTTATTTTATCAATTTTTTCTTCCTATTAAATAACTCAGACTAAAAATACTATCGCAAGCTAGAAGATCAAGTACAGTCGATGGTGGAGAAGTAATCTCCGAAATCGAAGCCTCAAATACAATGTATACATTATTTCATGTAAAAAATTGTTTCAATAAAATTATTATTTATTTATTATGTCTTTCAATAAATAAAAATTACAAATAATTTTAAAGCTTCAACTTCAATTTCTTAAGTATACTTACTTCCAATTTGCAATTTATGATTTTAACTATTATACCTTATCAAGTTCTAATCAATAAATCAATTTCAAAATGGGATTAAACAATTTCAAATTTCAAAAGGATTGTTTCCATTTTTACATGCTTTACACCATATATTATATTTGGATGGGGGGAATCTTCAGAAGACGTAGTGAGGGATTTTTACCCCCTAAACCTAACCTATCCTTTCAGCCTTGTTCCTCCCCACGCGACCGCAATTTGCATTTCATTCTGTTAAATTTCGCAACTTTTCTCTATAAAAACAATTAAGACTAAAAAGTAAAAAAATAAATTATATTTTAAAAAACTAAAAAACATGCTTCTAAAAAGTACAAAATAATGAAGATAATACTTAATCAAAAATCGTGGGGCACTTAGTCGAAATTAATTAAAAGTACATGTTTCTGCGACCAACACTTTTTGATTAAGTATTACCTACATTATTATGTACTTTTTAGAAGCATGTTCTTTAGTTTTTTTTAAATAATGTATAATTAAATTGATTGTTCTGATTTAAAAAATTGATTAGGCCCAAAATTTTAAGTTGAAAAGTCATAGTATCTTCTTTTCTTTTGATTTAGATGCATGAAGATGTAAGATTTAAAAGCTTTGGTAGACTCTTGCATTTTTAGAAAGGATAATATTCCAGAGGAGGAGAAAGATATTTATGAAGAATTAAAGGCTGTAGAACTCGAATAAGAGGAAAGCAGGTTGGATTTCTCGTGTCTGGAAACTATAGGAAATAAATGATAAATCTAAGGGACGTTAAGTGTTTGCTAGACCCAAATTATGAAGGGCCTTTTTTAAAAATTATTGATTTTTTCATCAGAGCACATGTCACGATGATATCTAAAAATAACGAGAAGAGTGGAGACACTTGTATGATCAGACTTTCCAATCAATTCCTATAATGGGTGCAAACAACACTAGTGAGCTTAAGTACCCCCTTGTTAATCTAAAAGCTTATAATAAGACAACCACCGATTTTAAAACCAATCATATTGTTTGATGTTCCTTAATTTCTGAATACATGCCGAAATCTCCTGACAGCGTCTCCGGATACTTTCAACATTTCAAACCTGTGATGAATGTGAAATTGATAGTATTCTTTTTTATTGTTTGGTGTTGGTGTTCAGGTTGAAACTATTACTCTATAAGACTGATAAATAATTCATTCAAAAATGATTTATTTTTTAGGACATATCGGTATATTTGCGGCAAATTTGAAATATAATTGAAATTTGAACTCGAATTTTGAAATGAAAGACTCCAATTGATTTTAAATTAAGAAACATTAAATATATTGATAATTATCCCCCCCCCCCCCTCACCACTCAAAAATTAATTATTCAATTCGCATTTCTTTGCGCACAGAAGAAGAAATTAATCACATCTTATTTGATCTATATTTTATATATTATTTGTTTATTTTTTAATAATTTGCCACTTTTTTATAATTTTTTAAAAATCTAAAATTTTGTTATTCTTATTTTTTGATTTTTACAAAATTTTACGACTTAAGACATGCATGCCCGAGTTTCTCATGGCAATACTGGAGCAGCCTGTAATACAAACAACACCTGATCTCTTTTAAATATTTGGAGCCTTATATCGATTATTGATCGCAAATTTTAAAAAAATGATATAATATAATTCTCCTCCTCCCACGATCCCACTTATTTAAATAAATTTATTTCCACACAAAAAATATTACAATGCTATAGATTAAAGAAAAAAAAAATATTCCCAGATTCATATCTAGAGCCTCATTTCTGTAGCTGTGTCAGGACGAAAATGAGGCGAAACTTTTAAGAGACTATGTTAAAATGGTAACAACCCATTTTCGCACATTGTTGAACAAAGAATCAAATTTAGAAGTATGTTTTTTTTTATGCATAGTAGAGTTAAAAAATCTTAAATCTGAACTTTTTCATAATTTATTAATTTAATAACTTAAAAATAGGAAAGAGATTAACCAGTCAAGCCAAATATAGAATAAATTTCGTAAAAATTAGTTTATTTTTCATATTTAAAGAGAAGCTGGCTTAAGCCGGGATTATCTAAAGTCATTCGTGGTATATGAGCTTTAAGGCCCAGTTCTGAATATAGTCAGGGGAGTGAGATTAGCCAGGGTCCAAACACCCTCATATAACAAAATAGAACATTATGATTGGCGATGGACCTTAGAAGGGATAGAAAACAGAGAATCGTATGAAACGTCGTCTCCACCCACCGAGGAGACACTATTGAAAAGGCATAAAAGGGCCAACACGGAGAAATAGAGGAACTTTTTTATTTTATCCCTCTCTTACATTACCTCTCTATATTATACCTCTCTATATTATACCTCTACCTATATTATTCTCTTACATTACGGCTCTCTTACGCTACATCTCTCTTACATTACACTCTCCATATTATACACTCTCTCTATTACTCTATCCATCTTACACTCTATATTATTCTCTCCATATTACTCTCTATTACTTTATCCAGCTCTTATATTACATTCCCTATACTACCACGCTCTTATCATTGAAATTATCGCTCCGCATCTCAACACCACATTTACATCGCTATTTTTCCAATATTCACGGCACCTACATCAACTCGATCTCACGAGTATATTTCTTCTTCCTGGAGTCGTTTTTGCGGGCATTTTCATTCATCCACTTGCTAGCCCCTCCATTGGCACCTATATCATTAGCACGATAGCTAATTGAATAGCACGGACAAGAATATCTGTCCAGCACTCGTGAAGGCATCACAGAGGCTTATCAAAAAGGCGAGACTCCTGGGACATTACGTACTCTTCGACGTGGCAGTCTACGGAACCGGAGCGAGAAGCGGACGCGGCACAGCTAGCGCTGATTGAATTATTTGAACCAGTCAGCGCACTTCAAGAGCAAACGTAATTAATCACAATTTCTTTGAACGATCTCCGTTCACCCCTTAAAGCCATCAAATTATTTAATTCTTTCTGACTGTTAACTTCACCAAGGGCCTTAATAAATCATATATTATAATTAAATTTTTGATTATCTTTCACTGTTAAGAAAATTTCCCCATTCTCCTTTGCAGCTAGAATTCATTTAAGTATTTTTATTTTATTTTTATCTATTTAAAATTATTTTTTTTTATTTTTTTTTTGTAAATTCATTGCATCAGATTAACTTCAGTAACGTAGAATTTGAAACATAAGAGTAAATTCAGTAGTTTATCAAACTAGTACAACGAGATACACTGAGTTACACCACCACCTCCACGTCTATAAAGGTTAGTATTCTCACACTCAGGAATATTCCCCTTAAACGTCCCCTTTCAAAACTAATTTCCTTACCCCTCCAACCACCAACCCTCCCTAACCCCATTGCAATGTATTTTCGGGAGTTTACAAGTATACATTTGGAGTGTGGTTTTTTAAGAGGAATAAAAATTTTGTATCAAGACGCGAATAGTTAACATCGAGTAACATTTGGACATGTCTAGCAACCGAAAAAAACCTTACAATACTTCGATTTCAAAATTAGAATAACCAAGAGGAGAAAAGTCTCACAAAACCGAAATTTTCTAGAGTTCTTTACAATGATTTGTAAATTTATATAATAAATTGGTGTAAAAATGAGAAAACTATTTTTTTTTTTTTTTTTTTTTTTGAATGAACCTGATTTAGAAAATGAGGGTGTAAACTAAATATCCAATGTGCAAAAAGAATTAATCATATTTCACAAACTTCAAAAGTTTATAGGAATACTGGAACAGACACGTTACTAGAGTATTTTCGTTTTACTTGTAAGGCTTTTTGCTCTGAGAAAGAGTATAAGCAAATAAATAAAAAGTCTGCTTCACATACTCTTAGTATGTCACTGATTTACAATTTTCATTAAAACAAAACCTTTCTGATAATTAAATTGAAACAAAAGACCGAATCCTCGGAATTCCTACGATTTTCGGGCTCCAACCTTGTCCATATCCTCTCATATTGAAATCCACTTTTTTGTAATTCAAACAAGATGCACAGAATGATTGATTTATGCGACGCTTCGCAGCAGCCTCCAAATGGAACGGATATCTAATTGCCAATACCTGGCTGGGTTGCAACACTCTTTCATACTCTCTGCAAAATTCAATTGAAGGGATTAATCCTATAAATTAATTAGTGGAAAGCTTCGGGCTATTATTCTTGTTTATTTGATTATCGTGATAACCTCGGATTCAGGTAATACAAATTTAAAATCTATTAATATTGTTAAATGATTCATATTGAAAAGTGTATTGAGGTCTACAGTTAATCTGTCAGTTTACTAAATATTATTTATTGTCCATTGACAGGACAGAATGCAAAACATCCTTTGGATACATTCCAAACAATTGAATTCAAATGAAAGGATTCATTACTCAATATTAAATTTATTGTTATTTATTCTCTAATTAGTGAATAGTAAAAGTTGAAAGGTTTTTCCTGATGATTAAATTAAATTCAGGGGGCCAAACGTTAAAATTTTAATTTAAGAAAAAAAGTGGGTTTTTCCTTCTTTTTTTCCAAATATCTCAAAAAACTATCTGAATAATAAACTATCTTGATTAAAAAAATTGGGCGAAACCATAGAATTTCGCTCTACAAAAAAGCTCTAATAAGTGAAAATCGAAAAAATTATATTTTTCGAGATAATAATTGTTAAGTCAAAATGTCTGTTAGTTAGTCTGTCTGTTAGTCTGTTATTCTGTTAGTCTGTGCGTTACCAAATTTTGTGGACGAGCTAGCTCAAAAACTAGTGTGATATCGAAACCAAATTTCACACGAAGATTTGGTCCATTGAGATTAAGAGCTGATTAGATTTTGGTGCATATCAAGCCAAAATTAAGGGGGCCATTTACCGAACTCAACCAAATTTTGTATACATAATCAGTGGGACCCCAGAAGTCTAAAAATGCAAAAACTAACCGCCCAAAATGAGGGGAGGGGGTGTAGGTTCAAAAAATGAAAATCTAGGCTCTTGTATCAAACTCAACCAAATTTTGTATACATAGTCAGTGGGCCCACAGTAATCTAAAAATGCAAAAACTAACCCCCTCCCCTACATCATTATAAATAATTTTATTAAATACTAAATAATTGTGAGGGGCCAGGTTGTATGGTAAAGTCAAGTGGATGGCCACATCAGAACACGTCAGCTTATTTTCTTTCTTATCATAACTATTCAAAAAATGAAACACCATTATTCATAGAGATACACTTTTTAGAATTTTCTTCTGCGTGATGAAACGTTACAGGGATATACCCAGGGGGTAAGCATGGGCCCAAGCCCTTTGAAATTTTTCATTTACACTATATTTAAATGTAAATTCACAAAAATCTAATATTTCTTAAAACTTTTAATCTAATATTTTAATATTATCTATTACCTATATTAATACCTACTTCAAATAATGTTAAAAAAAATGGGAACTCCCGGAAATATTTCTAAATACGTGCCCGGAACGTTCAAAAATTCAAGGAAATAATTAGAGCTCAAGCGTTTAAGGTACTTGTGGAACCGGATACTTGAAGAACTGAAAATTGCAAGAGTCAAGATATGTAGTTGCAAATTCCTTTCTTTGTAAAATTTTAGCTTAATATTATAAAAAAATGTATCCAATTAATTATTTTCATAGAGGGGTGGGTTTATACATTCTTATATGTAAAATAAAGCCATCATATTTGGCGACCGAAATATTAGCTAACTATTTTAAGAGGTGCTTGCTTTATTGATATATTTTTTATTACAAAAAGTTCTTTATATATAAAGTCCTAAAATATTCTTTGCTACAGAATTGATTCTCAAATATCTTATAAAGGCACAAATAACAATTCTTATTTTTTTTAATAAATTTTTAATTTATGCATAGAAATAGTTAGGTTGATTATGGAATTTGTGATACACTATAGAAAAGAGGTTACCAAACTCTGTTGTCATGCGACCTATAATTAAGAGAAGAACATTTTTTGCCACCCACTTTATATATATTCACTCCCTAATCATGAAATTTTATATGCTTATCCAAGTTTAGATGTATTATGAAAAATAACGGAATCTTTACCGAGATCGTAATGATCCTTAAAAAAAGTTTTTTCTATTAAGATTGTATTCGAAAAACTAGATTACTTTTTTCAAAGACTTTCGGATTTGATGAAAATTGAAGAAAAAGAAATAATTATGATAATAAAATAATATCGTAAAAACTTTTTTAACTACTACTTGGTTATAACGTTTCGAGCTTTCAGTGATTTGCCAAGTTTTGGTCAGCTAACGGTTTGAACTAGAATAGTAAACCTTAGCACGGATTTTTAACTTGCTAAAATCTTTATATTGCCACAACATAGAACTAATTAAATTTTAGGCTTTCTAGCTTCAAAAATTTCAATTGAAAAATTCAAAAAATTGAATTGTCATATTGTTATGCAGCTATCTCTGAAATGCACCAAATAAAATTTTAATTACAAACTGTCCCTTTCTGTCAAGTTTTAATTTTCTAGCTCAAAAAGTCAGCTCATGAAAAAATAGCTAAGTCCGTAAAATCTGCAGAAAATATATTCACGAGTCTTTAAAATGTATTCTTTTTATTCAATAAAAAAAATTGTTTTGAATTGTATGAAAATTATTTAAATTAAATTCCTCCCTGAATTTCCATTTCAGAACCCCTCTGTTCAAAAAATGTATAGTATAAATAGGGTAGCTGAAAAAGCCCAAAGAATAAATTCAAAAGGTTGCTGGATATCGTCACTAAGTTCCCGACAATATTTAATTCTTAAAACTTTATAAAGTAATTTATAATTATTTTTACACCAAAAAGAAAACGGCGTTTTGATTTCTCGAATACTTGTTTTATTTAATCCAATACCGGAATTTTGTATTATTTAATGACCCAATTAATTTAATGAACGCAATTTAAGCTCTATTTGGGCTAAAAAGTCTACTCAATTAAAACAAATTGCCCAAAATCAACATTAACACTGATTATCGTAATAATTATAATTATATAAATGTAGTATAAATAATAGGTATATATTTTTATTTTTTAATGAACTAAATAAATCTTAACAGTAATTTTGAATATTAATAAAAAAATTCTGTGGGTTTCTCAAATCATTTCCGGATTTGTCTTTGAAAATTATAGTTAGAATTAAACGAAGAATTAGTACATTATAAATTATTTAAGATTTTCTAAATGTTCTTATCTCATCACTATCTCGGTTATCAAATTCCATCCAGTTTCAATTCAACTTATTCTAATCGAAATTACTTGTTTTTTTTTGTTTTTTTTACCAGGTTAATTGGTGTCAATTTTCTATACCTTCTCTATTCTATCGCATGGGAGATATTTTGACGCAATTAACTGCATGAGATTTATGACTCTAGAAAGCAACCCTATCGATCTAACTACGACATTTCAAAAGATTGAAAAGTATATTTTTGCCTTATTTGTTTGGTTGCGTGGGATGTCTTCCCGCAAAAAATAAATAAATAAATAAATAAAAACCACCAACAACAATTTGTTAGCATTCATTTGGATTTTATAAAAACCCTTTCTCGAGATGGTGTCGCCTGATAGAGGAGTATACAAAAGCCTGGTGCAAAACGACGACGATACTCGCCTGATTCAGACCTACTTTCGAAATCGGAACATTGGCTTTTACTAACTGAAAAATTCCATATCATTCCTAAGATAAAATTTTTCTTTCTCGTTTGAAAAATTACTACCATTTAAAGGCTGCTTTCATTTTCTCAATTGAAATCACTCCAATATTTAGATAGAATAAAGTTTGAATTATTATACATCACAATAATGCCGCAATAGTCATGTAAAAAATGTCCATGCCATGAAACTGAAAATAATAAATTAGCAAGTATATGTACATAAATAAAATTCGCTATGTATATTTCACTCAAGTATTATGACAGTTTTCTATTTTTTTTACTTATACTGCACTTGAATTAAACTTCTCTTGAAACAAATTTTATAGATTAGTAAAAAAGCTATTTTAACCAAATGCCATAACAATACATGACAATAAGTTATATAATAGCCTATTTCTGAGTTATCACACATTACGGTTTTTGGAAATTGTTCCATTTTTTAGATGCTAGTTCCCGGGTTCTAAAAGACTACTTTGGGGCATATGTTTATTCCGGTTTTTAATAAATATATATATGTTGAATTAAAATACTTATATGTTGTTTAAATTATCTTGAAGCAAGCATATGATATATCATAAAGGTGCAACCTCTGTACTCTGGAGTAGATCCTTGCTTCGTGAAAAGAATAAATTTCAGGGATAGGCTCGGAATTGAAGAGTGCCTATGAAATGAAGGACTAAAATATAAGTAATATGTCGTTGAAAAGACTGACGAGGGAAGCGAGTTCTAATCTCTAGAATTCATAGGGATAAACGAATCTACAAATGCTTTTGCATCCAGGGTGGCAAGAGAATTGGAGATCCCTTCCACAGATGCAAGGCATATTCGAGAGATGGGCGAATTTGAGCTTTGTATAGGGTAAAAAATTGAGTGGCCATAAAAAAGAGTCTGGTCCGGAAAAGAAATGCATCTGACACCCAACAATGATATTTTGTCACAAAATTCCAATTAGTTTAAAACAAAGGAAACTTCAGGTAGGACCCTATCGACGCGCCTCTAGATATTAGACAACTTTGTGTTCTGACTTTCTTGAAGTTCTCTAGGCTGGTCATTTACTTCTCCCATTCTCATTTTATAACACTTAAAGATTTTTAACAATAAATGGACGTTGCGGATCGTTTCGGTTTTATTTTAATATAGTACCTACTCACTTATATGCTTGATATGATATTTTGAAACAAGAACTTTATAAAGTCAAACACTTTTTCTTTTCAGAATTTCATGTAACTAATACACAATTTGCTACCATAAAACTATAGTAAAAAATGGAAGGTCAATTATCAAAGTTATGTAAATGAATAGGTACAATTTATATACCTTCCATTTTTGCATTTGTCAATGTGTTTGTTTTATGCTCTTAGCAAATGATAATTGATTATTTCTGAATTTCTAAGATTGGATTAAACCATTTTTCACTGAATGTCATTTCGATTTAAATTTGACATCTGATTTCAAAATACGCCCATAAATTCAAAAGGATTCCAATTAAATCTTATTCCGTATCTGTGTGTTTTATTTTTCAACTAATTTCAGCTGACATCCAATTAGTGCGAAATTTCAAGTACCCCAAAAGGACAGATGGAAGTTTTTTACCAACCGCTTCTGGGCCATAAATCAGGGGCATTTGTCGCAACTTGTCTGGACTCCACCCACGCAATTCTTTACTAAGGCTTCTCTACTAACAGCTTAATTCTCTGCGTACACATCTTTTTACTTTCATATACGATATAAGTATAACATAATTATGATAAATGCTAGAATCAGATTGGCTTCAAAACTTTGTATTTGAGTTTTTAATGAAAATACACTATTTATTCTAAATCCGATAAGATTAGTTCAGCCTTTGGTTTACTTGTCTATTATTACGATTCAATTATCAAACGGTAAATCTAATAGAAATTAAATTTAAAAATCTCGTTAGTTATCTCTATAGATTTCATAGCGAGGTTCTGGTTCACAAATATCTTAATTTTTCTTCATTTTTTTTTCTTTTTAAGTTTTCCTTAAATATTATCACAAATTACATGCTCATTGTTGACTATAAATCTGATAAAATTGAGTGACTGTGAAAAGCTCATGTGCTACTTGTTTAAAGAAATTTAGGAATCTAACAGTTTTAATTGTGATTTCAATTTCCAGATTTCTATTATAGTAGACTGGGGGAAGACGCCCTAGTTTTTAACTTTATTTTATATAAAATAGCACATTGGTTTTATTTTTAATCAACCATTTTATCAACAATATATGTACTTTTGTGATTAATAAAAAATAGGTTTCGCTTTGAAAAACTATTTTTTTACCTAAAAAAAAAATTTGTAAACGTTTGGATTTCGGGGGTAAGATGACCGATACCTTTGGGGTAAGATGCCTTATGGGGAATCAATGTAAAGTGTTATTATATCAATTACAGTTTATTTAAATGTAATAACATTACTTTTTTTTTAATGTTATTTTAATCTTTTAAGTAATATTTCTGCTTTTGAAAACTTTTTTGAGGTCATTTTAGCTCCATGATACTTAATTAGACTTTATTATGTAAGTCCCCGGCATTTTTGGAAAGAAACCATCGGATTTGTTTCCAAAAATTAATTTTAAATGTGTAGTAATACAAACCAACATCTTACTCCAACGCGAAAACTACGGCATCTTACCCAAAAAAAAATGTTCGTCGTCTTCCCCCAAATCATTGGACAAGACGCCGGCCCGCCTAGCCCTAGCGGTGGCAGACGGGGTTCATTACGCGACTAATAGAAAGCCTACACTTTAAACTTACTAAAACTAACCTAGTTATTTATCTTCTATAAAATCTACGGCTAATATGAATAAGTAAAGTATGTTTGCATATGATTTCGGGTACTTACTAGAGCAATCGGGATGGCATTTAAAAACACCACTTAAAACTGTGATTAATCAACATAAACTATTTGTATATTCTCACTGGCCACGCGCCCTCATTGCAACTTACTGGCAAGCTGTTTTACCGCATGAGCGTGGGTCAACCACGTGATAGGGCATCTTGTACAACACGGCGTCTCACCTCAATCTACCTTATTAAAACTTTTATGATTTTAAAAAATTTTCTTGTCCAGATTATTTTGTCAATTTTTAAGAGGAAATCTATGAGGGTGTCTTCTGCTTGATACAAATAAATTATATTATTATATTCATTTATATATATATATATATATATATATAGGTATATATATTTTTATTTTAAATCAGTAGACGGACAAAACTGTCCTTATTCATAACGATACAAGTACAAAATAAATTTACAAAAATATAAGCTGGAACGTTAACCATAATATACACATACATATAGATGATAACGTGTGAATGCGAATTCGTCGGTCCTAAAATGTTTAAATTTCCAAAACAAAGAACTAATTTCCAGTTTCAAAACTTCTAGATGAAAAACGAAGAAAACCAGAAATTGTACTCTTAAACGGTTTCAGATAATAAATTGTAATTCAAAATAAATGTTCCTATTAATAATTTAAAAAAAGGGAAATTATTTAATTAAATGAAAAAAAAAAACTTTTTCTTGGCTTGGTGTATGTGCTTCTTTGTGCGTGAGGAATAGCATATTAGGTTCGAACCATTAGTAGAGAAAATTCTCTCCTAATCACTAAAGGGAGTACTGACCCTTAATTTTCCTATTCAATTTTAATTTTATATTAAATTTTTAATCTTGGTTTATTATTAAAGTGGTGTGCACTGTCACGCCGGACGTTTTCCTTTACCTCATCATCAGGCTGGATTTGATAATTAAATCCTCGGTCTGTTCCATTTTCCATAAAATAAACCGTTTCTCATGATATCTAGTAAGAAAATATTAATAGAAATTGTCAAAATGTCACTCGATGTCGATAGAATTAAGATAAACCCTTTTGGAAATCCTATGTATATGTTTTGAGTGAAGAGATCGGACTAGCACGTCTGATAAAAGAACAGCCTCCACTGGCCGATGATTAGATGTGTGCGCAGAGCCGTGGAAGACTCACCTTATCGCCTTGTTTAATGAAATAATTTTCTATGTTAGGACTTGGAGCTTATGATAAAGTTGATGGCAGCTGCTTTAAGCCGTCGACTGTCACACGATTCGAATAAATGCATTTCAACACCTCCACAATATCTTGGTTAAAAAATCTCTGAATACCGCAGATATTCACGATTTTCTATTTAACTTTTACTTCGTTAATGCATGTAGAAATGGAATAATAACTGAAAGGAGGGGGGGCTTTATGACGAAAGTTATTAAACTAAACTACGCTTTAAATGCGATTAGAAATATGAACTTTGATGGGGTTCTAAGATATATTTTAAGATTGTTTTTGATTTTTCATGATCATAATTTTATTTTATTTCACAATAGACAGAAACGCAAGTTTTTCTATTAATTAATTAAAATCTTTTTTTATTTATTTAAAAGGATCGTAGAGAGTTGGACCAGAATTTAACTCAAAAGCAAAGTTTTTTAATTAAATGGGCCAAACTTTGCGTCACTGATTAGCGACTTCCTCTTTGGCTCATTTTATAAATTTATTTGTCAGGTGTAAGAGGTTTTTCATTTCAGGTTGAACATTTTACAAATAAAAATGTTCATATTGATTTGTAAAATTTCAATTTGAAGTGAAAAACCTGTATAACTACAAGGAAAAACATTCCAAAGAATCGTTTGGCCCATTTAATTAAAAAAAACTTTGCGTTTTATTTAAATTCTGGTCCAACTCCCTACAATCCATTTAAATATTTGATTATGGATGCGAACATTGAAATATCTCACAAAGAGAAACAAAGACGTTGTCCTCTGCTTGGTGCAAATAAACATACACACATATATATCGAAATTTTATATCTGTATATATATTATTTATTTGTTTGAGACTATAGTTTCGAAGATTGGTCTTCATCATCAGTCTTTTTTAATTATACATATTATTTTTCATGGGGTCAATATTCATACGGTATTGACCCCATGAAAAATAATATTTATAATTAAAAAAGACTGATGATGAAGACCAAGTCTTCGAAACTATAGTCTCAAACAAATAAATAATATATATATACAGACATATAATTTCGATATATATGTGTGTATGTTTATTTGAATCAAGAAGAGGAAAACCTCTTTGTTTCTCTTTGTGAATAAACAACTCTGCTACTCTCGGCAAAACAAAAACTTTTCAATTAAATGAAATATCTTTATTTCATTTTTGAAAAACTTCTAATTTGAGATTTTTCATATTTTTTCAATTAAAGGTTTTTTGGGTCCATAAAATTAGATTTTATAAAATTAATGTCTATCTGTATGTTCATGTGTTACTAAATTTGAATTTAGAGATTGCGACCACAAAGGAAAATCTGATTTTTAAAATTATTATTTTTTAAATTACTGTGACTTAAATAGCGAAGCATGAAAGTTAAATTATTGTTTTCACTTTCGGGAGGTTCAATATTCAAAGACTTCTTTCTTCCAAACTATAAAATTTAATTTCACTTGAATAACTTCCAGAAATAGTATTTGATGTTCTGAAGATATATATAAAGTGTCTTTAGAGAAATAAAACGGGTTGTGAGAGCCAATACTCGAACGAAAATTTAATTTATTGTGTGTACTGTTTTATTTAAGCATCACTGAATCACAGAGCATCAAAATTTAAAATTTGAGCTAGAAATCAGCCAGCAACGGTATGGTAAGTCTTTGCTCCAAATCGAGTTACTCTGTACGTACTCCTTTGCTTAAAAGCTGGGGTGTTTTTTTTTTTTTTTTTTTTTTTTAATCACTCCTACGTTTTTTTTCTAATCGCTGCTGTCCTTAACAAAATTATACAAGTTCTGTAATGTGTATTTTTTTATCTTGATTGAAACACTGTGAAGGCTCTAATTTGAAAGGGTAAAATTGGTAGGAGGATTTCAAAGAAGAGCAGGCTGTAAGTGAAAGTCGTGTCGTGGATATACAAGTTGATTTCTTTTTTTTAGGATAATGATGAAAGAAGGCGCCCGTCCACAAGTCAGAATAGACCCAAAAAATTTTGGGCTGAGATGGAGATGAAGGTTTTGAAGGATTGATTGTTCAGGGGTTCAAGAAATAGAGTTACAGTCACTCTAGAACAGCCTTGCCCAACCCGTGGCTCTCGATGGACTCCTTGCGCCAAATTGTTTTTTATCGGGTATTTTAAATCACATTAAATTTATTTAAAAAAATACATAAAATTGAAGTAATTTTTGGAGACGGACTGATAAGTGAAATTGAGTGGATATTGATAGCTTCTGAAACGTCGGTTTATGAATAAAACGATAATATAAATTATCTTATTCTTTCTCTTTTTGGACTGCTACATCAATATCTACTCAAGAATAAATAATATATGAAGAAAATTTTTCACAGATATTATTATTATAAATTATTTTATTAAATATTAAAAAAAAGAGGGGACCAAGTCAATTTATTTTCTCTGTCTCTTCAATTAAGAATTTTGATTACAAAATCTTCAATATGTGAGTTCCATTGCACCCTGTCGGATGTTTTTAAATGTACGAATAATATAAACCGCCTATAGGGTAGGCAGCCCAGCGAGAAAAAATAAAGCAGCAGAGCTTAGCGCCCGAGTAAAAGAGCGAAGTGGAGAGCAAATCGAAAGAAAAGTTTTTTTTACTACTGTATAATATAGAATTTTTTTATACTGTGCTTCTATCATCACCTTAAGCTTGGCAGGGTATTTTTTCTTATTATATGATTGAAAATTAGTAAGTGTATTTGAACTTTTAAAAATGTAAAAATTTTCAAAATTTCTCCCGATTTGAGGTATTTTTTCAATATTTAATTGTGAGCATAATTGATAATAATTGAGCAGAATTATACAATATAGTTTTTGTTAAGTTGGATGAAATTTCCAGCTGCAAGTAGGATATATAGATGTCGAAAGGATTTCATCTCTAGGTTTAAGCAAACTACCTCTGAAGGCTAATAGAATCGATCTATGGTAATCTCATTTAGAAAGATTTTAGAATCTGAAAATCCAAAAGCCTCTAAGGGAATTGGATAAATTTTCATAATTTATCTTTATCATAACTGACGTCGACTTTTAAACATTATATTTTCAAACAAATACTCAAGTCGTTCAAAACAAGAAGCAGAATCAAAATGGAAAACCCCCAAATTCTAAACCTTAAAAACCCCTCAGCCCAATATTATTTTCCAACCATCTGATCTATCGTAAATATTTATCATTAAACAATTTTAAGTTTTTTCACACATTTCATTAAAAAAAGTCTTTAAACCAGCTTTAGCCGCATGTAGCCCTCGACGGACTTACTTGCGGCCTCCCATATTTGATTAATTGTTTTTTTATCGAATATTTCAAAATATAATTTAAATGGCATTAAAGTAATTAAAAGAATTAAGTTCTCTATATTACACGAAGAATAACATATTAAATAATAATAGTAAATTTCAACTAATGATATAGTTTTAGAAAAATTAAGTAAGCGAAAAGAAAGGCAAATTTCAGACAGAAAAAAAGAAAAAGCCATTCAAATTTGTTTGTTATTTTAAAATAAAATTTGAAATGTTGTTTAGTTTATGCGACTTAACTAATAATTTTGATATTTTATGTTTATTTTACCATACAAATATACATATTTTGTTGTTGGATCAATGTGTGTTTTTATTTCATTTCTGTAGTATTGGTTTTTTCACATTTACACGGATTGAACACTTTCAGTGTAACGGTACATTTAAATTAATATTAATGACTTACAATAAAAATTGATAAGTACCAAATTCGTTGAAATTCGAAAAAAAAATTTGAAAAAATTGTAAATATTCTTATTTATTATGTGCGGCCCTCAAAAATATTTAAGTCGTCAATCGGCACGCGTTGAAATTCAGGTTGGCCAGGCTTACATTAGATAGGATTAATAGGTACGCAATTGCTCTAGAATTGCCCGTTTTGCTTATTTCCAATTACACATTTTAATACATTTTTTTAATGATGAAAACTCCAGACTATTTCAAACGAGTCCAGACACGCATGGACAAGTTGAGACATGTTGGCAGATTAATTGGCAAAAAAATGTTTTCTCGAATATTTCGAATTACTTATTTTCTCGGTGAAAAAATATCATTTACGTAGAAAATAAATATCGATTTATAAGATACAAATTATTTCCATTTCCTTTTACCTGTAAACGTTTGCTGAGAGTAAAAAATGCCAATCTTGAAATGTTTTAGTGAATGAGCTGAAAATTGGTACGCAAATATCTTACAATGCAACAAATTTTAGCGTTTTACCTAAAAACTGTTCCTGAGAGTAAAAAATGCCAATCTTGTAAGGTTTTAGTTAATGAGCTGAAAATTGGTACGCAAATATCTCACAATGAACCAAATTTTAGATTTTTACCTGAAAACATTTTATGAACGTACAAAATGATAATCGTGAAATGTTTTAGTTAATGAACTGAAAATGGTACCCAAAAATCTTACAATGCACCAAATTTTAGCTTTTTAACTGAATACGTTTTCTGAAAGTACAAAATGCCAATCTTGAAAGGTTTTAGTTAAAGAGTTGAAAATGTAGGCAACTATGTATTTTTCATTACAATGCAACAAATTTTAGCTTTTTATCTGAAAACGTTTCCTGATTATATAAACATTTTTTGCATGACTGTAATATTTTTCATGATTATTTTTTTTTTATTTGATTGAAGAGTTAAAAATATATAATTATAAAATTTCAATTAATAAACACATATTTATTAGCATGTCTTAGTTGAAAATTTTCGATTGAGAAAGGGAGAAATTCTCCCGAAATTTTTGGTTTGATTAAACGTTTAAAGATTGTTTGATAAAAGATTTGTATTTATTTTAACAATCAGTATATTTTTTTTTTTTTTTTTTTTTTAATATTATCAAATATATTTTTTGATCAACAAAATCAGTAGAATTAGTATATTTTATCTGCGACACGGTGCAAATTTTTTCCTTCAAATATGGCCCGTGTGAGCCAAAAGGTTAGACACCCCTGCTTTAGACTTGAATAATTAAACGATTTGACGTTTGAATTAGTTCAATATTTTTTCTGATTTCTCCTCCAAAATGGATTTTGATTTTATGAATCGCATGGCACGCACAAAAAGCACTTTTTGGCTAGTAACTGGCTTAATAATCTATTGAAAGATGTTGAGACAATGGCTTAAGCGAAAAAACGTTATAAAAGTACTAAAGTTAACCTACTTTTTAGGTTAAATAAATGCGTTGTTGCCAGCTTGATTTTAGTGTAAATTTTTCATTATTTATTAATTATTATCTCAGAAACTGTGTTGCAACTATGAATTAAAATTTTCTTAAAAAATGTATTAGTAATTGTTTAATGTTGGTTTAGTTTTTTATAACAATGGTATAAATTTCGTTTTGCCACCAATCGATGCAGAAGTATTTAAATAATAATCTGTCTAAATTTCAACAAAATCCTAAGAAAACGCACATCGTGATACAACTACCTTAAGGTGTTGAAGTGATATTTTTAGATATTCATTTACACTTCAAACCCTGAAGAAGGAGGGAAGATCCTTAGAAACCTCGGTTCAGAAGTGTAAAAATAAAAGCTTCCAATAAATCTTCTTTTATTGAGATACATATTTTTATTTATCCTTGGACTACCTTCCATTCAATCCTCAGATTTAAATATTTTTTTGTCTCTCTGTTTGATTGCTCCCCGAAAAATCTTTAAAATCAGAATTATTATTTTCGCTGCTTAACAGTCAGAATTAGTGAAACAAACAAACAATTATAAATATTCGTATATTATTTTTTTGTTTATTTATATCATTTTATAAAAGTAGAAATTGAGGTGTATTTAATTACATATTTAAATAAATAATTTCTCTCATATAAAAGTTCTTTTTACTTTATATAAGTTCAAGATTGGCGAAGATTAATGTTTCTTTAATCTATATAGGTTTTCATGCCCATTGCTGCGAGAGACCCGTTGCCCAGATTCATTATAATTCTCGTATATGTATTGTAAATGCCAAGAGGAAAAGCAAAACGAAAAAAGAATAGCATATATTAACAGTAAAGAGCATGCAAAGTAAACAGAGTACTCTCCATTCTAATCAAAACAGGGAATCAGAGAAGAGGCTGCAAATTTAGAAAAAAAAATTAAAAAGTTTAATTAACTTTTAATTACGCGGCATGCGGTCGGTTTTTCTTATCTTGGTCTGATATTAAATGAAAAAAAAAGTCAAGACACGGGCCAGATTGCAAGATAAGAGGACTCGTGTCTCTTAAGAATGGAGGAGGTCTTAAGTACCCAAGTAAGTCACGAACCGGAACCAAAGCACCGGAAGTGGCTTCGCGGTACTCTTGCCCGCCCCGAGCTAAAGAGATTGCCATCGGAGCTATTTGGAAAAGCAGAAAGAATAGTACCGTTTTTATATAACAAGTTAAAAAAATCAAATTAATTCATTAAAAATCAAAGAGAACAAAAGAAATTTCAAACCAGTTCCTGTAAAAGAAAAAATCTACAACAACAACAACATAGGTTTGTATAATTTGATACGAATAGTAATGTATGTATTGTCGTAAATTGAAATCTTGCTTCAGGCAGAATGAAATTTTTAGATAAATAATTGATATTATATGGTTGGCTTTATTTCAATTACACTTTCTCGGACTTTTTTCGCAGTCAATATTCATGGACTGAATTAAAATAAATTAAATCTTTCTTATAATAGTTTATATATAATCTTATTTCTTTAGTGTTTCTTACCGCAAAGGTAAGAATCGAAACATTAACCTGTTCTCGTTCATTTTTTTTATGAATCTCCTCAGAATGCAAAATGTTTCGACACCTATTTCTGAAGTCGTTTTCAAGGGCTGTGGGGAAAGACTATTTATTAGATACTAACTGACGACCGGGTTTTCGGCCCGGCGTCACCTAGCGTCTCGTTCATACCAATTTAATAAATGAAATTTAAAATGATACTGTAAGTATTGAAAGAATATGCTGAATGAAATTAATTCAACAATAAGGAAAGATTTATTTAGCTCATTGTCTAAGCAAGATCTCTATCTAACCAATCAGAATCGTTCTAATAATTTAACGCTTTGCCATTGGCTATGCACTGGCCAATCAGATCTTTTGGATCATACAAACATATATACGTACTTTTCCATTTTATATATATAGATGAATATAACTAAGATCTCTCAATAGATTTCCCCGAGGGGTGAACCGCGACCTAATATCCTGTACACCTACTTCCACTTTCATTCCCAAGTTAAAGGATCAACAGACGTAAGGGCATTTTCTAATGAATTTCAAAATAATTCCACATAAGACGTGTACCCCTAATTCCAATCGCGGTTCATCCCTCGGATTTCACACACAGTACTTGAAAACGTCTTCAGAAATAGGCGTCGAAATTTCATGGATGTCAGTATTGACCAATATCGTGAAAAGTAAAGAGTAACATTTCAAGTAATTGTGTCGAATTCGAAGGTATTTGTGGATGTGAGCTCTAAATGATTGAAAGTTGTAAGTTGCATGAAATGGTAAGCTATTTCCAGTCTCTAGAAGACTAAACGAGTCGTCGAATGCATTTGTTCGATTTGTATCGGGTTTTGACGGATCTTGAGCACTTCTTTTTTTACTAGTGAGACTTTAGGGGAGTTTATTGACTGTACAAAAAAAACACCATGATATTATTTGTAATATGAGAAATGCAAAGAGGTTCTTCGATGTGCGGAATAAATACATAAGGCTGGTTCTTCTTTTGCTCTTTTCTGAAATGCATCCAGAGTACCAGAATGTTAAAAGAATAGGCTTGGAGGCCGCTCTACACAGATGCGGGCTAATTCCTTACTAGGTAAGCACATCTCAGAAAATAGCCGGTGGTTTTATTAACAAAGTGGGTATTTTCCAAAAATGGTATTTCAATAATTAGTGAGGTCTTTTTGTTTATTTTTTTCATTATCCATTTAAAATAGATATGCATCTTCAGCAGCTACCAATGGTTTAAATTTATCATCAGAAATTGTTTGAAAAATTATTTTTTGAGTTGGATAAAACGAACTAAACATGCGCTTGATAGTTAAACGATTTATGACTGCTGTAGAAAAAGGTTTTTGATTAAGAAATTAAAATAAAACATAGCTAGTATTTTCAAAAAAAAAAACTTTCTGTCTACATCATATTCTGAAATGCCTAAAATTATAATATAATTATCAATAATCAGGATTTATTTACACCTTGCCCCTTATTATAAGCTCAATATTTTATAAATAAAATACTATGATTTAATCTTGAGAATATCTCTTTCAATTTTTGTTCTGTTTGTAGGAACCTGAAAAACGTAGAAATTTACAAGGATAAAAAAATAATAAGTTATCACGCAAACTAATAAGGTACAATTTTAGATAATCTTAAATTGTTATTTTGATGAATGGGAAATTCATTCATAAAAAAAGTAAAGAAACTTTGATTCATCTCTATAATGACTGTAAGGAAAAGGAAATGAAGGCGGAGGGCCTCCTCACTCCATTCAGAAAACGTTAATTCTACGGGAAGAAGAAACCCAAATAGTCCGACCGCCCTTCATTCACAAGAAGCCAACTGATTGACGGACCAAGACCAATCTCTCAATTACACCTTAAATTCTTTGTTATCTATTTCATCAAACCTATCAGGAATCAGAAATAATATCGAGTATAGGCCAAAACTCTTGACTAATCATACCATCATACTTTAAAACATCTTCGTTTTTCATATGAACAAAATTTACCTTCAGGACTGCCGAGAACCAGCCTGAGCCCCAAAAAATCTATCAAATTTGAGTCGAAATAAGAAAAACTACGTATAAAAAGAAAATAAGAAAAATCAACTGGTGTGTTCACCGCACGACTTTCACATTTTCGAAATTCGAAACTTAAGCTCGATTTTAGATTAAAAATTTGACACAACTAATAACTCATGACACTTGATAAATACACTAATTTTTAAAAAAATCGTTAGAGAAAATCAAAAAAAAAACGAAAAATCTTTCATGTAAATGTCCACTTCCGGTTTTCCGATTTCAATTGACTGTGTTTATTGCGCCACGCAGAGGGGGGCAGCCCTTTACAAGAAAAAGAAAAGCTTGCTGTAATCTTTCTAGTCTATATCGAGCATAAGTTTCGAATTTCGTATCTCTGAGACTTATGGTTGCAAAATGCAAGGGGTACATACGTACATACTTACGCACTGCCCAATGGATTTTTGGCCTCTGGGGACCACAATTTCCGATTTTATGTCCCAAACCCGATTTCCAACTATTAAGGGCACCGATTCCTTCCACTTAGAAGTTACATAAGAAATTAACTTTTTTCATCTCTGAGATACAGGCTCTCAAAGAGCCAGGAACCAGACAGGCCATCGCAATACTTCCCCATTATATTCTATGAATATAAATGTGAAAGTAAAAATCATACGAGATTAAAAAGTTACAATCTCAGTTTAATTATTGGTAAAAATTTAATCATATTGATACTTTGATAGCCTTACAACTAACTTGTCATTAAATCTATTACGTTTAAAAAATTATATTAAAAACTATGTTGGGCTAGCTTATTTTCTACTGACAATAATGAGCCCAAAGTTGAAAAGCTTCCATGCATTTATTTTTAGTCCTGTGAGTATGAAAATTTATTTTCTACTTTTTAGTAAGATTTTAAATAAAAACACGTTTTTTGAAAAGTGCTTTTAATATATTCACATTTTCCGTTTTAACTACTAGTGCCTGGAGCACCGATCGATGCCCGGTAACACTTTGTCTCTAAATAGCTTAAAGTTTCAAATTTCAAGGCTCTGCGACTTACCGAAGACTTGATATGAACCAGTAAAATATTTATTTTGCGACATGACTAATTTACACTCCCAGAATTTTAAAGAATGTATTAAAGAACTGGCAAAAAAAAAACAACCTCAGCTTTCTCATTACTAAGTAAATATTACTATCAATAAGTAATATTTTTTTATCTAAATTAAAATAATGTATTTTCAATATTACAGGCATATTAATTGAAATAAAATCTTTGAGTTAGAAAATCCTGTAAACATTCTTACAAAATTACAGAAGGATGTCCTAAACACCCACGTTTCCAAGATTTAATTTCATCCTAGGTGAACTGCGACCTAATATCGTGTACACCTACTTCCACTTCCAATTTCATTTCTAAGTAGAAGACAATAGATGAAGGGGAATCATCTAATGAATTCCAAAATAATTTCACATAATTCCAAAGAGGTGTACACCTAATTCCAATCGCGGTTCACCCCTCGATTTCATCTTATTTTTCTAAAACTATTAGATTTATAAGATCGGATGCATTAAATTATCCCAAATTGGTCAGCAATAATTATAATTAACATATAATGATTTTTATTCTTCTTACTTTATTATTATCAAATGGTATTAATTTTTTTTTTTCTAGATCAAAAAAGTATGAATGAGATTAATATTTTTTATCCTTTATGTCTGATAATAATTATACTTTTTAATAAGCCCTGAACTAGGAATATATGAATCATAATATTTAATGAATCAGTAAAAAATTTTAATCAAAATAAATTGCAATTTTTTCTGGTTTCATTTTTTTATTATTATTATTTTTAATACTAATTCATTGAACATTACGAATATTCAAATTCCTACTTTTTTATTTTTGTCAGACCCATGCTAATTATTATTAAAGACTTAATTAAAGAAAAAAAAGTTTTGTACATTTAAAAAAACAAGGAAATTTCCTTTTTAATTGAGGAAATTTCGAATTTAATGAATTGTGATTCACTATCGTTAAGACGTCACAGTCAAAAAAAAATCACGCTGGATCTTTTAACCAGGAAACCGCCCCTCTTGCAGTATACCAACAGGTGTCAAATTAGTACTTCATTGAGTTTAAATGACCCGTTGTCCATTTCCATATCCTGTGGGTGAATCGTCAAACATCCGATAATTTCTAATCTCTATTTAATAATAGGTACATTTTGAAGTTGTCTCAATTTTTAAATACTTCTCTTTCATTCATTTGGTTGTTTTTAGGGTTTTATAGTTTGTACAAAAGTAAACAGAACCGTATGAATGTAACTACGTTTGTCTGTCCGTCTGACAGGACATTGTAACTTGATTAGTAAAGAGGATACAAACTTTTTTTTTAATGATAATGATGAGAGAAGGAGCTACCCCAAAAAGGTGCATCCTCTAAAGGCCTGGGTTGGCCCCTCCATCGTGAAAAGAAGAACAAGAAGAAGGGTTTTTATGCGTTGGATAGGGGTTGAAGGTATCTGTGGAAACGGGTCTTAAAAAGCTGAAGGTTAAAAGTCCCGGGGAAGACAGTAGCCGGGAGCGAGTTCCAGTCTCTGGAGGTCATAGGAATAAAAGATTTGGCGAAAGCGCTTGTTCGATTTTTATCCAATTTGACAGCGAAGGGGTGCTGAGCGTTGGTAAATCGCGTGTTTCTCTTAAAGTGGGCTTTAGGGGGATAATTGATTTCAGCTCGACTGGACAGACACCATGATAGTATCTGTAGTAAAGGGAAAGGGCAGAAACGTTTCTTCGGTGAGCCAGGGGGTCGAGTGAACTTGATAATTATTATTATTATTTGTATTTATTTTCCCCGAAATAAAAAATCGTATTAAAATTTTAATCGTATGGTTATTTTAGGAGAGTGACGAATTTTTTGAAAGTCGAAAATAAAAAAATATTTTTAGGGTATAGCAAAGTTCGGTAATGCAAAAGGGTCTTTCGAGATTCATAGGGGCTGCATCTTACTGGTTCGCCCCTTCTTGCATTTGATTGCATTAAAAAAAATCGTGTATAATAATAATAATAATAATAATAATAGTTTTTTCGAAATATAAAAACGACTCACACGATTGTGATAAAAAAAAATTGAACCAAAACATGGCGTTTTGGTCTACAAGAAATCCTTACAGATAAAAACATCAAAAAGTTATAATTTACGAAATATTAATTACTTTGCCAAAATGTCTGTTAGAATGTTAATTAGTTATAGTATGGATACATAAGTTACCAAATTTTCTGTATGGTTTAGGTGGACTCTTAAAAAATTAAATTATAATATTTTCAACTAATTTAGCTGAAGTTTACTTTGAAAGGGTTTTATAATAAAAATGGAATCGTTATTTCTTAATGGAAAAAAAGGCTCAAAAAATATAATTCTCAATAAAGTCCTACACCTTTTGATCGATTTTAGTACGAACATTTGCTTATGCCTCCCATACGACCTTATGAAAATGACTATTTTTGTGAAATGGATAGTGATCCGAAGAAGGGAAAGGGAGGGAAGTTTCAAAAAGAATATAAAATTTTCAATCATAAATTGAAGGACACATGAGTTTTTTGAAGGGTTATAGTGGTGTTTCACAAAGACGAAATAAAAATTTAATTTTTTTTTTTTTTTTTTTTTAAATTATATTTTGGAGATTTTTTATTTATCTCTATACATATTTCAGGAGGTTTGACAAAAGACTGTTGTCAAACCTCATGAAGAAGGGCTCGTAACCTGAAATATGTATAGAGATAAATAAAAAATCTCCAAAATATAATTAAAAAAAAAATTTAATTTTTTAATTTTTATTTCGTCTTTGTGAAACACCACTATAACCCGTCAAAAAACTTCTGTCTTTAATATGTTTCACTATAAACCAACCCCGCTTTCCCTAAATTTTATTAAAAATTGAAGAAAGCTGATTTTTACAATAGAAGAGTAATATTTAAAAGGAGATGAATAATTGCTAATGAGAATAAAATTAAGAAGGAATGATTATTTCGTAACTATTATTTAATTAAATATTAAATATAAGAGAGGGAGCATCATGTGCATGGTAAATTTATGTTGATGGCCATATCAGTTAATTTTATTTTATACACGACAAAAACAGGTCTTTTCCAAATATAATTTAAATTTTTAATGAGACTTTTAATTATCGGCAAAAATAATACATATAACTTGTAAAATACACGTTTACATCTTATTTAGTCTATGAGCTGATTAACGGACATTGTAGCCCCACTAATAGGGTGAATTACGGAACCCTAAAAACAAGAAAGACTATAATTTCCCCTTTGATAGTATCTCTAACTTAACAAACTTGCTTTAATTAAGACTATATCAAAGAAGAAATTTTCTTCTAGCGTTCCACGGTGGTCTACCGATGTTCTTAAGTGAAATGACAATGTAATTAGATTAAAATTAATAATGGTCGAAAGCTGAGTTCTTCTGGAAATGAATCCCCGGGGTTGCTGAAGAGTAGGCATTGTTCTTGTTTTTGTTGGTCATCAGGGTCGATGTGCCCGCGGTGGTGTGCGTTTGTTTGCTTGCCTTCGCGGAGTTGGCATTCCGATCGGACTCTGCAGATAACGAAAATCCGCCCGCGCAGGCTGCCTGGCCAGCCAGCTCAGGTCACTTCAGCAGGCACATATGGACCTGCGAGCTTCTCTTTTGACAAACTCCTCTATTGTCCAACTTTCTATAAGCAGCTAATTCCTCGGCAGAGATCCTATCTCGGATTAAATTGTAAAGTGAATCCAGACGCTTATTGGCCTTCAGAAAGAACTCGATCTCGCAGGTTGCTTTTGGTAAATTTAAGAGCGTGACTAATAAGACGAGAGACTTTATTAATACCAATACTGTTTTTGAAATAAATATATTTAATGGAATTTGTTTATTTAATTTTTAAATAAATTCAATTCTTGTTGTTTTTACTTTCACTTATATAGCGAAGCATTAAAGTTAAAATATTGCATTCAGTCTTACGGGAGATTTAATTTTCCACCTCTTTTATCTCCAAAACTATAAAAGCTAATTTCACTGTCAACTCCACGAGATAGCATTCGGTGTCCTTAAGATATAGCAATTGAGTTTAGAAAAATAAAAGTGTTTTAAGGACATCACGTCATAGCGGTAGTAAGTTCACACTTGAATTTTGCCACGATTCTGAAACCCAGTAAATAACGTCTTTTATTGTAACTTTCTTCAGCTTCTCAAGGATAGAAAGAGAACAATTTTCTACCATATTCAAACCACCAGCTTTCGGCTAATCCGAGCAGGCTGCAGCCCCAATTAGTTCGAATTTGAGGGGTTTCACTGTAGTAATATAGACCCTGTAATTTATTTCTCAACGGGGCTCAATGGTTGGTGAAAGTGGACAGGTCCTGAAGATAATAGACTATATTTCTTTTTTTAGAGTCCGCCTTGGTGTGAATCCACAAAAGATTTTTTTAGAACACCTGGACTACTTTTAGCGAATAATTTTTTAATATTTAAAGATTTTCACTTTATCCATAGTGAAGCACTCTATTTCTAACCTGATACTAGATAATATGTCAATTATTTTAGAATAAATATGTGAATAAAAGTTTTTGAAGCACTCGTTTTTTTTTATATAATGGCCACCATATTGTCTACTATAGCAGGTACTTTTCAAACTATTGGTCGAGTAACTACATTTGGGTGTCACAATTCATAGGGCAACAATGAAAACATTATAATGTGTTGAGTCTAAAAATATTTAAAAAAAAAAAAATTAAGCGTAGCGAATTCAAGATATACCTATCTGTCATTGAATTTCCAATAATTTCTGAAATAGCTATTTTGTATTATATATTTGACGTTCTCAGAGCATTGTTGATTATAAAATCTAAATACAGATCAAAATTTGAAAAAATGTTGAATAATCTTGTTTGTTTATTTAATAAGAAAGAAGGAGATCCATTTCATTAATATTTTGATTTATTAATTGTGATTACTATATTAAGTGATAATATTATTATAATAGGGATGTTTACTAAAGATTTGCTTCAAAATAAATTTATTTATGATTTGCTAGTAATACTCTAATTATACCACACATCTATATTATATTGGGTTCCGAAAAAATTCCCAGTCAAAATGCGGTCGTGAATGAAAAAAGTTCCAGAAGCGCTGGTCTCCTAGATATCGATACAATATCTTAAAAAGATTGGGAACCTGTGCTCTATGGATAAATTCTAGCAACCACCGTTTCCACTTTATTATGAAAATAATTATATATTTACAAAAAAGAGCTTAGAAAAAAAACCTTTCTTGAAATTAACAAAAAATCTCAATTTCGATTTTTTGTTTAATTTTTTGTTTTTATTGTCTGAATATCTAAACGGTATTTAAAGTCTTTTTTTTACCTTTAACAAAATCATCGGAAAAACAAAATGCTTCTGACCGACCGGATGTTCCTAAAGTCAATGTCAACAAAATTAAAGTTTAACGACATGAATATAGGTTTGGTCTAATGTAGGTATCTCAAATCCGGCACCTTTTAGGGGCAAATGAGCTTACATGAATGATGAGGTTCCCATCGGACTTTGCCGCGCAGAGGAAATTGCATAATCCCCCGTGGAACTCTACTTAAATCCTGACCACCTCCTTCCCATCCACCTACAACCTGTACAAATGTAGGTATTATAGATATCTTTGTTGAAAAGTGAATGGAGGGAATCCTGACAGACAAGCGTTCCCTCGCATTGACCAGTGGTCATCTCCAGCTCCAATTATAGACACGCAGTGGAAATTATATAAAGATAGCCTACCTAACTCAATTACAGCCATTTACCAAAGCTATTTATATGTAGATATAGAATATTAATTAAACATCCGGAGAATAAATAGAACGTATTCTTCTAGCTAATTTTGTATAATTTGAATTAAAATGAATTATACAATTTTTTTCGAAAATAAATAAATTTATCAAATTAAGATTATTATCCATCCATCTTCTATTTGTTTATTGAGTCTATTGAGCTTCTCTCTTCGACAACACAAAGTTTTATTTTCTCTAATTCTATAGAATACATATCTATTCATCTGTTTAGTTTTAATCATTTACCTATAGCCTTGTCAACGGCCTAAATAGCATATTTCCAGAGAAGCACCGAAGCTAAGAAGAATGTGGTGCAAATCGTTCTGAAGCGGGTGAAAAGATTTTGTTTTGATGGTATTTTTACACCTTTTCCAATCTCATTACTGTTACAGTCATCCGCATTCCAATGGAATTGATTGAGAAAGCCTGAATTGAGATAGTTAGTGCTGCAACCCTTATTTTTGCTACTTCTTAAGAATTTATGGCATTGGCATTTTAGATAGAAGCAGGGCATATTTCGATGGTCTCTATCTCTTTCTCTATACTAAGGTTCATGAAGTATAACCAAAATTAATCTCAAACCAAAATTGGCTGGCCTGAAATACGCTGGTTCGAGACCGAGCCTCGGCAGATATTTGCAGTCGCCTCCTCTTGGAAAACAATGGCAACCTACCAAGAGTATAATTGACTAGTAACCTCTCAAAACTAGCCGTTCGGAACCGGGTTAAAAAGTAGGTCCCGTATATCTGTGTAAAAACAACTAAATACACTCAGCGCAGGTATATGTGGAGAGGAGTCAAAACGTCAGGGAGACCTGATATGGCACTTAAAGAAGAAGAATCACAAAAGGGAATCATAAAGGGGGATATTATTTATCTTAGAAATGCAACAGTTAAAATCATAAAAAGTAAAGCATTACCAAATATAAGAGCTGGTCAATTTAAATTCTTTCTCACATATAAAGGCGCTGCCTCATTATTAAATCTTCAGCAACTCTTCTTATATTTTTATAGTAATGTATTGATGGGAACAAAAATTATTTCTCATTAAATCAGCAGTTTTGTTTTTCATTTATTAAAAGAGGTGAGTTATTACCTCAAATCCATTTAAGAATTGAATAGTGTCTGATGAGATGTTTTTTAATGATAATCATCCAAAAAGTTGTTTTATTCATAAAGTTAAATAGATATAAGGGATGACAAACCCTTTTAATTATGAAAAGAAGACAATATTTTAGAGGTAGGGCGAAAGTTATTTTGGGCTTCTATCTTAAAGAATTAAAGATTTTGATTCGAGAAAAAGGAAAAAAGGGAGAGAATTTCAGTTTCTAGAAGAAATAGAGATAATTGATGAATTAGTTGGTTCGACTATATTATTTTCTGATGAAGTAAAGTTGTTTTGAGCTGTTCTAGACTTTTACGCTCAGTAGGCCGAAGTTTTGAATTCTTTCGAAAATTTTAAATTTTTTCTTTGATAGTTTGGAATTGTCTGAAACATGTAAATAATTTTTATATAAAAAAATAAAACCGACTTCAAAAAACTTAAATGCAACAAATAAAATAATAATAACTCAAAAATAAAATAAAATCCACTAAAACGTAGAAAATAATTATCTTATTTAGGTACAACTAAACGACGAAATATTAACATGAAATTACTTTTTGAAGTCTGTGGCAAACAAACTATACTTATAAGCGAGCGTACCCGCCAAAGTACTAAGTAAGATCCGACAAGTGCGATTCATAAAATGTATATGTTTGGCACCGACTTCAAAAAGTAATTTCATGTTAATATTTCGTCGTTTAGTTGTAACTAAATAAGATAATTATTTTATACCTTTTAGTGGATTTTATTTTATTTATTTTTTTTTATAAAAATTATTTTTATTTTTCTCTTTTTAGTGATGTTATTAATAGTGACTTAATATAATACCTTGCATGCATCTCGTAAGAGAAAGCGTCAGGCGAATGAATCAGAAAATGATAATAAAATTTAATTCATAAATATAGAAATTATCTCGAAACGTTTGCGGGTTTTAAATGAATGTTATAAGATTTTTTTATAAAAGATTTTATTTCTCATAATTTCGATTATTTGCTCCTAAGAATTGGAGATTTACGTTATTTCGTCGTTGATTATATCATCAGAAATTGGCCAAATTAATATGACACCATCCCTAAGATACCCCCTTTCCAATAAAAAAAAAATCATCGAAATCGGTTCATAAACAAAGAAGTTAGTCCTGAACAAACCTAACATAAAAAGGTCTAATACCAATAAAAAACGGGACCAATCGGAAGCTAGACTGAACCCAACGCAATTTTTTTTTCAAAATCGGTTCACAATTGGCGGAGATATGAGGTAATATAGAAAAAAAAAAAATCAGTCGAAAAAGAACCTCCCCCTTTTTTGAGGTCGGTTAAAAAATGTCGGAATTCAGATAACTGCGATAAACTCAAGAAGAGAAAATATCGGATCTAATAATGTTCCATTTTACTTTAGTAAAGAACCCTAAAAAAGGACAGGTTTATTTTCAAGTATTTTAAGTTCAAGGTTGAAAGAGAAAATGAAGAAGAGAGGAATTATATCATCTTCCTATAAATTAATTCCAGACATAGGATGATCATTACCTCTTATAAAATTATTTTGATTGAATTAAGACCGAAACCTGTCATCTTTAAATTAGTATCTCATTATAAAGGATTACTTATATATGCAAACATAAAAATCTATATTTTAAGGATTTCATTTAGTAACTTTTTATCTCAGAAAAATGTCTTTTTCTCTTAGATATGAGACGAAAAGCATAAAAAATGATGATATCTCAACAGAGTAGTATGCATTTTGATTTGTTCCAGCTGTATGTTTATTTATAGGCCGTTAAAATAAAAATACGACGCCAAGTAAATTATAAATATTTAAGTATGAACCGTTTTTTTACTATTAAATTAAAAAATAAATTTGTTTTGAATAATTAGACTGCAAAATACATAGTGTTATATTTATAAACATTGTAAATTGATACTTTTTATAGTTAATCTGAATAGATCTGATTTCTATGAGATATTATGATCATTTTCTTTCAGAAGAGAGAGCATTGAAATACACTGAGTTTAAATGCAGTTAAAAATACCTATTGCAATTATAGTGGAAATTATATCAATGTTAAAAAAAAAAAAAATTTTAAGTTAATTTTCTATGAAAATTCGATGATGATGAGATCATTTTTTCATTTGCTTTTCTGTTTCATTTAGTCTGTTACGTAGTCTAAAGTGTGTTATCACATTAATAAAATATTAATAAAATATTAATTAATATTGGAGAACCTTTGGGAAGTGAAATTTAAAACTTAAGTTAGTTATCAGCTAGACAACTAGAGCAGTGATTCTCAAAGTGGGGGCCGCGAAAAATACTTGGGAGATCGCAGAAAAATTAATGTCGGATCAATTTTTTTTTTCAAATATTTTATAAATTTACTTTGGATTCTGTTTAGAAATATTAGAAATAAAAAATTATATAATTATTTTATTATAGAAGTAAGGTGGTTGTCAAAAAGATCGAGCCTTAAAACGACTAATAGGGGTGAAAGATGAGATAAAGATATTTTTATCATAAAGAAAGTCCAATTTGTCTAATCTCTTCCACATTGGAACTTTTAGGTTTGCATATTGTGTTATTTGTCAGAAATATTCGAAAAACTTAATGAACTGAATATATCCCTGCAAGATGAGAACACGAACAAATTACTTTTGTATGATAAAATTCATGCGTTTTTAAAGAAAATAAACTATGGAAGTCATGTGGAAAATGGCATGTTCGAAATATTTTCAAGCACATATGATTTTATCACTGAAAATAATTTGGATAATATTTTAATTAAAAAAATTATAATTGATCATTTGTCATATAGGGGAAAGTGGGGGAATACCGAACGTCGGGCAAAATCGGCCAGTTTCAAATCTCATAAACTTGTCCCCATACAAGCGAAATTAAGAGACTATTTGAAGGATGGCTTGGTATACCTATGCCTAATTTATATGGTTAAAATTGTGCCATCACTCGTCTTCTCTATATGCTGTCAGTTTTGCTTATGTCTAGACTTATGTTATTAAAATTGTGCTGGTCTTATTAAGGAAATAACACTTTTATATTTTCTAAATGTATTGTATTTTCAATTCCTAGGATACATCGGATATTTTTAAATAATTTGGGTCTAATTTGGTTCATTTTTAATCTACACTTTTTGTAAAAAAAAATTTAATGTTAAGTGTATTGGTTCGGGTAAAATCGATCATGCTAGTTGATGTTATCCTCCAGTGATCGATATTACCCAACCTAATATTTACACTTGGTAGGTATGGGGTAATAACTATTTTAAATCAAGTGTGTATTAAATACAAACATTATTAATGTTGCAATGTTAAAATTAATGTTAAAATGTTAAAATTAAATTTATTTCAAAATATTACTGCTTGACCGATTTTGCACTCCACCATGATCGATATTACCCTGTCGATTGAAATTACCCCACATTCACCCCTTTTTTTTAAAAAAAAAGTACCTTACAGAAAAAAAATATTTGATTGTTTGCAAATCCAATTGAAGAAACTCATAATAAATAAAGTAACCAAGCAATTTTACCGTTTTGGCACAAATGTTTGTGTCAACAAATACCTCTATGTCATGTTTAAAATATCTATCTCGAGCTGTTCGGTGACAAATACTTTTGAATCCGTAAAAATTTGCTCAATCCATACTGAGATTTGTAAAAGTTTTCATTTCTGTAGAAATTTTAAAGTTAGTTTATTATTAAAGCAGTGTAAGAGAAAGTCATGAGGTGTGCACATCTGATTTGTCATGAGGCGAGCACATCTGATTTGTCCCGCATATTTATAATATATGTGCAGACATTGCCTCCTCAATTAATTTAGACTTACGAAGATTTAAAAATTGAGAATCCCAAAACTTAGTTAACTTCAATGCAGTGAAAAACTCAGTGTTGCCTTATTTCTAGGCGAGTCTATAGAAACCTCCCAGACATATCATTCGATTCAATCTCACTAGAATTCAGGGATAAAATTTCAATACTAGGCGTCACACTAGGGTCTGACCTTTTTTGGAATGACCATATCTAATAATAACGTGCAAGCTTGGTCTCCTATTTAGGCGCTATTTTACTCCCAGTCAACTTCTTACACTGTATAAGGCTCAAATTCGTCCCTGTCTCGAATATGGTTCTCATCTGTGAAGAGGCGCCTCCAAACATTCTCTTGCCACACTGGGTGCAATTCAGAAGCGAGCAATTAAACTAATAGAAGATCCGGCCCTAACTAACTCACTCGACTCCCTTGCTCACCGAAGAAACGTTTCTGCCCTTTCCCTGTACTACAGATACTATCATGGTGTCGAGCTGAAATCAATTATCCCCCCTAAAGCCCTCTTTACGAGAAACACACGGTTTTCGTACGCTCAGCTCCCCTTCACTGTCAAATTGGATTAAAATCGAACAATCGTTTTCGCCAACTCTTTTATCCCTATGGCCTACAGAGACTGGAACTCGATTTCACCCACCGTCTTCCCCGCGACTTATAACCTTCAGCTGTTTAAGACCCGTATCCACAGATACCTTCGACCCTTACCCAGTCCATAAAATTCCTTCTTCTTCTTTTCACGATGGAGGGACCAGGCCTTTACTTTTTGGTGTAACTCCTTCTCTCATCATTTTCATTAATATATATATATATATAATTTTTTTTTTTTATTTATTTTAAGTTTCAGCATCATACGTCCAATTCTTTGAATAATTTTCTTTATTATTTTCCAATTTATCACAATTATTGTCTTCTAGGCTCAGATATTATAATTCGAGAATGCTTAGGTTGAATTACGATCAGTTTGCGTGGGTGGACGGAGGTAAAAGGGTGTATCGATGGCAAGGAGCAAGGACAAGGCTGCTTGCTGGTTGCGTGTAAGGTGTCCTGACCAGTCCTCCTCGGTCTGCTGCTCCTGGACAGGAAGTGATGCACGGCAGTTTCCGGGCCTGGGCCTGGATGGACTGCCCTCGAAATCCGTCGTTTCCAGCTCCCAGCAGAAACCCTTTAAGCACTTTCTCAATGAACTATTAGGAGGGGAAAATGGGTCGCTTTTCAATCGAAAAGCCTGGGATCCATCACATACATTATAATTTACTTTTTCTTTCAAAAGAACCTACTAAATTACTATTTTCAAATCTATATAATTTTAGAGCTCAGTCCCTATTTAGAAACAGATTTAATGTCATTTTGGATAATAAGAAAGGGCTTCCATTGATAGTTAAATAAAATAATATACATTGACAAAAGGAAGATTTCCATTCATAGTACCAATGTTTATTCATTCTAAAAAAAGGAATTTGAAATTTTGAAAAATCCCTGAAATGTTCACTCATTTAAAGAAAATAATTTTAATTAATAATTTCGCACCATTAGGATAAAAATGCCATAAGTTGAATTAAAAAAAAAGCTTTTGTCACTTTCTTTATGCAGTTCTGGTATTATAACTCTAAAGTCTTACTTTAATTTTCTTTTTAAAATTAATCTAGACAGACGACTGGCGTTTGAACTCATCCAAAATTTTCTTATTTGTGTTTAGAAATATCTAAGTCATTTTTAAAAATAAAACTAAATTTTTGAACTCAATATTATTTAATAAATGAAATACATTTGCAG
Organism: Forficula auricularia; assembly: GCA_024734495.1. Classification (NCBI taxonomy): domain Eukaryota; kingdom Metazoa; phylum Arthropoda; class Insecta; order Dermaptera; family Forficulidae; genus Forficula; species Forficula auricularia. Next base: position 3,375,572 of record JALMQS010000127.1, read on the forward strand.
GTATGTGGAGAATAAACTAAAAAAATCAAAAAATTCATATTCATTTGCGCAACGTTTCTCCAAATTTATTTAGGTTTCATCAGGAATCTCAAGACGTCTGATGAAGCTAGGGACCGGCCATCCAAGACGGCACTAAGGCCTTAAAGGGGCTGGAAGGCGCCCATTGACCATGACCTATATTAAACCGATCAAATGAATAAATTTTTAAGAATTTTAAAAAAGTAATATCTTACTCTAGGGTAAAGTACTTTTAAATATAATTTTACTAAAATTTTTATATAACATTTTTTCTGGTTATCAAGTTACTTAATAGGAATATTTTTTTTCCCTTTGGCCTTGGGAACTAGATGCCCATTTAGCCATATTAGAATATTAAATTTCATCAAATTTGGTTAAGTAATTTTCAAGATATTTAGAAAAAAATAATAAGTACTGGAATAAAGCACTAGTGTTTGTGGGCCGATATGTACCAAAAAATAAATTTTATTTAAGTAATGGTAAATTTTCTCAAAATTGGTTAAGTAATTTTCAAGATATTTAGAAAAAATTAAAAAGTACTGGAATAAAGTACTAGTGTTTGTGGGCCGATATGTACCAAAAAATAAATTTTATTCAAGTAATGGTAAATTTCCTCAAAATTGGTTAAGTAATTTTCAAGATATTTAGAAAAAATTAAAAAGTGCTGGAATAAACCTAGTGTTTGTGGGCCGATATGTACCAAAAACTAATAAGCGCTTCATTTTATTCGAGTAATGGTAGGTTTTCAATTTCATTTCAACTGTATGGAAAAATTAAATTAGGTTGGTGTTGGTGGTGTTTCACAAGGAGAAAAAATTAAAATACAAAGATTTTTTATGTCGAGCTCTTAACTCATCATCAGGAGAACATTGACTGAAGATAAAATGATGAACAAAATTTATTTAATATAATGGACAGTTGTTTGTGAGTTAGTGTGGGTATGAATGAATTATATTATATAGAGTAAATTTAAAAAATCTCTGTATTTTCATCTTTTTCTCCTTGTGAAACACCACCAACTCCAACCTAATATAATTTTAATAATGTTTCACTATAAATCAACTTACCGCGTTCCCTAAATTTGTATGGAAAAATTCGATCGAGACCGACCCAATACATTATCTGCTTCGTATTGGATAAAGTAAAAATGGAGAAATGGCTTGCGCCTTTTTTTGCAGGGTAATAATACCCTTAACTGATCTGCTAATTCAATTGCCTAAGTAGTAGGGGCTCCCATTATACGAGGTGTAGCATCAGTGCTTTCATTTTATTTAATTGCCACCATTAAATGACTAGGAATGATGCTGCTACTGGCAAACAGCGAGTGTGCCGCGACAGGTTTGAACATGATTGTGTCTGGTGATGCTTCACCCATCCCTACATGAGGTATGAAGAAATGTTGTAATCGAGCATTAAAAAGCTTTTTTGCTTTGTATTTTCGAAATATCTCAAAAACGACTGAAACTATTTATTATTCGCCCTATTAGTTCTTTTTGTAAAAAAACCTTGAAACGTGAAAAAATGTTGTGACCGCAGTAATTTGGGCTCAGTGCATATAAAGGCGCCAATCAGTATTTCGCATTTGGCGCGTCCCTGGACGAAGCCTAAATAAAATTGGTGGAACATCAATGGGAATTCTTTGATTTTTGTTTCTTGTTTAAATACCTGCAAATGTACTTCATTTATGAAACTCAATGTTTAACAAATTTAATCATTATAATAAATATAATGGTTTAAAAATCAAAACCACGGTATTTTTGCACTGAATTCACCAAACTCTTATTATTTGAAAAAATGTCGATTTCAACACTACCTCCAGATGTGTCACTAATACATTGAAATATCTCTGGAAGTGGTGTATTTTTTAAATTAAAAAAATATTAATACACAGCTATTTTGTAAAAATATTTTTTTCTTAAAAATCTGAAAAACCCTTAAATTTGAAATACTCAATTAAAATAAATAGCCTGCATTAAGGAAAAATGTTTAATATTTTCTTATTATAATGAAATGTTGTTAAGGGAGAATTGTGTAGGTTCTTGGTGAAACATATTAAATAAAGTAAAGAAAATTTTTTTTGAATTTTTTTAAAAAAAATTTTAAATATAAAATACTAGGTAGGTTTCACATAAATAAAAGATCAGATGTTTGTTTAGCACGACTCAATAAATATTTCGGGGTGTAAGCCCATCTTCAGGAGTTCACAATGGACACTGTATTTTAATATTACCTAGTATTTTATATTTAAATTTTTTTTTTAAAAAGTTCCAAAATAATTTTCAAAAAATTTTCTTTACTTTATATAATGAGATGATTAAGATTAAATTAAACTAGAATTATTAAAGTTG
>JALMQS010000127.1:3378037-3467400 GCA_024734495.1 Forficula auricularia
CAGCCAATTTAATTTTCATTGACTTTTTATGAACAAAAATTTTTGTCAATCTCAAGAGTAGGTGAAATGAAAGAAATCAGCAAGCAACAGTAGAATCGAGTTTCATTTCAAGAATCATCGTTACTTTTCATATGGATTTTTAAACAATTTTTCCTACCCGAGAATAGATCAATGAATATATTTTTTTAATCTGTATAAGTTGAGCTGGCGTTGAAGCAACATTATAGCGACCCAATTGGAGCCTTGAAATCAAGCGTTAAGCATTGATTTTCTTAAAATTTTTAAAATTTGTATCCGGGTACCAGGAGCGAACAGCAGTGTACTTTCCTTCCAGCCAATTTAATTTTCATTGACTTTTTATGAACAAAAATTTTGTCAATCTCAAGAGTAGGTGAAATGAAAGAAATCAGCAAGCAACAGTAGAATCGAGTTTCATTTCAAGAATCATCGTTACTTTTCATATGGATTTTTAAACAATTTTTCCTACCCGAGAATAGATCAATGAATATATTTTTTTAATCTGTATAAGTTGAGCTGGCGTTGAAGCAACATTATAGCGACCCAATTGGAGCCTTGAAATCAAGCGTTAAGCATTGATTTTCTTAAAATTTTTAAAATTTGTATCCGGGTACCAGGAGCGAACAGCAGTGTACTTTCCTTCCAGCCAATTTAATTTTCATTGACTTTTTATGAACAAAAATTTTGTCAATCTCAAGAGTAGGTGAAATGAAAGAAATCAGCAAGCAACAGTAGAATCGAGTTTCATTTCAAGAATCATCGTTACATTTCATATGGATTTTTAAACAATTTTTCCTACCCGAGAATAGATCAATGAATATACTTTTTTAATCTGTATAAGTTGAGCTGGCGTTGAAGCAACATTATAGCGACCCAATTGGAGCCTTGAAATCAAGCGTTAAGCATTGATTTTCTTAAAATTTTTAAAATTTGTATCCGGGTACCAGGAGCGAACAGCAGTGTACTTTCCTTCCAGCCAATTTAATTTTCATTGACTTTTTATGAACAAAAATTTTGTCAATCTCAAGAGTAGGTGAAATGAAAGAAATCAGCAAGCAACAGTAGAATCGAGTTTCATTTCAAGAATCATCGTTACTTTTCATATGGATTTTTAAACAATTTTTCCTACCCGAGAATAGATCAATGAATATACTTTTTTAATCTGTATAAGTTGAGCTGGCGTTGAAGCAACATTATAGCGACCCAATTGGAGCCTTGAAATCAAGCGTTAAGCATTGATTTTCTTAAAATTTTTAAAATTTGTATCCGGGTACCAGGAGCGAACAGCAGTGTACTTTCCTTCCAGCCAATTTAATTTTCATTGACTTTTTATGAACAAAAATTTTGTCAATCTCAAGAGTAGGTGAAATGAAAGAAATCAGCAAGCAACAGTAGAATCGAGTTTCATTTCAAGAATCATCGTTACTTTTCATATGGATTTTTAAACAATTTTTCCTACCCGAGAATAGATCAATGAATATACTTTTTTAATCTGTATAAGTTGAGCTGGCGTTGAAGCAACATTATAGCGACCCAATTGGAGCCTTGAAATCAAGCGTTAAGCATTGATTTTCTTAAAATTTTTAAAATTTGTATCCGGGTACCAGGAGCGAACAGCAGTGTACTTTCCTTCCAGCCAATTTAATTTTCATTGACTTTTTATGAACAAAAATTTTGTCAATCTCAAGAGTAGGTGAAATGAAAGAAATCAGCAAGCAACAGTAGAATCGAGTTTCATTTCAAGAATCATCGTTACTTTACATATGGATTTTTAAACAATTTTTCCTACCCGAGAATAGATCAATGAATATACTTTTTTAATCTGTATAAGTTGAGCTGGCGTTGAAGCAACATTATAGCGACCCAATTGAAGCAGCCCTTTGAAATCAAGCGATAAATAATGCATTGATTATATCTTATAAGATTGGATCTGAAAATTTTATTTATATTAATTTATTTATTTATTTTTCGAGGATCTTAATTCTCTTTTAGAATAGGTGTTGATTTTCTTTGTTTGCAAAAAATAATAACACAGTTATATTTTTTCATTTATTTTATTTTATTGTTATATCAAGGGACGTTTCGACATATACATTCATGTCATCATCAGCCTAAAAATAAAACCATCCTTTCATTATTTCCAATATCTATAATTTTATAAACAAATGAACACATCACATCTTTTTTACATTATTTACATTCTTTCTTACATCAAAAAAAGCATCAAACATACCTTGAACAATCTTAAATTTATTTGATCCAATCAAATCACATTCTGATTCATCTGAATACATATCACAATTATTTCCTTTTTCTATTTTTACTATTTACTGATCTATACGATAACACAAAGAACTCCAATTTTCAACACACAAAGCACCAGTGAATACACATCCCGAAACATTAAATCCCCTAAAATGTATTGCCAACCCAAAAACCTTCCAGTATCCCCCTAATATTCTAAAATTTAATCAAATATATCGTATAGATCAGTAAATAGTAAAAATAGAAAAAGGAAATAATTGTGATATGTATTCAGATGAATCAGAATGTGATTTGATTGGATCAAATAAATTTAAGATTGTTCAAGGTATGTTTGATGCTTTTTTTGATGTAAGAAAGAATGTAAATAATGTAAAAAAGATGTGATATGTTCATTTGTTTATAAAATTATAGATATTGGAAATAATGAAAGGATGGTTTTATTTTTAGGCTGATGATGACATGAATGTATATGTCGAAACGTCCCTTGATATAACAATAAAATAAAATAAATGAAAAAAATATAACTGTGTTATTATTTTTTGCAAACAAAGAAAATCAACACCTATTCTAAAAGAGAATTAAGATCCTCGAAAAATAAATAAATAAATTAATAATTAATTATTTCGAATTGTGTGTCAAAAGTAACCCTTGAAGAGAAAAGAAAAATAAATATTTAAAATTAAATTAATTAAAAATTCAAAGCTTATTGGACAAAAGTTTTTTTATTGAAACTCTTCTTCAATTTTTGTACAACGTTTCGTCTCCTCTCGAGACTTTTTCAAGTACTCAATTGGTTAGAACAACATTGGTTGGAATAAAGATAAAAATAACTGAGACATCTGTCAAATACATATATACTTATATTGTTTTATGGTATCAATCTAGAAAATAAAATTCTATTATGTCTCAGTTATTTTTATCTTTATTTCAACCAATGTTGTTCTAACCAATTGAGTACTTGAAAAAGTCTCGAGAGAGACGAAACGTTGTACAAAAATTGAAGAAGAGCTTCATTAAAAAAACTTTGTCCAATAAACTTTGAATTTTTAATCTACTTAATTATAATGGACATTAATCAAGATAATTTATTTAAAATTAAATTAATTAAAAAATAAGCTTTGAATTTCACATACACTTAACAATTGCAAACGAAACCTCTAACATAGTCCAATTTAGGACACATTTCTGAGATTGGTGGCCTAATTAGGAATATCACGCCCAAACATTTCAAAATCAATTTCAATTCGCTAATATTTCTAAATTTCTCTTATTTTCAAAAGTAAACATAGTTTTTTTAAATGTTTTGAGTGTGATAATGATAACATACACTTTGAGGAGTCGGGTTAGCCGAGCCGGCTAACGCACTGGCCTCGCTTCGGCATCGATCGATTATGACGATGTTGGAGTGGAAGGCCGGGGTTCGATCCTGGCTGGCAAATTAAAATTTCTACCGGGCAAAAACTCGGCTCCCTCACTAACCCTACTAACACTTTACTTATGTGCTGTCTAAATGGACTTTGTTCCCGGTGACAATAAATAAATTAAAAAAAATAAATAAATACACTTTTTGCAAATCAACAGATTGAATGGATAGCTTTCCCGATATTTTAGAGATTGAGAGGATACTTTTATTATTGTTGTAAGCATACTATCCATATCTGTAATGTCCACCATCTTTTTCCAAATGAGGCTAATCAGTGATGAAAAAGTAAGTAAGTAAGAACTTTTTTAGAACTGGGCCCTTTTCGAAACAAATTTGCCATAACTTTGCAATTTTCATTCAAGGGGTAGATAATATTTGCAAAGGTAACCCAAACCTTTTTTTCACAAAATCACGAAATAAAAGATATTTCTGATAAAACCAAACGTTAAAAAGTTTGAAACCGGTCTCAAAATTCCTTATTTTTCGGCCTGTTATGTCATTCAACTAACAAATATTTATCATTTTACTAGAATTAATAAAAAAGGATTGTTCAAAAATGTTTCTAGAATACATAACAGCGAACAATATCTGATGCGCTTAATTCAAGAGGGTATAGTTTATTTGGGTGAAACGGTGTTCCTAGACAAGGGAGTATCTAGAAATATCTCTAGGGGGGGACAAGAGCCCCTCCTGCAATGTTCATAAAAATAAACCCCCTGGTATTTTACTTTTCCAGATTTATGATTTGATATTACATTTAAAATAAATAACTAAATATTTTTAATCACACATAGCTTATACTAGTACCTACACACTGAGAATGTTTCTTGCGATCTGCCCCCATACTTTGCTTAAATATTTTTGTAATTCGATCAATTTTATAAAATTTTCTCTATTTAACATTTTATTTTCAAAGTAATATATAAATATGTCGCTGGAGTAGATTTACAGATTAACATCTCTTGAAGTAACGCAATAAAATAAATTACTAATACTTTTAAATCTATTTATTATGTAATTGTATAAAGTGCCCATTTTTTCAGCCAGAAGCCTTGACTTTTAATAGAGAAACTTGGCTTGAGATTGATTATTGATACATTTTCATTAACAGGTGGATTTACATAAAACATCTCTTTAATTCAATTTGCAAATAAAATTATGATTTCTTGACTAAAGAAATAAACTACTTTAATACTAGTGTAGTTAATTTTAACGTGTATTTTTATTAAATTTATTTTTAGCAAATTTTGTTTGAAACCTGTGATTTTTAATAAAATAGTATAATTTATAACAGTTCGCCTTCAAAAAAGTACCATTTGGCTATTCATTTATTTAAATTCCTGAATTTTTTTTCTATTTGTCTCAGTTGGAATTCCTGACTTGTTTTTTTCTTCTATAGGACCTCGTGACCCTCTCTGCCCACTCGTAAGATCTGCACAATGGTCACGGATGTGTCAAAAGTCGGACATTTCTGATAAATTCTATCCGATTCTCGAGCACAATTCAAATCAGCTGATTCGAAAGTAACCGATGTCAATATAATCTAACTTTGGGCTATACAGAGAATAGAAAGGGGATGCCCAACGAAAGGATATTGTATGGACACTCGAATCGTTCCAAAACGTCTACGATTTTTTCCTTTTTTTATTTATGAGTTTGGAATAGTAATCGTGCGAGATATAGATTATTCATGAATTGAAGTTTTTTTGGTTTAGTGTTAGAAAACAGAACGTATTTTGTTTGAAAAAGAAAACAGATAATTTTTTAATGATAGGTATGGACCAAGAAGGTGCAATAACTATACTCTTACTGAAAAAAATGAAGAAAAGCTTAGGAGTTATTATAGAGAGTTGAATGCACATATTTAAATATTGATATTATAAGACTCGAAAAGGATTAAAGCCACAATCTCCAGTTTATAAAAATTGTAATAATAAATAAATTAATGAATAAATGAATTGGCCAAGTAACGCATGCTAGTTACATTTAAGAATATATTAATATACAAGAGCGACAATTTTATTTAACCAAGAAATTTAAAAATATACAATTTAAAAATACAAGTACAATAAATACAAAAATATAAACATAAAATTATAGTTAATGTGCCAATAGATTATTGAGTAAATTTTATTGGTCTTATTTCTGTACTCTAGATCTAGACTTCTAAAAACTGTTTTATTATTTTAAATAATTGCGTTAAATTCTAGACCTAAGAAACTAATAATAACAATAAATAAATAAATAAATAATTTACTGAAAAGTAATTTTCAACTTTTTTTTTAAATTTATTTATTGTCACCGGGAACAAAGCCCATTTAGACAGCACATCAGTAAAGTGTTAGTAGTGTTAGTGAGGGAACCGAGTTTTAACCGGTAGAAATTTATATATCCCGAACCCAGGCATTCTGCTCCAAAATCGTCATCATCGATGCCGAAGCGGGCAACTTTTTTAACCGACTTCAAAAAAGGAGGAGGTTCTCAATTCGACTGAATTTTTTTTTGTGTCTATGTTACCTGATATCATCACCAATTGAGAACCGATTTTGATTATTTTTTTGCATTGGGTTCAGTCTAGTTTCCGATTGGTAAAAATATAAATTGCATCAAAATGCCAAATAAAACCGACTTCAAAAAAATTAAATTCAACAAATAAAATAATAAGAACTCAAAATCAAATAAAATGCATCTAAAAGGTATAAAATAATTATCTAATTTAGTTAGAACTAAACGACGAAATATTAACATGAAATCACTTTTTGAAGTCGGTCGCTAAACAAACTCATGGTTTGTTGCAGTGTAAGCGAGTGTAAGCGAGCGATCGATTTGGCACCGACTTCAAAAAGTGATTTCATGTTAATATTTCGTCGTTTAGTTGTCACTAAATTAGATAATTATTGCATACCTTTTTAGTGCATTTTATTTGATTTTTAGGGTTCTTATTTTTTTATTTTATTTTTTGAAGTCGGTTTTATTATTTTTTATAAAAATTATTTTTATTAATTATTTATTTCTAATATATTTTGAATAATATCCGATTCAAATTGAAAAATAGATAAACATCCAATTTACTCAAAAAACACCTTTTTACTAGGTACATATTCCACTGAATGATGATTCTCTTTAAATCTGATTTGTTCTTTAGAGGTGATTGTTTCTTTTTTTCGCCACTCTCTCGTGCAAAAGTCACGTTCGGGGCAGCTCCGTTGCTTCTTCTTCTTCAATGTCTTCTGTTCAAGAAGCGACTTTTAACGATTTGTCAATTCACTTACAATGAACTCCTCGTGTTCGAAAGTAGACCAGTGTCCGATCGGCATGACATAGGAAATTAACTGACAGGTCGCTATTGCGTAGCAACAATACCAAAATGTATTCGACATGGCAGCCATTATTGCGTTTCAACGCAAATCATGATCGGCCTATTTAGATTAAATCCGTATTCTGCTAAACTCTTCTTCTCTCGTGAATACTCTTGAATGTTAAATCGAAAAAAAGAATTCATTTAATTTCAAGCATTTCAATCTAAAAAATACAAAAAAAAAATTGAATTCCCTTTCGTCTGGTAAGTTCGTTAGTTATCTGAAAAATGTCCTCAGCACAATTTGAAACTTATGACATATTTTACTAATTGTTTTTTACATGCATTTATTTTGGTTAGTTCTTTTGTCTTTCTGTCTGTCTGCTTCATTGAGGAATTAGAGACGATTATTTACGGAGATAGAGACGTTTAGAGAGAAAAAATTTCAGAAATTTTTGAAAAATCTTTTAAATTCGATTGTTTTAAGGCATGTACATTTACTCTGTCTATAAGATTTTAAATACAAAAAAACAATTCTGAAATTTAAAAAAAAATCTTATAAATTCGATTGTTTTAAGACTCTCAGACCATTATTTTAAGAGATTTTAAAAGACAAACAATTTCAGAAATTTTTAAAAAATCTTACAAATTCGTTTGTTTTAAGGCTCTCAGACCATTATTAACGGAGATAGAGACGTTTAAAGATTTTAAAAACGAAAAATTTTCAAATAGATCAATGAATATATTTTTTTAATATGTATAATTTGAGCTGGCAATGAAGCAAGTATTACAATCACACAATTGGAGCCTTGAAATCAAGCGTTGACCATTGATTTTCTTAAAGTTTGTAAAATTTGTATCCTGATACCAGGAGCTATGAACCAGTGTACTTTCCTTCCCGCCAATTTAATCTTCATTGACTTTTTGTGAACAAAAATTTGGTCGATCTCAATAGTAGGTGAAATGAAAGAAATCAGTAAGCAGAAGTAGTATCGAGTCTCATTTCACGAATCATCGTTTCTTTTCATATGGTTTTTTGAACAATTTTTCCTTCTCGAGTTTTCGAATAGATCAATGAATATATTTTTGTAATCTGTATAATTTGAGCTGGCAATGAAGCCAGTATTACAGCGAGCCAATTGGAGCCTTAAAATCAAGCGCTAAAGATCGAATTTCTTAAAATTTTTAAAAATTTTATCCGAATACCAGGAGCGAACAGGACTGTACTTTCTTTCCCGCCAATGAAGCCAAAATTACAGCCAGCCAATTGGAGCCTTGAAAATTTTTATAAATATTTAAAATTTGTATCCGGATACCATGACCGAACAGGAGTGTACTTTCCTTCCCGCCAATTTAATTTTAATTGACTTTTTGTGAACAAAATTTTTGTCCATGTCAAGAGTAGGTGAAATGAAAGAAATCACTAACCAGCAGTAGTATGAGTAGAATGAAGCAAGTATTACAGTCACCCAATTGGAGCCTTGAAATCAGGTGTTAAGCATTGATTTTTTTCAAATTTTTAAAATTTGTATCTGGATACCAGGAGCGAACAGTAGTGTACTTTCCTTCCAGCCAATTTAATTTTCATCGACTTTTTGTGAACAAAAATTTTGTCAATCTCAAGAGTAGGTGAAATGAAAGAAATCAGCAAGCAATAGTAGAATCGAGTTTCATTTCAAGAATCATCGTTACTTTTCATATGGATTTTTAAACAATTTTTCCTACTCGAGTTTTCAATAGATCAATGAATATATTTTTTTAATCTGTATAAGTTGAGCTGGCGTTGAAGCAACATTATAGCCACCCAATTGGAGCCTTGAAATCAAGCGTTGTGATCATTGATTTTCTAAAAATTTTTAAAATTTGTACCCCGATATCAGGAGCTATCAAGAGTGTACTTTCCTTCCCGCTAATTTAATCTTCATTGACTTTTTATGAACAAAAATTTTGTCAATCTCAAGAGTAGGTGAAATGAAAGAAATCAGCAAGCAACAGTAGAATCGAGTTTCATTTCAAGAATCATCGTTACTTTTCATATGGTATTTTTAAACAACTTTTTCCTACTCGAGTTTTCGAATAGATCAATGAATATATTTTTTAATCTGTATAAGTTGAGCTGGCGTTGAAGCAACATTATAGCGACCCAATTGGAGCCTTGAAATCAAGCGTTAGAGCATTGATTTTCTTAAAATTTTTAAAAATTTGTATCCGGATATCAGGTAGCGAAGTGTGATATTGATAAATCGGTAAAATTTCCAGTCTTGAAAATTTTTTAATTCATCCTTCAATCTATACTTGAGTTGGCCCCTTCCTGTCTATACTGGCAACATAATATAAGAGATAATACTCTCAAGGACACCATGAGGATCCACATTTTCATTATCCTTTAATAATATACTTTAATTGAATTGCAAAAATTTTGTTGATTTAAATAGCAAACTATAATAACAAGTACACTTCTTACATGCTTCTTTCGTTGATCCTTTTACACCCTGAATAATTAGGGGAGATTCCTAAAACAGATTATTAAGGGAATAAAAAATTAGATATTTTATTCAAAATTTGTACTTTTCATTATCCTTGTGCTGCCATTCCATCAATTCTCTATTAAGATCTGCCAGTCCATCTCGAAAGAAAATATTTCTAATATTCTAAACAATTAATTTTATTTATTATATTTTCTGAAGAGTCAGTTCGCAGATATTACTTATAAGTTTATAAGCAAATCGGCTCTTTGAACAGAAATGAATTTGTGAAATTTAATTTTATTAAATGATTTTTTTACAAATTCAAGTTTCAGGTTAAGAATACTAGGATTGAATACTTAATTAGATTTATTTATTGTTAATAAAACTCACTGTTATACTTGATAACCTTAGAGAAGTAATTTAGCTTTTTATGAAAATTTAATAGCCTAAATTAGACTTCAATTTAGACGAATAGGAAAGTAAATATGACACACGAAATAAATACAAAAATATAATATGTAGAGTATTCACTTAAAGACTTCATGAAAAATAAGTTAATAACAGAGAACATCCCTAAGATGAATGGGTACTCGGTTAGCTTTTGAAATTAATGGCGTCTGACGGGATGATAAAAGAAGAAGGAAACAGAATGGAAAAAAGAAGTTCGTGGGTAAAAGGAGGGACTCCTGACCGTACTCTTAGTGATATACTGTTCATTATTTTCTATTCGATGATTCAGTAATGTTGTTTTTCTTCCAATGGTTCAGCCCATTACAAGAAAAATTGTGAAAAAATCTCGCGCATCGTTGTTGCCATAATTCATTTAATCGAAAAGAGATACAAACATTTTAGCACTCATAAAAATCGATTTTATGTCGATAACAACGATAGAAGGTTCTTTTATCTTAGAAAGCTCAAATACAGCTCAGAAATAGGCGAATGAAATGGTCTAAGATAAATATTTTTTAACTTTCAATTTTATCCATCTGAAAATGTCTCCAGCTTTATGTCAAAATCGCGAATGTGTACATTTTCTCATTTTTCACCAATATTACATATTTTTCAAAAGCTTTCAAATAAATTTCTTATATATATAATATCTTTACAGACAGATTTCAAAAAAAAATTTAGATTTTTTTTTACAATTATTTTTAAGAAAAAAATAAAACCTACTTAAAAAAAAATTAAATGCAACAAATAAAATGATAATAACTCAAAATTCAAAAAAATGCACTAAAAGGTATGTAAATAATTATCTAATTTAGTTACGACTAAACGATGAAATTGTTACATGAAATCACTTTTTGAAGTCGGTGCCAAACATAGGTATACATTTTATGAATAGCACTCAATGGATCTTACTTAGTACGTTTGGCGGGCAATTTTAGTGCATTTTATTTGAATTTTGAGTTATTATTATTTTATTTGTTGCATTTAATTTTTTTGAAGTCGGTTTTATTTTTTCTTAAAAATAATTTTTATTTTTCTCTTTTTAATAGTAATGTTAACAATAGTGACTTAAATACCTTGCATGCATCTCGTAAGAAAGCGTCGGGCGAATGAATCAGAAAATGATAATATAAAATTCAAATCATAAATAGAGAAATTATCTCGAAACATTAGCGGGTTTTAAATGAACGTTTTAAAATTGTTTTTTTTTATAAAAGATTTTATATATTATAATTTCGATTATTTGCTCATAAGAATTGGAGATTTCTCTTATTTTGTCAATGATCATATCATCAGAACTTGGCCAAATTTATATGGGACTACCTCTAAGGTATCACCTTTCCGATAAAAAAAAGAATCATCGAAATCGGTCCACGTGGCAAAAAGTTTCCGCTGAACATACATAAAAAGAATAAATAAATAAATAGTTAGGTACCTTGACTACCTTGGAGCTATACTGATCCAAATGCAGAAAGATTCATTAAAACAAAGAAGTTATGGATGAACAAGTGAACATACATAACAAAAAGTTTCAATACCAATGAAAATTATATGGTACCAATCGGAAACTATACTGAACACAATGCAAACAAAATCATCAAAATCGGTTCACAATTGGCGAAGAAATCAGGTAACATAGACAAAAAATTCAGTCGAATTGAGAACCTCCTCCTTTTTGAAGTCGGTTAAAAATGATAAGTTTTTTAAATCAAGGAAAAGTATAATTAAGAATTAAAGTTTCTAATCCTTGTAATGGTATTTCAAATGGAGAAAATCACTATATGGTTGACATCTATTCAAGATATATAAAATTAATAAGGTAGACCATTTTCATTGCGTATTCACCACTCTGACAACTATAAGCAGACTGGCATCGGCGAACAACAACATTTCTTCCAATAGGAAACATATTCATTATTCACCGATGACAAGGGTCTCAGTAGTTGCAGATATTTATCAACAAAAAGAAAAATTTTCAGAAAATACAAGTAAATGCGTAGATCCTGTTATGACCAGCCTTTGATAACTTGACAGAACGAGGATCTGGAAAAGCATGTACTTAAAAGAAAATGAATGATATCATCTGCAAAACTTTTCAAACCAAGAACCTGACCAAGACAACTAATAACAATAGATATCTTAGATAATAAATTTTATTATTAGCACAAAAATTTTATAATATATATTGAATTTAAGTTATTATTATAATCCCCCAATGGAATATGGAATGGTAAATTATTATTAAATAAAATTATAATAAATCTCCTTAAATACTAGAGCTGAGCTGAGAATGGTATTCAAATCTAAAGCAATGCTAGATACGAAATTCCAATTCAATATAAAAATATTATCTGGACTTGTAAATGAAATATGGGTACCAATAATTTAATAGATATAAATGTTAAGCCTACAGGGTCATAACCTTTTATTTATGTTCTGATTTAATAACTCCAATTCATCAGAGAAAATCTTATGTGTGTAGCTTACCAATAAGCTTTGATCTATGTCCAAGATAAAGCCGAGGGAACACTCGTTAAGACATTTCATGTTCCCGCTTATGGTGTCTTATTGGTCAATTATTAATATGAATGGCGTGAATGACTAACAAACACAATCGTAAACGTCGTTAGTAATTTCAAATCAAATTATAAGAAGATTTTATTTTATAGGGTGTACTCAGCAGCAGGAGAAGTGACCCGATTAATGAAACCGGTACAAGGGTAATCACGATTAAAATTTTTATTTATTTATTTATTTTAATTCAATCTATGTTTCGTTGGAAATAGAAGTATTTTTATAGCTATGTTTAAATTATTAGGACTCTTCGATATTTCGCATAAACTTAAATAAAAATATTAAACCATAATTTCAAAAACAATCAAGTTGTAATCTCGGCTGATCCTTGGTGTTTATCAAAATTTGTTTTCTTTATTTTCTAATTTAATTTAATAAATTGCTTTCTTCTTAAAGATGACCTCGTTGTGATTACATCCCATGGCTTGATGAAAAAAATTATTTACCAATTTAGAATGCTCTAAGTAATTATGAGAGGTATTTAATCTTTGTTTAATAGGCAGGCCACTAAAAAGTTGGGAAAATAAATAAATAAAAATTCAATTCAATCTTCACGCATCTAGGATTAGTTTAAGTATCGGGATTTGTAGTTTTTAGTTAAGCTGATTAGAGCTTAACACCGGATATGCGAAGTTTCGGTTTCGTAAAGTTAAAATTTTGAATTTTCACTAGTAAAAAGTCGAATCAAATCATTCGTTAATTCGTTTATCTCTATGATTTCATGAGACTGGAATTCCCTTTTTACATCCTTCTACCCAGAGTTATAGTACTTGTACAACACCGGTAAGATAACTCCCACAATCTAAAATCATCTTACCTATAACTTATAATTCTTTTAGACCAACTCTACAAGTATTATAATCAAGAAGGTAGTGATAAATTAAAATACAACTTTTATTACCCTTTATTTATGGTTTCTTATATATTTTTCTCAAATACATTCAGATTACTTTCCCCTTAATAATTAAGAAAACTTGAGAAAAAATCAAATAAATAAAAATAAAAAATACATTACTTTTGTTATGTATTTTTGGCAAGATGAAGAACTGGTGCGCTCACATTTGGCAGTCTGGTGTTTTTTCTGGAGTTCTACTCACTAAGTTGCCAACGCTCAAGCGAACTTTTAAGATCTTTTTAAAGGTGATCTGGAATAATTAAAAAATACTTTAGAGAGATAATTTATATTAACTAAGCCAACTACTTTTAGTTTGTTGGGTCCAATTCCGATTCCAATCAATTTCAGAAATAAATCAACATTGGTTAGTTCTTAAAATATTGTGTACCGTTAAATTATTCTACCCGTTTCAATTCTAGTCAGGTTCTTTTTGTTATTACTAGAATTTAATGGTAAAGCCTAACATCTGCAGTTTGGAACCCTCTATCTCGACTTCAAACGCAACAGGTAAATGTCAAGGGGAGGTTTTAGCTAATATTTATTATTCAAAAATCAATTTAGTAATTAGATGTTGAATTGTTAAAATATTCGAAAATGAATAAATCTCTGTGGAGGTGATAGATTTAATCTGATTAAATTAGGCGAGAGGAATACAGAGGATTTTTGATTATTTCCTTTCCGAGTACTAAAATCTAATTGTATAGTAATATGCATGTATTCCCCTTTCCCTGAATGCTTCCTGCTCTTCCTTAGCAATCCACCCCTCCCTTCTGACACAGGAAATGACGTCATTTAACTCCATTAGTAGCAACCGTCCTAAAGCAATGCAAAGGGAAACAAAACATTAGAAATGAGCTAGATCATTGCCGGTAGAGGAGAGAAGCAAATAATTTTTCATGGAGTTTCATTGAAAAGTTCACATTTCATAGTAAATCCATATGGTAAAAAATTTGAAAACATTGATAAATATAAAAAATTGAAAAGACCAAAAATAAAAAAGAAATTTCTGATGACTCACACCAAAACGGAATCATTCATTGTTTTCCAATACTCGTTCCCTTGAACGAATGAAATAAATGAAGACGGATAAATTGAAATTCGTTACTCAATCAATTTTCTCTGTAATTAACTCAAAATCTTAGCTACTAAATTCGAATTGAGATTCAAATAATATGACCTTATCTTGAGTATTATCGAGGGGTGAACCGTGACCTAATATCGTGTACACCTACTTCCACCTTCATTTCTAAGTAGAAGACAATAGATGAAGGGGCATTATCTAATGAATTCCAAAATAATTCCACATAATTCCAAAGACGTGTACACCTAATTCCAATCGTGGTTCACCCCTCGAGTATTATATTTTTTAATGAACCTTTATGATTTCACTTATAACATTATTATCTTCATCAAGAATTAGATAGAATTCTCTGGATAGTTTCATCTCTTCCATGGACTACCAACGACTCACTCTTCTTTTATCTGGTGTTGGAACTATTTTTGTGTTATTCCTCTTTCCTTGTAAGAGAAGATACCATTGTAGTTTTTTTTTACTTATGGAGAGTGGTGTAGGTTTTAGGTGAAACATGATGTTAATTAATAGAGTAAAGGGTGTGAAGTTTCACAGTGAATGAAATAAAACTCAAAGAGGTTTATACAAACTCATTATATTTCGGATTATTAGTCCATCATCAGGAGTTTACAAGTTAATACTGAGTATTAACTTGTAAACTTGTAAACTCCTGATGATGGACTAATATCCGAAATATATTGAGTTTGTATAAACCTCTTTGAGTTTTATTTCATTCACTGTGAAGCTACACACCCTTTACTCCATTGTAGTTTCTCGTGAATATTCAGGTTTCTAATTCTACAGCTTCTATCTAAGATAATTATTCTTTTTTATCAGCAGTGTAGAAACACCAACCCAGTTCCTTTAAATAATTTAAGCTTTCATAGAAGTTATTATATGTCACAAAGAGAAACAAAGAGGTTGTCCTCTGCTTGATGCAAATAAACATACACACATATATATATATATTATTGATGATGAAGACCAAGTCTTCGAAACTATAGTGTCAAACATATAAATAATATATATACAGATATATCATCTCGATATATATGTGTGTATGTTTATTTGCATCAAGCAGAGGACAACCTCTTTGTTTCTCTTTGTGAATCAGCACTGCTCTGCTACTCTCGGAAAAACAAAAACTTTTCAATTAAGTTATTATATGTATTCGAACACTTCCCAGATTCCCTAGAACACAATAATTATCTTGAGAATCTTGGAGGGTGGAGTTGAATCCAGAAATTTAAAGCTCGATATTTGTTCTATCTTATGTCAGGGATGAATTAAGATGAAAATTATTGTGGTCAGAAATCACTTCTCTCAATTTGATAGAAATTATTCAACTTTGATTATAACTGAATAGTAACTGTAAGTAATGTTTGAATTTTATTTTCTGAAAATAAATTTCGATTTCATTATATTAAAAAATTAAATTGGGATATTTACGCCAAGACTTCAGTTATTTTGAAACTATAAAAAATATTTAAATTTATAAATTTATCAAATAATTACGTAATGGAATTGTCATTTGTAATATGAAGCGTAAGTTCTAAATTTTGGAAGTTTTTTACTTCCGATTTTGCTTGTAATAGTTTTCTAATAGTTTTTTTTTAACTTTATAAGTTTTAAAAAAATATTTGATGAAAGTTATCCAATAGGGTTGAGTAAAATTTCTTTTTCTTAATTTTAAAAAGCATCATTATATTTAAAAGTTGTCTATAAGTGATATTTTTTAGATTTTTCAAAGGTCATCTTGTTTACCAGCAATGATTGAAAATCCAAATTAAAAAAAAAATATATTTATTGTTTGGCACTATGTTTCAAATGAATTTTTATAAGTTAAATAACATCTAAAAATATTTTTAGAATTTTTTATTAATATCTTCATTACCTATAGTTATATAAAATGGCGTCATTTTATATCAACTGGATTAAATAACCAGGTTCCATTTACACAAGTGTACAATTAAAAAGTTGGCAAAGGTATATAATTAGACCAGCCACTATCTTGGCCTGTAAAAATACTTCTAGGGGTTTTTTTAGAATTTTTTTAAATTACTGATGCATTGAAAGATACAAAAAAAGAAAATACTAAAATTTTAGTTTTTGAATAAGCTATGGAGGTTTAAAGAGTGAAAAAGAAGTTAAATTCAATTCAAATTTGACGATTACCAGGGGAAATGAAGTAAGGGTTGAAATTTAAAAAAAATCTCAGATATCATGCCACTACTAATAAGTAGTAGCTAAATTTAATTTCAACTGTCTGGTAGTATAATTTTATCAACAAATTTTATACTTCAGGTCCATTGTGGGGAATGAAGATGACATTATATAATTTTCAAAAAATTCACAGATCGTCTATTATTACCTACACACCATAATGATTAAATTTGAAACCATCTGGTAATTTCAAAGCTCAAGCTGATGCTTGTTTGGATTCTTTGGAAAAATAAATATTTAATAAGAAAGAAAGAAATTATTCTAGATATCTATATCAAGAATAAAACTAATAATGATGAATATAATGATACTTCGGTATTGCAAGAGTTCGTTGGCTGTGATGAAGCTCATACTAGATGAAGGAGGAGTAGAATCAGCCAAAGATGGAATCACTGGGTTCAATAAAACACCTTTAATGAGACGTTTCGGCCTGAATTCTATTTGGCCATCTTCAGATCAATTAGGCTAAATTTTTTTTACAAATGGATGTTAATTGATATATTTTTTATAAAAAATTATAAGATGACCAAGTTGGTTATTTAGACTTACAGTTATACACAAAATGCGGTACATATGTGATCGAACCAAGCCTTGTCAAAAATAAAAATTTCTTTTGCGCTTCATGCGAATTTATAACGTGCCTGGACCCAAAAGTTTCAGAATGAAAGAAATGAGTTTATATAAATCTTTTTATATATTACATTTAATTAGATATTTGACCATATGTGAGATCATCATATATCCCATCATTATTTATTTACAAACAGAAAATCCAAATTAGAATCTAATTACTTTTAAATCATCATGCATTTTTTCAATCAAATTATACAAATTCTTATAAAAAACTTTTTCAAAAAGTTTTCTATACATTAAGTTCAAAGAAAACAACTGTTAGCTCATATCACACAGGATAGATGTATAAATATTGGAAAGAACATACAATCTCTTTAAAATTGATGTATTATCACCTGCTATTTTTATATATAGCATTTCGCCTATGGATCTTTTATAGTAGTTATCAATCTTGACCAATATTTTCGCATTATCGTAATCAAAAGAATGACTATGTTCAGCTGCGTGGGTGGAGAGTGGAGTGTTGGTCTTTTTATTTCGAAACTTAATTTATGCTCATATATCCTAATTTTTAGTGAACGGGAACTTTGCCCTTTTTTTTTTTTTTTTGACTTTTCAGCCTTTCTAGGCACTAAGCCTAATTACGATACTAGTTATATTTTTTTTTAAATTTGTCTCTTACCCCCGGGAGCCGGATTTTAGCTGGATGCCTCCCGAGTCGGATTCGAACCCGGGTCCCCTGGGTTAGCTCGCCGTCATGCTACCGCCCTAGCCTATCTGACCCCCCCCACTTTGCCCTATATAGGTACTAGAATTTGATGGACAATCTAGACAGTTAATATGATAGACACACATTGCTATAATTCTCTAGGGGTTGGATCTTAATTATTAAATAAAAAATATAGACAATATTCAATTTTATTTAATAATAAAGATCCAACCCCTAGAAAATTATGTAATAATATTGTCTATCAAATTAACTGTCTAGATTGTCCATCAAATTCTAGCACCTATATAGGGCAAAGTTCCCGTTCACTAAAAATTAGGGTATATGAGCATAAATTAAGTGTTCGAAATAAAAGACCAACACTCCACTCTCCACCCACGCAGCTGTGACATAGTCATTCTTTTGATTACTGATAATGCGTAAATGCTGGTCAAGATTGATAACTACTATAAAAGATCCATAGGCGAAAATGCTATATATATAAAAATAGCAGGTGATATAAGGCTATCAATTTTAAAAGAGATTGTATGTTTCTTTCCAATATTTATACATCTATCCTGTGTGATATGAGCCAACAGTTGTTTTCTTGAACTTAATGTATAGAAACTTTTTTGAAAAATTTTTTTATGGGCATTGTATAATTGGATTGAAAAAATGCATGTATTTAAAAGTAATTAGATTCTAATTTGGATTTTCCAGTTTGTAAATAAATAAATGATGGGATATATGATGACCTCACAAGGAGGTCACAACATCTAATTAAAATGTAATATATAAAAAAAGATTTATATAAACTCATTTGCTTTCATTCTGGAGAACTTTTGGAGTCCGAGGCACGCATATAAATTCGCGCATGAAGCTAAAAGAAATTTTTATTTTTTGACAAGGCTTGGTTCGATCACATAGCAGTAGTACCGCATTTTTAGTGTATAACTAGCAAGTCTAAATAACCAACTTGGTCATCTTATAATTTTTTATAAAAAAATATATCAGTTAACATCCATTTGTAAAAAAATTTTTAGCCTAATTGACGGAGATGGCCAAATAAAATTCAAAAGGCCGAAACTTACATCAAGGTGTTTTTTGTTGGGCCCAGTGATTCCATCGTGGCTGATGCCTCCTCGCTTCATCTAGTATGATACTTCGGTGTTTATAAGGTAAGCTTAATAATTATAAAAACTGAAAGTTTTTGTGACGAGGGTAGCAGAATTTTTATATATTGAAGTAGACAATAAAAGAGTGTGTGGAATTCCAGCAGAAGACACACTTTTTATGTCTCCTTCAATGATAAAAATGATATTTAGGCGCATTAAAGTCACTTACTTTTATTATAATTTCTATTACCTTTCTTTCAAAGGTATCATTTTGTTCCAAAATGTAAAAAATATTAATTTTATGTAATTTTCTAATATACTAGTATACTTAATGGTTACTCTATGGAAAGATGTAAATAAATTGGGTACGGATAGATTAGTAAGTACATTTTTTAAGAATGCTAGTTATTTATTTTAACATTTCACAAGCAAAATGCAATGTTTTGCTTAATTAATTCACATCACTCATTAACTTTTGGTAAAGTGTCTGAAAATAATGAGCATAAATTAGTTTTATGGCATAATTGAGACCTCGGTAGCCTACAGGTTATTAATCCCATTTCAATCAGCAAATACAATATTGACCTTTTAATGAAGGTGCCTCACATTAGTAAACTGCGAGAAGCTACCCTAGTGATGAATTTTCAAGGATAATAAATTCTTCATAATAAAACAAAGAACCGAGTAAGTCACAAAGATATATAGAATAATTTCTTCTAAAAATAAAAATTTTCAATATTCTGATTTAATTTAAAATTATGCAGATTGGGAGATATCATTCACAGGGATATCTTCGATTAACGAGGAGCTGTACCCCTCATTAATAAATAGCAAATAATTTTAATTTAAAATATAAATAGAAAAAATGAAAACTCTCTCTAGATATTAAAATTAAAACATAAATAGATAAAATATTTTTTTCTCTAAATGCCTAGTTTTATTTACCCGTAATTTCTATTTTTTTTCAGACTTCTTATGTAAGTAATCATGACTTTAAGGAAATTGTAGGAGTAAAGCTGAAAGGGTTATGCAAGATTTTCGTAGCCTATTTGCTCCAAGCGGTGGTGATGACCAACGATGTTAATCGCTGTTTCTTGTTCCATGACTCGACACAAACCGCACTTTGATATCTCTGTCATTGCTAACGATTTTAGTGACAAGAATCGATTTCAAATGTCGATTAAATTGTACATTTTAATCAATGGCTGGTGGTGGTGTTAGATGACGCACTTGGTTGACTTTGACATTCAACAGGTAAGTTTAAATCGCCGGGTCTGAAATCTTGTTGTAAATAATCCAAGTGAGTAGGCTCCGGGGGGATATCAGTTTCTCGGCTTTGTAAGCAAATCACTCGCCGTGAAGTGAGTCTCGAGTGATCGCGAAAGGGACACCAGTGACGTCACAGGTGGTGACATGTGATCCCTGGAAAAGCACGAGTGCCCTGGTCACCTCCCTGGCTACTCTACCCGATTCCTTTGGTTTCAACAGCTGAGCGGCCACACCTTCGGCCGAACGCCTGCCACTTGGCCAAATTAGTCCACAAAACGGCTGCTGTCAATACATCAATTAGGAGACGAGAGCATCAAACAAGCCTGCCCAAAGAGGCAAGCAAAAACTGAAACCTAAATTATTTCTAATTCTGTTTTTCACAGTAATCAAGTTTTATGATATAGCATTTGGCAAACGCGACAGTAAAAAGTATCATAAGGTTAGACCATTGCACTCTTCGATGATATTGTAAAAGATTATTCCTGGAAAATCAAATCTAAACTATTAGAGGAAAAATAAAATAAAATGAAATGACCTCAAAAGCATCCTTCCAAGATTTGCAAACACACAACAACCCTTGGAAAAAAGTTATCAATTGTCAATTCTAAGAAAATCACAAGAGGGTGAGATCTATTAGATTCGATGGAATGGATTATATGTCAGAAGGGTTCGCACCTCACAGGGTAGCCAAATGGCCCGAATTACTGTTATTGGCACTCCGGATTCGATTCGCGAGGAGGTAAAAACAAACATTCTGATACTGTATAATTAAAAATAATCCATTCGGATCTAATAGATGACATCCTCTTGTGATTTTGAATTTAAATCTATTTCAATAGGCAATTTGAACTCTATCATAATGTCAATTCGTTTATCTTTATAACTTATCGGAGTATACAGTTCTAAGGCTGGTTTGACACAACCACCCGCCTCTTCACCTGACTTTTATAGACTCTTAATTCCCATTATCTTTCGCCGTCTTTTCTGAATCCTAGAAGCAACAATTTTCAATTATTTAAGTTTTGGGTCCATTCACTCACCGCTTTCAACCCAGTCCCTGAAGATTCCCTTTGTTACATGTATGCAAGGGTAAAAATGCTGAAACAGTCTCTTGCATCAAAATCATTGAAATAAATAAAGTCACAATATCGATAAATGAAATGTAATTTACGCACATTATAGTCACCTCCAAATGGAGTCTTTCTAAACAAAAACTTAATTTACATAAAATTTTTATATTATATAAAGGTTAAAAATAATTTTTTACAAGTAGTTTTTAATTACAGAACTGATAGATAATGACCTTTATTGAATAATTATCATTAAAAATCAAAAAATAATTTTATAAAGACAAAAGTATATAAATATTTTGTGAGATATTAATTTACTATTAGTTAGGTTTTCTAGGTCAATTGTTTCACGTTAAAAATTAAAAAAATAAAAAAGGTAATTTTTTCAATATATATATTTCGGGCTATCAACCCATCTTCAGGAATTACAGAAAATAACTAAGTAACATAACAAAAATAAGTTATTTTCTGTAATTCCTGAAGATGGATTGATATATAATATTGAAAAATTTTCATCTTTTATTTTTTTAATTTTTAACGTGAAACAAGTGACCTAGAAAACCTAACTCATAGTAAATTAATATCTCACAAAATATTTATTTGCTTTTATCTTTATTAAAAATGTTTTAGCTTGCACCAACACCACAATTTCTATCAACAATTAATTTTATTATCACTTTAGAATACAAAAATGAAACATCTTTATATCTTGACCTGGGTTGAATTCTGAAGGGGCGATACGACCTTGATTTTGAAATAATAAAAATAATCAATAACATTTCAGAATTTAGTAGATGACCACACTCTATAGAAAATTTTTAATTTACTACTATCGGCATTTGTCTTTTATATTCAAATTAGGAGGGCACACATTTTTAAAATTTTCAAAAACCGAAGCTCTCAAAATATTATAATCAAAATGTATTGTTTAGTTGTATGTTACTATTAAGAATGATGTGATCGTGACATTTTTATTAGTGAAAGTTGAATCTTTGTATGAAAAATTTATACGTACTCTATATCAAATGAGGTTACAACTCGCAGGGCAATTCAAGTGCCCAGATTGCATTTTTGCTTTCGGGTTCAATTCTAGAAGTGATGAAACAACCCTTCAGACATAATAAAAATAATCCATAATACATCAGATTTAGAAGTTGACCAGATATCTAGGGTTTCTATAGAAATCTTTACTATTATCGGCAGTTGTATTTTATTAACCGACTTCAAAACAGGAGGAGGTTATCAATTCGACTGATTTTTGTTTGTATCTATGTTATTTGATATCTTTGCCAATTGTGAACCGATTTTGATGATTTTGCATTGGGTTCAGTAAGGTTTCCGATTGATCCGGTTTTTTTTCATTGGTATTGAACCTTTTTTGTTATGTTTGTTCAGGGATAACTTCTTTGTTTATGATAAAATTTGAATGATTCTTTCTGCGTTTGGATCAGTATAGCCACGAGATAAGTCAAGATACTTAACTATTTATTTATTTTATATAATGTTCAGCTAGAAGAACTTTTTGCCACGTGGACCGATTTTGATGATTCTTTTTTTATTGAAAATGGCGTATCTTAGGGGTGGTCCCATATTAATTTGGCCAAGTTCTGATTATATGATCAATGACGAAATAACGTAAATCTCCAATTCTTATGAGCAAATAATCGAAATTATAATAAATAAAATTAAAGGAATCTTAGGGAGTTGGACAAGACTTTAAATTAAATTAAATACAAGTTCTGATTAAATATGCCATACGTTTCGTTGCTGTTCTTGCAACTTCTTCAGTGGCTGAAATAGTGAAACAAAGCCATTAGACATCTCTTTATTGATCATTTTTACAAAGTACAATGGTATGTTAGGTTAGTGTTTCTCCACCTCATTTATTAAACTTATTTGTCAGGATTTTTTACTACGAGAAAAACATTTCAAACAATATCTTTTTTCTATCACAATTCATTCAATTCATCAACTAACATAAAATATAAACTTTTTAAACAAATTAATTGTTTTTTGTCAAAAAACTAAAAGAATCAAATTGAACAAAGAAATTCTTTTTTATTTATTTTAAGATGTCATTAAGAAGATTATTATGTACTAAGATATTTTTTAAGAAGTTGATTTATTCTTTATTTTTTTATATTATAATATTCAATCTAGCAACCGACCCCTCTTCGACCCCTCTTGGTCAACTCCCGAATCCGACAAACAATTCCACTTTTTTTAAAAATACTACTTTACTATTATATATTATATATATGGCTTTGTTTCACTATTTCAGCCACTGAAGAAGTTGCAAAACAGCAACGAAACGTATGGCATATTTAATCAGAACTTGTATTTAATTTAATTCTAAAGTCTTGCCCAACTCCCTACGATTCCTTTAATTATTAATCATGGACACGAATAGTGAAATAATAAATAAAATATTTTATAAAAAAATCTTAAAACATTCATTTTTAACCCGCAAGCTTTTCGAGAGAATTTCTATATTTATGAATTGAATTTTATTTTCATTTTCTGATTCATTCGCCCGATGCTTTCTCTTACGAAATCCATGCAAGGTATTATCATAAGTCACTATTGATAAAATCACTAAAAGAGAAAAAAATAATTTTTATAAAAATTAAAAAAATAAAACCAGATTTCAAAAAAATTAAATGCAACAAATAAAATAATAATAACTCAAAAATAAAATAAAATGCACTAAAAAGTATAAAACAATTATCTAATTTAGTTACAACTAAACGACGAAATATTAACATGAAATCACTTTTTGAAGTCGGTCCTAAACTAACTATATAAGCGAGCGTACCCGCCAAACGTACTAAGTAAGATCCGTCCAGTTCGATTCATAAAATGTATATGTTTAGCACCGACTTCAAAAAGTGATTTCATGTTAATATTTCGTCGTTTGGTTGTAACTAAATTAGATAATTATTTTATACCTTTTAGTGCATTTTATTTTATTTTTGAGTTCTTATTATTTTATATTATAGAAAGTTTTGATTTGTCTTATTATTAATTGCGGCTTTGAGCAAAGCGGATTAGATTTTCAAAAAACTAGTTGAATAAGACTCTGAGGTATTACATAAAAACACAATTTTAATCGATATCGACCACTCCAACATGAAAATAAATAGGAGTATATATAGTACTTCAACTGGTTTGCTATTCTAATGTTCCCAGCATCCCAGATCGCCCTCTTTTGATGGATTTTTTCGATTTTCCAAGACGTTCGTCCTTCTCCAAACTGAATTAGTTCTCTTAATTAGTTAAATACTTTTGATTTTTTACTCTTAAGATTTAAGTACAATTCTAATAGCTATCTATCACTGCATGCCGAATATTCCAAGAAGGGAACTATTAAATGCGAATTCGTTCGATACAACCGAAATCGATAGAAGGGGACCGATTGAGGGCAGAAAGAGAGAGTTGGATGCTGCTGGTGTGACGAATCTCGGTTTCCTGTCCATCGGATACTTTGCCGCATCACCAGCGATAATGAACTGTGTGGGATCGCCAGGCGCGAGATACCACCACGCTCTTGTTGACGTTGTTGTTGTTGTTGTCGATAATTAACACGTGAGCACCTCAACGAACCGTCACCGACCGACACCCCTCAAGATTCCTTGCCTCACTCGAAACCCACTAACTGATTAAACAAAAACGGTAGAAAAAATCCAAGTGGTAATAATAATACAAAGCACTATACTAACGATCAGAATAAAAAAATAAGGATTTTTTGTTTAATTATAGCATTTACAGTTAAAGATGGATGGTTTATGAAAAGAAAGAAGTGACATTCTCATAGAATTGTCCGAGACGAGTGTCTTGACGCTTGATAAATACACAAATTTTTAAAAAAATCGTTGGAGCCGTTTTTGAGAAAAACAAAAAAAACGAAAAATCTTTTATGTAAATGTCCACTTCCGGTCGCTTGATGTACTCCCTTCTAGCCTATATCAAGCTTAAGTTTCGAATTTCGTATCTCTGAGACTTATGGTTGCGATACGCATGGGGGGGGGGGGGGGTAAATTCTTACGTACGTAAAAATCAACTTCCGGTTTTTCTATTTTAGCCAAAATCTTGTTATATTTCGTGTGGCCTCTAGATAGCTTAAGTTTCAAATTTCAAGGCTCTGCGAATTTCCGAAGACGCGATATGAACTATTAAAATATTTATTTTAGGACACTCCTAATTTACAACCCCTTCCTATAATTCAATCGATTGAAA
The DNA here is from genome assembly GCA_024734495.1 of Forficula auricularia. Lineage (NCBI taxonomy): Eukaryota > Metazoa > Arthropoda > Insecta > Dermaptera > Forficulidae > Forficula > Forficula auricularia. The sequence goes on from JALMQS010000127.1 coordinate 3,403,693, forward strand.
TACTCCTAATTTACAACCCCTTCCTATAATTCAATCGATTGAAATAAAGGAAGGGGGGTGTAAATTAGGAGTGTCGTAAAATAAATATTTTAATCGTTCATATCTCATCTTCGATGGCCTTGAAATTTGAAACTTAAACTATTTAGAGGCAAAAGTTACCGAGCATCGCTAGGCACTATAAATTAAATTAAAAAAAATGTTTCATCGATTCTTGTTGCAACGGAAGACCGTAAATTAGTTTGACATGTGGTGTCTGAATGAGGTAAGCTATATTATAACTTTATGACTAAAATGAGCTAATGTGACTGTTTAACTTTAAGAAAAGTGGTCTATTCTCAGAAATCATGTTTTTTCTTTTTAATTTATTATAGTAAATTATTTTTATTGGGGGTCACAACGCTTAAATTGGAAAAAGTTACTCTAGGCTTTCGTACAACTTGAGCGAAGTTTCTGCTGAAGCCACCTAGATCGTATATTTTTAATGAGAAAACACATCAGAATTCACGGCCGTTTGTTGGTTTGAGGAGAGTTTATAATTGAAATCAGAGATGAGTCCCCGGTCCCTTATGCTACAGTTGTTTGAATATAGAATGAATGAATTAATGTTTGTCAGTGAAATCGTTTATTTAGCCCGGTAATTTGATATTGAGTTTTGAATTTACAAATTTTCTTTCTTTCAAATAAATTTTCAATAGAGGTTTTGCTCAATTTTTCTTTCAATTTTTAATCAAAATTTCGTTTAAAGGGTGTGACTTCAAGTCCCGGAAATCTTTTTCTTCTTATTCAATCATTCAAAAACAAATTATATAGACTGAAATCGATCCCCAAGTATCTCTGAAGCCTATTATTTTCTTTTGAATCACAGATCTAAGCTTTAAGTGTAGATGTTTTTACATCCCTATCATTAGGCTTAGCATACGTCTCGGTTTGACCGAGACTATCCCGGGTTGAAGATATGGTTCAGGTGTCCCGATCAGTTTGATATTTTGTCCCGGGTATTTGAAAAAATTAAGTATTGTCTCGGCAAATTTAATTATGAACTAAATTTTAATGGATTTCTCGACGCGATTAAAAATACAAAGAAATAGAAGAAAAAGTAAAAACTTTTTCAGGAATCGGTACCCTTGCCGCAACAAGTAATTTCTTTTGTAGATTTTTGTTTGAATTTTAATGAAATCCAATTGAATATTCTCTCTCTAAAACGAGTATCGTTTTGGTCCGAGTGCAATAGGCCATTCATAGAATAATAGAAATTAAGAAATTAATCTCGAATAGTCTGAATCAGGTTTGAACTTGTATTCCCTCTTTTTTAGTTATTTTCATTGATCAGATGCTAATGAAAGAATTGCACACCCGCAGATTAAATAATAAATAAGCTGACGTGTTCTGATGTGGCCATCCACTTGACTTTACCATACAACCTGGCCCCTCTCCTTATATTTAATATTTAATAAAATTATTTATAATCATGTAGGGGTGGGGGGTTAGTTTTTGCATTTTTAGATTACTGTGGGCCCAGTGATTATGTATACAAAATTTGGTTGAGTTTGGTACAAGAGCGTAGATTTTCATTTTTTGACCCCCCCCCCCCCATTTCGGGCGGTTAATTTTTGCATTTTTAGACTTCTGGGGTCCCACTGATTGTGTATACAAAATTTGGTTGAGTTTGCTCAAATGGCCTAGATTTTTAATTTTTAACCCCCTTCCACCCCCCCTTAATTTTGAGTCGATATGCACCAAAATCTAATCAGCTCTTAATCTCAATGGACCAAAACTACGTGTGAAATTTGGTTTCGATATTCCCACTAGTTTTTGAGCTAGCTCGTCCACAATAATTTTGTAACGTACAGAGTAATAACTAACAGACAACCAGACTAACAGACATTTTGACAAAACAATTATTATCTCGAAAAATATAATTTTTTCGATGTTCACTTATTAGGGCTTTTTTGTAGAGCGAAATGCCATGATTTTGCTCAATTTTTTTAATCAAAATATTTTCAGCCATTTTTGAGATATTTCGAAAAAAAGAGGGAAAAAACCACTTTTTTTAATGCACGATTACACTACTTGCTCCATACCCTGTATGGTAAAGTAAAAAGTGAAAACCTTTTCAAGACTCGGTACACTTGAGCTATCCTAGTAATGATTAATAAACTTAAAAGATAAATTGTTCATTTATGGCTAAACTATATAACATTCTTCTTAAAATCTCAAATAAATAATTCAAAAAAATTTTCTAATATGGTCTACCTAAGCATTTCTAAAATCCGGATTAAAATAATTTCTACCCTTTGAACGAGATATTCCAATATCTAATTAGTATACTATGTATTGATACAAACGAACTTGTTGGCTTTCCGTTCTTGCGTTATCGTGGGTATCGGACACACAAAGAGAAAAAATCATAGTTGAAAAATATTTTTCTCCGCTTTTCAAACATTTTGCAAATATTTATTATTATCCCCCCCCCCCCTCCCCCAATTCTAAATTTTGAATCCGTTTTCAACCAAAATCTAATTAACTCTCAATCTCACTATAAAAAACTAAATTTAGAATTTGGTTTTGTTACTCTAATCGGTACCAAAATGTGGTAATAAACCAACCTGCTAACTCACAGACATTTTGGCATAATAATTGATTGATATCTCAAAAAATATTTTTTTTTAATTCACTATAAAAGACAGAAAGAACGAAATCATTTTCTTAAATCAAAATAGTTTTTGGCATTTTTGAGATATTTCGAAAAATCGAAGCAAAATAAACACTTTTTCATAGTTTATATGATAAAGTAAAATATATTAAATACTATAATATCTCTCTTAAAATTCCACTATTAACTAATAATAATTATATTGGTATGAACAATTTAAGGTTTGAAACCGGAAAACTTTATTTCACAACAAATTATTGTATTTAATATCTTAATAGGATTAGAAACCCTCACTATAGTATATAATGGCGTTTGGCACCGCAAGTATTATTTGATAAGTTTATTATCATTTAGAAAATAGCCTGAATTCATTTCAATTTTATTTTAATAGATTCTTAATGAAAAGAAATATATAGTATAATTTGAAATCGTTTTCTCAACCGAGAGGTTAAATTTCAAATAAAAAGATAAACCGCAATGTAGATATTAAAAAAAATCAATTTGCGCTGGTTAATTGAGAAAATAGAAACTCATTTCTCCATGTGGTAAGATTTCTTATAAGCGTTCGATCATATTATTTGCAATTGTTTTTTTTTCTTTTGGCAAATGCATAAAAATAGTTTGGTAGGATGTTCTAAGGGCCAAATAAAAAGTTTTATCCTTATAATTAATGATTTAATGATATAACGGATGATCAGTAGAGATATGTATAATAAGTGACCCAGTATCCTTAACTCATAGTAAATCCATATTAAATAAAATATTTATTTACTCTTATCTTTATATAACGGATGCATTATGAATGAATATTATGATCAATCAAAAACTAAAATCGTTTTAAAATTTAATATAATATCAATTCTTACATGATTAACAGAGTTATTCAATTGATAATTGATAAGTATTAAATAAATAATAAAATTAAGTTTTTTTTTTGTTTTTTTTTATAAATTTTATTAAACCAATTATTTTACATTAATTAATGTACACCTTGTATTTTAGCTTCGATTTCGGAGATAACTTCTCCACCATCGAGTGTCCTTATTCATATTTAGTCCTTGTTTTTAATAAGAGGAAAAATCTAATTAGATAAAAAAACCTCTTTTCCGATAATTATTTCAATTCCATTATTCCCCAATCAAGTCGATTGGATCATTCCTCCCCTCTCCATTTCAATAAAATTAAGTAATAATAAGATAATAAGAAATTCTTTATTTATACAATTATAATTACAGATGTACATGTTACATACAAGATGAATATACATTCTTTGTCAGCTTTATTTTTAACGGTGACTTCGGGCTTGCTACCCCCAATTCATCCTCCTTTAAAAATTTGTTTAACACATCTTAGTTCGTTCGATTCACCAAATAATGATATAACGAGGAAAAATTTTAAAAAACCTCTAAAACCAAATTAAAAAAAAAAAAAAAAAAAAAAAAGAAAGAAACTTAAAATATAACAAGAAAGCAAAACGAGATTAATAATTATCCGAGATCGATAGATGTAATTAATGAATTCGTATGAGTAATTAGCCTTTTTTGGAACTTGAACGATAATTTCCGAATGTGGTCTTGCAGGCTCTCAATTTGTAGTCCTTCTCTGATTATGTAGTTGTTGATTCCTGGCGGAGGGTTAGCAATTGTCCTGAGAGTTTTTGTTTCAACTCTTTCAATAAGCGAAACATTTGTTTTGGCCGCATGACCAAACCATAAAGGTGCCCCATAAGTAAGACGAGGGCGCACCATGGCCCTATATAGATTTAATTTCTGATCCAACTCAAGTGGGCTTCTTTTATTAATTAAAGGCCATATAATTTTGGCGGCAATTCTTCCACTTGATGAAACTGCCTTTAGATGCGTAGCCCAATTTAATAATTTGTCCAGATGGACTCCTAAATATTTTGCTGAAGAACTCCAATCTAGCAGTCTGTCGCCCAATTTTATTTTGTTCCTTAAAAGTCTAGTTTTTCTAGTAAATAATATGGCGTCTGTTTTGTCTTTATTCAGTCCCAGCTTCCAACTTTCCAAGTACTCCGATACAGTCTCGAGGTCCTCTTGGATTCTTCGTACCAGACATCTGGCGTCCCTGTGGGAGTAGAAAAGGGCTGTGTCGTCTACAAACTGGGAATAAAATTAAGTAATTTTTGCCTATTATAAATATTTCATTTTATAGTTTTCAAGTCGTGGGTTTTTAAAAAAAAAAATTTTAAATTGATTAAAATAAAAAATAATAAAAGACATTATTATAAATATGTACATGAGAAGGGAGTGTGGCTCGATATCCAAATGATGTAAATAATAAATATGTAAATTTTAATTTGAAAATAAAAACATTTTTAACCGACTTCAAAAAAGGAGGAGGTTCTCAATTTGACTGAATTTTGTTGAGAAAAAATTTATAGAAGGCTAACAGGAACACAACTGGAAGCCACCTCTCTGAACCATTATCCCAAGATAATTTCTATTGAGAGAATGCTCTCCATGGTAAATTATCTGGGGTGAAAATCTAGTGTGGCAAAGAAAAAAAGAGAGTTTCGAAAATCTTGTCTTCTTCTTCAGTCCAATGCAAACATTCACATGAAAGAACTAGAAAAAATTTGGAGAAAAATGTGAAACTACTCTCTGAAAATATTGCAGATTTGGCTATAGATGGTTTGGATTGGAAAGTTTATATTTGGCAGAGATGCATTTTATTAATAGGATATAAATTTGCTCGCCAAATTTCAGCTCACTTGCTACATCTGCAAATAACGATTCGAATTTTTACTTATTTCTGTAATTTTTATCAGAAAGTTCACAGGAAAGTCTAATTTTCATGAAATATGCAATTTTCAAACATTCAACGCCCATTCGTTTTAAATTAAAGGATATAATAATATTTAGGATTTACTACAGTACCTACTACTTCTCGCATATTGAGGGTTCTGTACCTTATTCTTCTAAAATACATAAATTAAATTAAAATTTTATTCCACATTATTTTTTATTAAATTAAATTAGAATTCAGAGTATAAAGACTAAGCAAGTATTGAATTTTTTCCTTTTATTTCTAATTAAGAGGTGTCGTCCACAATTCGGACTACTTCAGGTTCTACAAAAAACAGAAATATCAAGAAATGCACATATATAGATATAGGATACAGTATATTTATATAGCAAAAAATTCATTTTCATACTGATTGCAGTGCCAATTTTTTTTTAATTTCACAGGTTTGGAAATCCAATTGGGTATACAAACTGTGTAAATGTGGATACTTTTGATCCTTCCCTTCACCGTCATCTTAAAGTGAATTAATTTAAAAAAAAATTAAGTTTATTCCTGATCAATGATACAAAATACGTTTTATTTTCGACCAAGCAAAAATTAGGTCTCTAGATAAATAATCATCCGATTAAAATTTTAAAACCATTGTTGATTTTCGGGTAAATAAATACACATAGGTCATAAATTTCAAGTTTGTTTCTTATTTAACTAACAAGCTACAAACTACAAGCTACAATGCTCTCACAGACGCGTATGCAGACATATCATATTTATTACATATATATTTATAATTATTATTATTATTCATCTAGCATGATACAAGCTCATTAACAATTTTAGATGATTAATAATTATATAACAATTCAATTTTCATTAAAATTTAACAATATTACAATGTAAATACGCACTTATATTTGTATATATATATATTTCACATTAAACTTAATTATGTTGATTAATGTCCATTATAATTAGTAGATTAAAAATTAACAGTTCATTGGACAATGTTTTTTATTGATGCGCTTATTCAATTTTCGCACAACGTCTCGAGAGGGACGAAACGTTGTGCGAAAATAAAAAACATTGTCCAATGAACTGTTAATTTTTAATCTATTAAACTTAATAATAAAATTCAACCCTCTATAAGAATAATCTTAAGTCGCAGCTTAAATTTCAGTAAAAGAAAAAAAATCAAGAAATTCAACAGTGAAACGAGAAAAACTTAAAATAAATCTACTTATATATACAAATTAAAATAAAAAATAAAAAAATGAAAATGTCTCACAAAGTCACACTCTAAGAAAGTCAGAATCAATCAAGAATCTCTTTATATGTCTAACATTTCTGAATTGATTATAGTTAAATTTATATTTAATTGCCATTCTCAGGCGAACAATCTGAGCATGTCTTGAATACAATTCAGTTTTAAACCTAGACAAAATTCTATTTGTTCTATTAAAGATACGCCTAGGATAAAGATGTAAGGTGTAATTTGTACAATTTCTATATATTACCTATATATATATACCTATGTGTGAATACAGGCATTCAATAAGAATAACTTTCTCAAATGTAGTACGATACTTTAACTCATCGAATAATGACAGAGTACTAAATCTTGGATGCTTCTTTAGAAACAATATTCTGAGGAACAGAAGGACTTCTCAAAATAATATCATTAGTATTTCCCCAAACCCAAATTCCATACAATAGTAATGATTCCAGGGCAGACACAACCGTTACAAAGCAGCTTCTCCGGACAACTGAGATGAGAGTTGTAAGAGCCATCCATTCGAAGACCCTACATGATAAAATCAGCAGCGAACACCTTAGGCAAATAAGCGGTCTTCAGGACATAGTCGATTGGGTTCATGTAAGAAGAAGATGCTGGGCTGCCCATGTAGAAAGAATGCAAGACGACCGTCTCCAGAAAATATTGGCAAAAAACCGTCCCGAAGGGTTCAGAAGCCGTGGAAGACCAAAAACGATGGAGAGTTATGACCCTGATGACTGAATGTAATATGTTGGAGAAACAGGTGTTCAAACCTATATAGAAGAATACGAAGAAGAAAAAGTAATGATTGACAAATTATATATTGTACCTACAGACCTACACCAATGGGGTCCCGTTTTCCTCTTGAACGAAACCCTAAATGCCTACTAACAATGTGTATCACCTAAATGGAACTCTACGAGTTCGAGTCGGGCTTTTATCATTCCTAAGACTTTTAGAAAATTAATTCCTTTCTTGTTTCTATCTTACCCTACAATCTTTAATCCTTGAAGACCCGTTTTGCTTGCAACAATATTTACAATACATGCATCTCCACTTCTTATTTTTCACCATGTACCCAATGTATTCGTTCTTTTTCCATTTCTGGCCAACATGTCTAAAATAAAATTTATGATTTAACTAATTAAAAAAGTTGTAAAAATCAATTGATCACGACGTCTTAATTTGTGAGTTATCTAAGCTCCATTTTAATCTGACTTTTCAACCGCTTTCGCTCTTTATTAGAAGCCGAGGCATTAATATATAATCTGACCATCCTCGCTCTTTCAAGCTCTGAGCTCTTCTTTTTTTCAGGCTATTAGTAGTTTCTATCTTATCTAACTTTTAGAAAACATTAAATTTGTTTTAGTGAATTAACTTCTAAGCCTCTACTCTAAACCTTTGTCTCATTAAGAGACAAATACCTACTATAGTACCTTTTAATAAAAAATATTTATAGGGATTTGGAAAGAAATTTATGAGTAATCAATTATGTTGTTAACATATTTAGGTTTGCGTTTTTAACCTGATAAGCTCTCGGGTTGTTGATTTTTCTTTGGAAGCGGAACTTATTAGTTTGTCACAAAACAAAACAAAATCGTGACGCTGGATGGAAATGTAACTTCTTAAACAATTGTTATTTATTTCTCTCTAAAAATATCAAATTAAAATTCCGAATTCAGTGCCAAACAACAATATTAATTTTTAGTTTATTTGTGCTTAGGATTTTGTCTAAAAGGTTTTTTTGTTTTTATTTATTTATTTTTTTTATTTATTTATTGTCACCGGGAACTAAGCCCATTTAGACAGCACATCAGTAAAGTGTTAGTAGGGTTAGTGAGGGAGCCGAGTTTTAGCCGGTAGAAATTTTATATGCTAGCCAGGATCGAACCCCGGCCTCCCGCTCCAACATCGTCATCATAGATGCCGAAGCGGGACCAGCGCTTTTTTTTTTTATAAAGTGTTTATTAGCCAAAAAGATTTATATACATTTTTTACAATAATATCCCTAACACTCCGGGATATGGAATATTATTTTTTTTTAAGTTTAATCTACATTACATACAATGTATTCGTAGTTATGAATTAATATATTATTTACTTATTTACAAACATTTTCGGGTTTTTCCCTTCTTAAATTAAGGGGTAGGGATATAACTTTATTTTTGTTTTACAAGGAAATGGCTTTAAAAAAAACCTTGTTTTTATAATTTCTTTGGGAAATTATTTACAAAAGGGATGAAGAGAAGGAATTTATACAATAGTATATACAATGGCTCGGTCAAGTTTGACCTTTTTTTTATCACACTCATTCACTCCACTCACTTCATTTAAATAAAAATAAATAAACAAATAAGCTGCTAAATAAGCAAATAAACAAATAAATTTACATTTATTATTAATTATTGGTCAAGCCACCAGCATTTTTTGGGACAAATCGTCTCCTTCCTGTCCTTATCAGATATTTCCTGGCTATATCTCCAGTGCCTATATATATCTCTGCTGTCTAGAAAGGGATGATATTCAATTCTTTTGTCATTTTTTCTTCTATAGATGTGAAATATTATTGGGATTTTGTTCGTGTCCTGGATATACCCTTGGGCATCCAGGTATGGGAAAGCTTCTGGGGGGATATAGCCAGAGTTTAGAGTTTTTTCGAAATAACTTTCATTTGGATATACGGATCCAAATATGAGGCTATTCTCTTGGATATTGACTATTTGGGTATAATAATTTCGAATTAGTTTGATTATGAAGCAGTCGAATCTGTTAATATTAGCTAATTTATATAATTTTTTGTTGCTAACGTATTTAAGAAAATTTGTTTCTGGGCTTCTATAAGTATTTAGGCAGGCTCTAAGGCATTTCCTTTCAAAAATTCTTATTGTCTCCATCATAGATGCACTCTGGTTGAACCAGATGCTGCAACCGTATGAGATTATAGGTCTAATGAGGGTGGTGTAGCTTAATATTTTTAATTTTGGATCGAGGTACTGCGAGTAGAATAATTTTTTTAGTCCCATGAAGGCTGCTCTGGCCTTTATTATTTTGTTTTCGAGGTGTTTATTAAAGAGCATCCGCTCATCTAGTTCTACTCTAAATATTTTACAATTTTTTTATGTGGGATGATTTGATTATTGACTTTAATTTGGAATTTTTTTCAATTTTTTTGTAGGAGCGGGACCAGCGCGTTAGCCATCTCGGCCAAACCGACTCCCGTCTAAAACGTTGAGAAAAATAATTTTATCGCAAAAATTTTTCTGTCTCTTTGTGTTTATGTTTGTATCACCTTTGCAAACAACTTTACTAAATTCCGAGTTTTCCGATGAAAAATGCAGGAAATCATAAAATGTCATTATTACCTCTCTAATAGATTTTGTTTTATTTTATACCAGTTTTAAATATAGAATTGTTCTCGTCTAATGAATGCACGGTGAAATCGATTACTTATTTGAATGTGAACAAAGAAAGGATTGATAATTTATTTTTTGAAAATTTAGTTAGATATTTATTTTCTCTTCTAACTGAAAAGATTTTGTTTTGGCGAGAGAGTTGTTGATTCATAAAGAGAGAGAGAAATCAATGAGGTTGCAAATAAATGATGCAAATAAAGATATACCATGTACATATATGTTTAAAAATATAAATATGTACCTATATTAATTATTTATACTATAGTCTTGAAGGTTTGATTTTTATCATTACTCTTTTATTTAGAAATATTTCATTTAGAATTTTTCATAGGCTCAATTACCCAAAGGGATATAGATAAATTCGTTTTGTTGTTACAGCAAGCTAGGCACATAACAACGATTTTTATGACATTGTTATATGACGATTTAACAACATATGATATATTTAACAACAAAATGAATTATTCTATACCCTTTCGAATAAATGAACCTATGCAAAATGACAAATGAAATATTTATAATTAAAAGACTGATGTTAAAAGTCCAACCTTCAAAACTATAGTCTAAGAAATAAATTATATGAAAAAAATACAAATCTTTAGAAAACAATCTTAAAAACGTTTATTTTAAACCCAAACGTTTCGGGAGAAATTCTCCCTTTATCAATGGATTTTGAAATTTGAAAAAGGGAGGATTTCTCTGGAAACGTTTGGGTTTAAAAATAAAACTTTTTTTTATATTTTAAAACAATCAATTTTTTCTTTTCGAAATAAAATATATATATATATATATTTATATTTAGTTAGTATATATATATGTACCATTGGCGTGCGGTCTATGGTTGCGGCGCATCTTAAAATTTCAAACATTTTGAGTATTTTTATAAATATCGACTTCTAAATTTCAGGAGTATCTTTTCAAACTATTATTCGTTATTTCAAATAATATTTCTATAAAAAACATTTTTTTGTTTTAAAAAGTAGATTGGTTTTTGAAATAAAATAAAATTGTGGCATAGTTTCAAGGTGCAATTAAAATGAATGATTTTTCAGAAAAGGGCGCTGATAGAAGGTTTGAAGTCGCTGCCTGGTAGATATATCTTCCAGTTCAAGTATGTCAAAGACAAGTTCAGACGAGTTTTAGTAGAATAAAAATTGTTCTCCCTGAGGAACTATTAAAATAGAAATAATAAAAAAAACGAATAAATAAAGATAATTCGGGAATCTTTGGACTAATCCATTTCTAAAAACTCCCAATATATAAGATCCAAAATAATTAACTAAGATTGCTATGGACAAGTCATAGCTTGCTTATAGAAATTGAATTATAGGAAAAATTTAAGATTTTCTTATTGGTCTGGGTGATTCACTGTGGAAGATGTTGATTCCATCTCAGGGAATGTGGAGTTTAAGTCACAAGATTTAATTTCTAGCTCCTACTCTCACTCACTCAAAACATTACCATATTTATGGCAAAGGTCCCAAAATATATTTTAAAATAAACTGACACGTTCTAATGTGGGCATCCACTTGACTACGTGAAACCGCACCAACAAATACACCCCAGCCGTTACCAACGTTGAAGAATAATGATACTAGAGTGGGGGCAGCCTGAGAAAGGAATTTGAGCTCTTAATATTTATTAAAATTATTTATAATTATACACGGGGGAGGTTAGTTTTAGACTTCTGGGGGCTCACGGATTATGTATACAAAATTTGGTTGAGTTTGGTACAAGAGCCTATATTTTAATTTTTTGACCCTACAAAGTTTTTTGCATTTTTAGACTTCTGGGGTCCACAGATTATGTGAAAATTTGGTTGAGTTTGCTCAAATGGCCTAGATTTTTAATTTTTAACCCCCTTAATTTTGAGTCGATATGCACCAAAATCTAATCAGCTCTTAATCTCAATGCACCAAAACTAATTGTGAAATTTGGTTTTGATATTCACACTAGTTTTTGAGCTAGCTCGTCCACAATAATTTGGTAACGCACAGACTAACAGACTAAGAGACAGACTAACTAACAGACATTTTGACAAAACAATTATTTAATCAAAATAGTTTCAGCCGTTTTTTAGATATTTTTGAAAAAAGAAGCAAAAAATACACTTGTTCATGCACGATTACAATACTTGACCATACCCTGTATGGTAAAGTAAAAATCTAATCTCCCTTGGTGATCCATCCGAATGTCTAGCGGGCTATACGCAAAATGACGTTGGATTGTAGCTAAGTGGATCACATCTTTTTCTCTACTGGTCCAGATTTAAGACTCCACAGACTTTAATAGCATAATCCGCAATAGTCTTGTGATAAAATATCTTTTTCAAATAAAGCGCGGCCAAAACACTTCTCATTGATAGGTCAATTATTCTTTGTCATATCAGTTAGAAAAATTATAAAAAATTTATTTAAAAATCTAATGTTAAATTTGAAAAATAACGAAAATGATGCCGAATTCGATGAAATTTGCAAAAAAAGAGAAGATTAAAATAAAATTTCAAAAAATCAAGGGTACTTTTTTGGACAGCATCCCCAGGTTGAAAAGTCACCAAACACCACGGATATGTATACCGTATGTTTATTTGTATGAAGCAATGGACACTCTCTTTCTTTATTTTCTCTTGCTAATTAATAATATTGCCCGAAAATATTATGAATAAATTTTCAAAGAAATTTTCCCTGGAGAGAGACGGACTAGTAGAACTTTTAATTGAATGTAATGGAAGGCAGCCCAGGGGTAGTGAGGAAATCTAATCTAATTAAGAAAAGGAGGAAATTTTTTTTTTAATCTATGCCTTTCCTAAGGAAGAGAAAAGTTGAAGAAGAAGGAGGGAAGAATCCTCCGAAACGTCGGTTTGAAAGGAAAGGAGGAAGGATTCCAATAAATTACACCTTATTTGATATGTGTTAATTTTTTCTTCTCTCACTACCCCTGGGCTCCCTTCGATTACATTTATTTATGAATAAAAATAATAACGGCTACCCTGGGTTAAATATTTAACAATTGGCCCCCCAAACTCGCATAAGAAATTACATTTCAATAAAAAAAATCGTATCGCCTCATTTTCTTTGGGCTGATGAAATTTTCCGTGGCGTAGAAATGGGATGTTCCAAGAAAAGGCGCCTCGTGTGGGATATTATGGGTGGCAGCGAGAATCCCGCTCTCTTGATCGCCTCCTCGGGTGCGGACCTTTGTTCTAGATTAGATTGCGGACGGACATTAGCTATGCCGCGGCGGCTCGGGTGTTGTTCTTTTTTTGCTCCTGTGCCGGCATTTTCTTGTTTTCTTGATAATAATCAATTTGACACAAGAGCTTCAAGATGGGAATCAGAGAGTGAAGTGAACAAATTGGAGGGGGACCAGGGGGCTGGGAAGGAGGGGAGTTAATGGCTGTCCTGCGGTTGCCGATCAACCGTTCGTTTATCTATCTAAAATAGCATTCATTATTTCATATGGTTTTTCCTCGGATGAAAACAAAAAAATCGAACACAATTAGAAAATGACAAACCAATCTCGAAAACAAAGGCTGATATCCTCTTCGATCGTATGAAAAGAATATGCAGGTGAAAAAAACATGGTTCAAGAAATTATTTATGAATATTTTTCAAGGGAAAATATATATATATATATATATATCTAGATGATTTTGAAAGTCATTGTCATTTCATTTTAATCGAACGAGAGATGTTTAAATTTAATACAATCAAGAAAATAGGTTTTAAATCTTTTTTCGATCATGGTCTACCTAAGCATTTCTAAAATCCGGATAAAAATAATTTCTGCCTTTTGAAAGAGATATTCCAAAATCTAATTAGTATACTATGTATTGATGCAAACGAACTTATTGACTTTCCGTTCTTGGGTTGTCATGGGTATCGGACACACAAAGAGAAAAAATCATAGTTGAAAAATATTTTTCTTCGCGTTTCAAACATTTTAAAGTAAAATGACCAAATATTTATTATTATACCCCCCCCCCAATTCCAATCTCACTATAAAAAACTAAATTTAGAATTTGGTTTTGTTACTCTAATCGGTAGCAAAATGTGGTAATAAACCAACCTGCTAACTCACAGACATTTTGGCATAATACTTAATATCTCCAAAAATATTTTTTTTTATTCACTATAAAAGAGAGAAAGAACGAAATGCCGTGATTTCATTTTTTTAAATCAAAATAGTTTTAGGCATTTTTGAGATATTTCCGAAAAATCGAAGTAAAATAAACAATTTTTCATAGTTTATATGACAAAGTAAAATATATTAAATACTATAATATCTCTTTTTTACTTAGAGAAAGTGGTGTAGGTTTTAGGTGAAACATGATATTAATTAATAAAGTAAAGGGTGTGTAGTTTCACAGTGAATGAAATAAAACTCAAAGAGGTTTATACAAACTCAATATATTTCGGATTATTAGTCCATCATCAGGAGTTTACAGGTTAAAACTGAGTTTGTATAAACCTCTTTGAGTTTTATTTCATTCACTGTGAAACTACACACCCTTTACGTTATTAATTTATAATATCTCTCTTAAAATTCCACTATTAAAAATTATAATTATATTGGTATGAACAATTTAAGGTTTGAAACCGGAAAACTTTATTTCACAACAAATTATTGTATTTAATAACTTAATAGGATTAGAAACCCTCACTATAGTATATAATGGCGTTTGGCACCGCAAGTATTATTTGATAAGTTTATTATCATTTAGAAAACAGAGAGATGTTTAAATTTAATACAATCAAGAAAATATGTTTTAAATCTTTTTCGATCATGGTCTACCTAAGAATTTCTAAAATCCGGATACCCCCCTCCTGTAACATATAATTCTTATTATTCAAAGAGTTAACTCCTAATCACGTGGGCGAAGCCTAAAGACATTAATTTTAAACGAGCTTCACTTTTAATAACCCATCCTCGAATTGACCCCTTAAAATATCTAATTGCTAAACTTTGGAAACCACAGTTTTAAGATGAACATTTAAATTTTTCGATTTATATCTTGGGATTTTTTTAAATATTTGGCCATAAATTAAACAGTTAATTAGAAAAAATATTCTAGTTTAAATTATTTTGATAGGTTATGTCCATCAATTAAATTATTAAAGTTGTTATCGGGAAATAAAGTCAATATTTTTTTGCAGATAATTTATATTTTATTGCCAACGTTTCATCAACTTTGTTGACTTCTTCAGGCTCGAATAGTCATCTTCCCTGCATAATTGTCATTTTTTACTAATGACTTGCCTTGTTATGTTTACTAAGAAAATATAATTATAAAAATGACAATTATGCAGGAAAGATGACTATTTGAGCTCTGAAGAAGTCAACTAAAGTTGATGAAACGTTAGCAATAAAATATAAATTATCTGTATAAAAAATATAGCCCTTATTTTCCGATAACAACTTTAATAATTCTAGTTTAATTTAATCTTAATCATCTCATTATATAAAGTAAAGAAAATTTTTTTGAAAATTATTTTGGAACTTTTTAAAAAAAAAATTTAAATATAAAATACTAGGTAATATTAAAATACAGTGTCCATTGTGAACTCCTGAAGATGGGCTTACACCCCGAAATATTTATTGAGTCGTGCTAAACAAACATCTGATCTTTTATTTATGTGAAACCTACCTAGTATTTTATATTAAATTTTTTTTTAAAAAGTCCAAAAAAAATTTTCTTTACTTTATTTAATATGTTTCACCAAGAACCTACACAATTCTCCCTTAACAACATTTCATTATAATAAGAAAATATTAAACATTTTTCCTTAATGCAGGCTATTTATTTTAATTGAGTATTTCAAATTTAAGGGTTTTTCAGATTTTTAAGAAAAAAAAATATTTTTACAAAATAGCTGTGTATTAATATTTTTTTTTAATTTAAAAAATACACCACTTCCAGAGATATTTCAATGTATTAGTGACACATCTGGAGGTAGTGTTGAAATCGACATTTTTTCAAATAATAAGAGTTTGGTGAATTCAGTGCAAAAATACCGTGGTTTTGATTTTTTAAACCATTATATTTATTATAATGATTAAATTTGTTAAACATTGAGTTTCATAAATGAAGTACATTTGCAGGTATTTAAACAAGAAACAAAAAAATCAAAGAATTCCCATTGATTGAATGTCCACCAATTTTATTTAGGCTTCGTCCAGGGACGCGCCAAATGCGAAATACTGATTGGCGCCTTTATATGCACTAAGCCCAAATTTCTGCGGTCACAACATTTTATCACGTTTCAAGGTTTTTTTACAAAAAGAACTAATAGGACGAATAATAAATAGTTTTCAGTCTTTTTGAGATATTTGGAAAATATAAAGCAAAAAAACATTTTAATGCTCGATTCCAAAATATCTTCATACCTATGGAAATAGGATGGGGAAGCATCACCAGGACACAATCATGTTCAAACCTGTCGAGGCACGCTCGCTGCTTGCCAGTAGCCGCATCATTCCTATCATTTAATGGTGGCAATTAAATAAAATGAAAGCACTGATGCTGCACCTCGTATAATGAGAGCCCCTGCTATATAGACAACTGAATTAGCAGATCAGTTAAGGGTATGAATACCCTACAAAAAAAAGGCGCAAGCCATTTCCCCATTTTTGCTCTTTATCCAATGCGAAGCAGATAAAGTATTGGTTCGGTCTCGATCGAATTTTTCCATACAAATTTAGGGAACGCGGTAAGTTGATTTATAGTGAAACATTATTAAAATTATATTAGGTTGGAGTTGGTGGTGTTTCACAAGGAGAAAAAAATGAAAATACAGAGATTTTTTAAATTTACTCTATATAATATAATTCATTCATACCCACACTAACTCACAAACAACTGTCCATTATATTAAATAAATTTTGTTCATCATTTTATCTTCAGTCAATGTTCTCCTGATGATGAGTTAAGAGCTCGACATAAAAAATCTTTGTATTTTAATTTTTTCTCCTTGTGAAACACCACCAACACCAACCTAATTTAATTTTTCCATACAGTTGAAATGAAATTGAAAACCTACCATTACTCGAATAAAATGAAGCGCTTATTAGTTTTTGGTACATATCGGCCCACAAACACTAGGTTTATTCCAGCACTTTTTAATTTTTTCTAAATATCTTGAAAATTACTTAACCAATTTTGAGAAATTTACCATTACTTGAATAAAATTTATTTTTTGGTACATATCGGCCCACAAACACTAGTACTTTATTCCAGTACTTTTTAATTTTTCTAAATATCTTGAAAATTACTTAACCAATTTTGAGAAAATTTACCATTACATAAATAAAATTTATTTTTTGGTACATATCGGCCCACAAACACTAGTGCTTTATTCCAGTACTTATTATTTTTTTCTAAATATCTTGAAAATTACTTAACCAAATTTGATGAAATTTAATATTCTAATATGGCTAAATGGGCATCTAGTTCCCAAGGCCAAAGGGAAAAAAAATATTCCTATTAAGTAACTTGATAACCAGAAAAAATGTTATATAAAAATTTTAGTAAAATTATATTTAAAAGTACTTTACCCTAGAGTAAGATATTACTTTTTTAAAATTCTTAAAAATTTATTCATTTGATCGGTTTAATATAGGTCATGGTCAATGGGCGCCTTCCAGCCCCTTTAAGGCCTTAGTGCCGTCTTGGATGGCCGGTCCCTAGCTTCATCAGACGTCTTGAGATTCCTGATGAAACCTAAATAAATTTGGAGAAACGTTGCGCAAATGAATATGAATTTTTTGATTTTTTTAGTTTATTCTCCACATACCTGCAAATGTATTTCATTTATTAAATAATATTGAGTTCAAGAAATTTAGTTTTATTTTTAAAAATGACTTAGATATTTCTAAACACAAATAAGAAAATTTTGGATGAGTTCAAAAGCCAGTCGTCTGTCTAGATTAATTTTAAAAAGAAAATTAAAGTAAGACTTTAGGAGTTATAATACCAGAACTGCATAAAGAAAGTGACAAAAGCTTTTTTTTAATTCAACTTATGGCATTTTTATCCTAATGGTGCGAAATTATTAATTAAAATTATTTTCTTTAAATGAGTGAACATTTCAGGGATTTTTCAAAATTTCAAATTCCTTTTTTTAGAATGAATAAACATTGGTACTATGAATGGAAATCTTCCTTTTGTCAATGTATATTATTTTATTTAACTATCAATGGAAGCCCTTTCTTATTATCCAAAATGACATTAAATCTGTTTCTAAATAGGGACTGAGCTCTAAAATTATATAGATTTGAAAATAGTAATTTAGTAGGTAACTTTGAAAGAAAAAGTAAATTATAATGTATGTGATGGATCCCAGGCTTTTCGATTGAAAAGCGACCCATTTTCCCCTCCTAATAGTTCATTGAGAAAGTGCTTAAAGGGTTTCTGCTGGGAGCTGGAAACGACGGATTTCGAGGGCAGTCCATCCAGGCCCAGGCCCGGAAACTGCCGTGCATCACTTCCTGTCCAGGAGCAGCAGACCGAGGAGGACTGGTCAGGACACCTTACACGCAACCAGCAAGCAGCCTTGTCCTTGCTCCTTGCCATCGATACACCCTTTTACCTCCGTCCACCCACGCAAACTGATCGTAATTCAACCCAAGCATTCTCGAATTATAATATCTGAGCCTAGAAGACAATAATTGTGATAAATTGGAAAATAATAAAGAAAATTATTCAAAGAATTGGACGTATGATGCTGAAACTTAAAAATAAATAAAAAAAAAATTATATATATATATATATATTAATGAAAATGATGAGAGAAGGAGTTACACCAAAAAGTAAAGGCCTGGTTCCCTCCATCGTGAAAAGAAGAAGAAGGAATTTTATGGACTGGGTAAGGGTCGAAGGTATCTGTGGATACGGGTCTTAAACAGCTGAAGGTTATAAGTCGCGGGGAAGACGGTGGGTGAAATCGAGTTCCAGTCTCTGTAGGCCATAGGGATAAAAGAGTTGGCGAAAACGATTGTTCGATTTTAATCCAATTTGACAGTGAAGGGAGCTGAGCGTACGAAAACCGTGTGTTTCTCGTAAAGAGGGCTTTAGGGGGGATAATTGATTTCAGCTCGACACCATGATAGTATCTGTAGTACAGGGAAAGGGCAGAAACGTTTCTTCGGTGAGCAAGGGAGTCGAGTGAGTTAGTTAGGGCCGGGTCTTCTATTAGTTTAATTGCTCGCTTCTGAATTGCACCCAGTGTGGCAAGAGAATGTTTGGAGGCGCCTCTTCACAGATGAGAGCCATATTCGAGACAGGGACGAATTTGAGCCTTATACAGTGTAAGAAGTTGACTGGGAGTAAAAAAGCGCCTAAATAGGAGACCAAGCTTGCACGTTTAGCAGTGGTTGAGATATGGTCATTCCAAAAAAGGTCAGACCCTAGTGTGACGCCTATAGTATTGAAATTTTATCCCTGAATTCTAGTGAGATTGAATCGAATGATATGTCTGGGAGGTTTCTATAGACTCGCCTAGAAATAAGGCAACACAGAGTTTTTCACTGCATTGAAGTTAACTAAGTTTTGGGATTCTCAATTTTTAAATCTTCGTAAGTCTAAATTAATTGAGGAGGCAATGTCTGCACATATATTATAAATATGCGGGACAAATCAGATGTGCTCGCCTCATGACAAATCAGATGTGCACACCTCATGACTTTCTCTTACACTGCTTTAATAATAAACTAACTTTAAAATTTCTACAGAAATGAAAACTTTTACAAATCTCAGTATGGATTGAGCAAATTTTTAGGGATTCAAAAGTATTTGTCACCGAACAGCTCGAGATAGATATTTTAAACATGACATAGAGGTATTTGTTGACACAAACATTTGTGCCAAAACGGTAAAATTGCTTGGTTACTTTATTTATTATGAGTTTCTTCAATTGGATTTGCAAACAATCAAATATTTTTTTTCTGTAAGGTACTTTTTTTAAAAAAAAGGGGTGAATGTGGGGTAATTTCAATCGACAGGGTAATATCGATCATGGTGGAGTGCAAAATCGGTCAAGCAGTAATATTTTGAAATAAATTTAATTTTAACATTTTAACATTAATTTTAACATTGCAACATTAATAATGTTTGTATTTAATACACACTTGATTTAAAATAGTTATTACCCCATACCTACCAAGTGTAAATATTAGGTTGGGTAATATCGATCACTGGAGGATAACATCAACTAGCATGATCGATTTTACCCGAACCAATACACTTAACATTAAATTTTTTTACAAAAAGTGTAGATTAAAAATGAACCAAATTAGACCCAAATTATTTAAAAATATCCGATGTATCCTAGGAATTGAAAATACAATACATTTAGAAAATATAAAAGTGTTATTTCCTTAATAAGACCAGCACAATTTTAATAACATAAGTCTAGACATAAGCAAAACTGACAGCATATAGAGAAGACGAGTGATGGCACAATACTAACCATATAAATTAGGCATAGGTATACCAAGCCATCCTTCAAATAGTCTCTTAATTTCGCTTGTATGGGGCCAAGTTTATGAGATTTGAAACTGGCCGATTTTGCCCGACGTTCGGTATTCCCCCACCTTTCCCTATATGACAAATGATCAATTATAATTTTTTTAATTAAAATATTATCCAAATTATTTTCAGTGATAAAATCATATGTGCTTGAAAATATTTCGAACATGCCATTTTCCACATGACTTCCATAGTTTATTTTCTTTAAAAACGCATGAATTTTATCATACAAAAGTAATTTGTTCGTGTTCTCATCTTGCAGGGATATATTCAGTTCATTAAGTTTTTCGAATATTTCTGACAAATAACACAATATGCAAACCTAAAAGTTCCAATGTGGAAGAGATTAGACAAATTGGACTTTCTTTATGATAAAAATATCTTTATCTCATCTTTCACCCCTATTAGTCGTTTTAAGGCTCGATCTTTTTGACAACCACCTTACTTCTATAATAAAATAATTATATAATTTTTTTATTTCTAATATTTCTAAACAGAATCCAAAGTAAATTTATAAAATATTTGAAAAAAAAATTGATCCGACATTAATTTTTCTGCGATCTCCCAAGTATTTTTCGCGGCCCCCACTTTGAGAATCACTGCTCTAGTTGTCTAGCTGATAACTAACTTAAGTTTTAAATTTCACTTCCCAAAGGTTCTCCAATATTAATTAATATTTTATTAATATTTTATTAATGTGAAAACACACTTTAGACTACGTAACAGACTAAATGAAACGGAAAAGCAAATGAAAAAATGATCTCATCATCATCGAATTTTCATAGAAAATTAACTTAAAAATTTTTTTTTAACATTGATATAATTTCCACTATAATTGCAATAGGTATTTTTAACTGCATTTAAACTCAGTGTATTTCAATGCTCTCTCTTCTGAAAGAAAATGATCATAATATCTCATAGAAATCAGATCTATTCAGATTAACTATAAAAAGTATCAATTTACAATGTTTATAAATATAACACTATGTATTTTGCAGTCTAATTATTCAAAACAAATTTATTTTTTAATTTAATAGTAAAAAACGGTTCATACTTAAATATTTATAATTTACTTGGCGTCGTATTTTTATTTTAACGGCCTATAAATAAACATACAGCTGGAACAAATCAAAATGCATACTACTCTGTTGAGATATCATCATTTTTTATGCTTTTCGTCTCATATCTAAGAGAAAAAGACATTTTTCTGAGATAAAAAGTTACTAAATGAAATCCTTAAAATATAGATTTTTATGTTTGCATATATAAGTAATCCTTTATAATGAGATACTAATTTAAAGATGACAGGTTTCGGTCTTAATTCAATCAAAATAATTTTATAAGAGGTAATGATCATCCTATGTCTGGAATTAATTTATAGGAAGATGATATAATTCTTCTCTTCTTCATTTTCTCTTTCAACCTTGAACATAAAATACTTGAAAATAAACCTGTCCTTTTTTAGGGTTCTTTACCAAAGTAAAATGGAACATTATTAGATCCGATATTTTCTCTTCTTGAGTTTATCGCAGTTATCTGAATTCCGACATTTTTTAACCGACTTCAAAAAAGGAGGAGGTTCTTTATTCGACTGAATTTTTTTTTTTTCTATATTACCTCATATCTTCGCCAATTGTGAACCGATTTTGAAAAAAAAATTGCGTTGGGTTCAGTCTAGCTTCCGATTGGTCCCGTTTTTTATTGGTATTAGACCTTTTTATGTTAGGTTTGTTCAGGACTAACTTCTTTGTTTATGAACCGATTTCGATGATTTTTTTTTATTGGAAAGGGGGTATCTTAGGGATGGTGCCATATTAATTTGGCCAATTTCTGATGATATAATCAACGACGAAATAACGTAAATCTCCAATTCTTAGGAGCAAATAATCGAAATTATGAGAAATAAAATCTTTTATAAAAAAATCTTATAACATTCATTTAAAACCCGCAAACGTTTCGAGATAATTTCTATATTTATGAATTAAATTTTATTATCATTTTCTGATTCATTCGCCTGACGCTTTCTCTTACGAGATGCATGCAAGGTATTATATTAAGTCACTATTAATAACATCACTTAAAAGAGAAAATAAAAATAATTTTTATAAAAAAATAAATAAAATAAAATCCACTAAAAGGTATAAAATAATTATCTTATTTAGTTACAACTAAACGACGAAATATTAACATAAAATTACTTTTTGAAGTCGGTGCCAAACATATACATTTTATGAACCGCACTTGACGGATCTTACTTAGTACGTTTGGCGGGTACGCTCGCTTATAGGTATAGTTTGTTTGGCCACAGACTTCAAAAAGTAATTTCATGTTAATATTTCGTCGTTTAATTGAAACTAAATAAGATATTTATTTTATACCTTTTAGTGGATTTTATTTTATTTTTGAGTTATTATTATTTTATTTGTTGCATTTAAGTTTTTTGAAGTCGGTTTTATTTTTTTATATAAAAATTATTTACATGTTTCAGACAATTCCAAACTATCAAAGAAAAATTGAAAATTTTCGAAAGAATTCAAAACTTCGGCCTACTGAGCGTAAAAGTCTAGAAAAGCTGAAAACAACATTACTTCATCAGAAAATAATATAGTCGAACCAACCAATTCATCAATTATCTCTATTTCTTCTAGAAACTGAAATTCTCTCATTCTTCCTCTTTTCTCGAATCAAAAACTTTAATTCTTTAACACTAGAAGTCCAAAATCACTTTCGCCCTACCTCTAAAATATTGTCTTCTTTTCATAATTAAAAGGGTTTGTCATCCCTTATATCTATTTAACTTTATGAATAAAACAACTTTTTGGATGTTTATTAAAAAACATCTCATCAGACACTATTCAATTCTTAAATGGATTTGAGGTAATAACTCACCTCTTTTAATAAATGAAAAACAAAACTGCTGATTTAATGAGAAATAATTTTTGTTCCCATCAATACATTACTATAAAAATATAAGAAGAGTTGCTGAAGATTTAATAATGAGGCAGCGCCTTTTATATGTGAGAAAGAATTTAAATTCACCAGCTCTTATATTTGGTAATGCTTTACTTTTTATGATTTTAGCTGTTGCATTTCTAAGATAAATAATATCCCCCTTTATGATTCCCTTTTGGGATTCTTCTTCTTTAAGTGCCATATCAGGTCTCCCTGACGTTTTGACTCCTCTCCACATATACCTGTGCTGAGTGTGTTTAGCTGTTTTTACACAGATATACGGGACCTACTTTTTAACGCCGGTTCCGAACGGCTAGTTTGGAGAGGTTACTAGTCAATTATACTCTTGGTAGGTTGCCATTGCTTTCCAAGAGGAGGCGACTGCAAATATCTGCCGAGACTCGGTCTCGAACCAGCGTATTTCAGGCCAGCGGCCCGACACTCCAACCACTGACCCACAGTCGCCTTCTTTTGGGATTAATTTTGGTTTAAGATTAATTTTGGTTATACTTCATGAACCTTAGTATAGAGAAAGAGATAGAGACCATCGAAATATGCCCTGCTTCTATCTAAAATGCCAATGCCATAAATTCTTAAGAAGTAGCGAAAATAAGGGTTGCAGCACTAACTATCTCAATTCAGGCTTTCTCAATCAATTCCATTGGAATGCGGATGACTGTAACAGTAATGAGATTGGAAAAGCTGTAAAAATACCATCAAAACAAAATCTTTTAGCGGTCACCCGCTTCAGAACGATTTGCACCACATTCTTCTTAGCTTCGGTGCTTCTCTGGAAATATGCTATTTAGGCCGTTGACAAGGCTATAGGTAAATGATTAAAACTAAACAGATGAATAGATATGTATTCTATAGAATTAGAGAAAATAAAACTTTGTGTTGTCGAAGAGAGAAGCTCAATAGACTCAATAAACAAATAGAAGATGGATGGATAATAATCTTAATTTGATAAATTTATTTATTTTCGAAAAAAATTGTATAATTCATTTTAATTCAAATTATACAAAATTAGCTAGAAGAATACGTTCTATTTATTCTCCGGATGTTTAATTAATATTCTATATCTACATATAAATAGCTTTGGTAAATGGCTGTAATTGAGTTAGGTAGGCTATCTTTATATAATTTCCACTGCGTGTCTATAATTGGAGCTGGAGATGACCACTGGTCAATGCGAGGGAACGCTTGTCTGTCTGTGATTCCCTCCATTCACTTTTCAACAAAGATATCTATAATACCTACATTTGTACAGGTTGTAGGTGGATGGGAAGGAGGTGGTCAGGATTTAAGTAGAGTTCCACGGGGATTATGCAATTTCTCTGCGCGGCAAAGTCCGATGGGAACCTCATCATTCATGTAAGCTCATTTGCCCCTAAAAGGTGCCGGATTTGAGATACCTACATTAGACCAAACCTATATTCATGTCGTTAAACTTTAATTTTGTTGACATTGACTTTAGGAACATCCGGTCGGTCAGAAGCATTTTGTTTTTCCGATGATTTTGTTAAAGGTAAAAAAAAGACTTTAAATACCGTTTAGATATTCAGACAATAAAAACAAAATTAAACAAAAAATCGAAATTGAGATTTTTTGTTAATTTCAAGAAAGGTTTTTTTTCTAAGCTCTTTTTTGTAAATATATAATTATTTTCATAATAAAGTGGAAACGGTGGTTGCTAGAATTTATCCATAGAGCACAGGTTCCCAATCTTTTTAAGATATTGTATCGGTATCTAGGAGACCAGCGCTTCTGGAACTTTTTTCATTCACGACCCCATTTTGACTGGGAATTTTTTCGGAACCCAATATAATATAGATATGTGGTATAATTAGAGTATTACTAGCAAATCATAAATAAATTTATTTTGAAGCAAATCTTTAGTAAACATCCCTATTATATATATTATCACTTAATATAGTAATCACAATTAATAAATCAAAATATTAATGAAATGGATCTCCTTGTTTCTTATTAAATAAACAAACAAGATTATTCAACATTTTTCAAATTTTGATCTGTATTTAGATTTTATAATCAACAATGCTCTGAGAACGTCAAATATATAATACAAAATAGCCATTTAAGAAATTATTGAAAATCCAATGACAGATAGGTATATCTTGAATTCGCTACGCTTAATTTTATTTTTAAATATTTTTAGACTCAACACATTATAATGTTTTCATTGTTGCCCTATGAATTGTGACACCCAAATGTAGTTACTCGACCAATAGTTTGAAAAGTACCTGCTATAGTAGATAATATGGTGGCCAGTATGTAAATTTAAAAAAATCGAGTGCTTCAAAAACTTTTATTTACATATTTATTCTAAAATAATTGACATATTATCTAGTATCAGGTTAGAAATAGAGTGCTTCACTATGGATAAAGTGAAAATCCTTAAATATTAAAAAATTATTCGCTAAAAGTAATCCAGGTGTTCTAACAAAATCTTTTGTGGATTCACACCAAGGCGGACTCTAAAAAAAGAAATATAGTCTATTATCTTCAGGACCTGTCCACTTTCACCAACCATTGAGCCCCGTTGAGAAATAAATTACAGGGTCTATATTACTACAGTGAAACCCCTCAAATTCGAACTAATTGGGGCTGCAGCCTGCTCGGATTAGCCGAAAGCTGGTGGTTTGAATATGGTAGAAAATTGTTCTCTTTCTATCCTTGAGAAGCTGAAGAAAGTTACAATAAAAGACGTTATTTACTGGGTTTCAGAATCGTGGCAAAATTCAAGTGTGAACTTACTACCGCTATGACGTGATGTCCTTAAAACACTTTTATTTTTCTAAACTCAATTGCTATATCTTAAGGACACCGAATGCTATCTCGTGGAGTTGACAGTGAAATTAGCTTTTATAGTTTTGGAGATAAAAGAGGTGGAAAATTAAATCTCCCGTAAGACTGAATGCAATATTTTAACTTTAATGCTTCGCTATATAAGTGAAAGTAAAAACAACAAGAATTGAATTTATTTAAAAATTAAATAAACAAATTCCATTAAATATATTTATTTCAAAAACAGTATTGGTATTAATAAAGTCTCTCGTCTTATTAGTCACGCTCTTAAATTTACCAAAAGCAACCTGCGAGATCGAGTTCTTTCTGAAGGCCAATAAGCGTCTGGATTCACTTTACAATTTAATCCGAGATAGGATCTCTGCCGAGGAATTAGCTGCTTATAGAAAGTTGGACAATAGAGGAGTTTGTCAAAGAGAAGCTCGCAGGTCCATATGTGCCTGCTGAAGTGACCTGAGCTGGCTGGCCAGGCAGCCTGCGCGGGCGGATTTTCGTTATCTGCAGAGTCCGATCGGAATGCCAACTCCGCGAAGGCAAGCAAACAAACGCACACCACCGCGGGCACATCGACCCTGATGACCAACAAAAACAAGAACAATGCCTACTCTTCAGCAACCCCGGGGATTCATTTCCAGAAGAAATCAGCTTTCGACCATTATTAATATTAATCTAATTACATTGTCATTTCACTTAAGAACATCGGTAGACCACCGTGGAACGCTAGAAGAAAATTTCTTCTTTGATATAGTCTTAATTAAAGCAAGTTTGTTAAGTTAGAGATACTATCAAAGGGGAAATTATAGTCTTTCTTGTTTTTAGGGTTCCGTAATTGACCCTATTAGTGGGGCTACAATGTCCGTTAATCAGCTCATAGACTAAATAAGATGTAAACGTGTATTTTACAAGTTATATGTATTATTTTTGCCGATAATTAAAAGTCTCATTAAAAATTTAAATTATATTTGGAAAAGACCTGTTTTTGTCGTGTATAAAATAAAATTAACTGATATGGCCATCAACATAAATTTACCATGCACATGATGCTCCCTCTCTTATATTTAATATTTAATTAAATAATAGTTACGAAATAATCATTCCTTCTTAATTTTGGTCTCATTAGCAATTATTCATCTCCTGTTAAATATTACTCTTCTATTGTAAAAATCAGCTTTCTTCAATTTTTAATAAAATTTAGGGAAAGCGGGGTTGGTTTATAGTGAAACATATTAAAGACAGAAGTTTTTTGACGGGTTATAGTGGTGTTTCACAAAGACGAAATAAAAATTAAAAATTAAATTTTTTTTTAATTATATTTTGGAGATTTTTTATTTATCTCTATACATATTTCAGGTTACGAGCCCTTCTTCATGAGGTTTGACAACAGTCTTTTGTCAAACCTCCTGAAATATGTATAGAGATAAATAAAAAATCTCCAAAATATAATTAAAAAAAAAAAAAAAAAAATTAAATTTTTATTTCGTCTTTGTGAAACACCACTATAACCCTTCAAAAAACTCATGTGTCCTTCAATTTATGATTGAAAATTTTATATTCTTTTTGAAACTTCCCTCCTTTCCCTTCTTCGGATCACTATCCATTTCACAAAAATAGTCATTTTCATAAGGTCGTATGGGAGGCATAAGCAAATGTTCGTACTAAAATCGATCAAAAGGTGTAGGACTTTATTGAGAATTATATTTTTTGAGCCTTTTTTTCCATTAAGAAATAACGATTCCATTTTTATTATAAAACCCTTTCAAAGTAAACTTCAGCTAAATTAGTTGAAAATATTATAATTTAATTTTTTAAGAGTCCACCTAAACCATACAGAAAATTTGGTAACTTATGTATCCATACTATAACTAATTAACATTCTAACAGACATTTTGGCAAAGTAATTAATATTTCGTAAATTATAACTTTTTGATGTTTTTATCTGTAAGGATTTCTTGTAGACCAAAACGCCATGTTTTGGTTCAATTTTTTTTATCACAATCGTGTGAGTCGTTTTTATATTTCGAAAAAACTATTATTATTATTATTATTATTATACACGATTTTTTTTAATGCAATCAAATGCAAGAAGGGGCGAACCAGTAAGATGCAGCCCCTATGAATCTCGAAAGACCCTTTTGCATTACCGAACTTTGCTATACCCTAAAAATATTTTTTTATTTTCGACTTTCAAAAAATTCGTCACTCTCCTAAAATAACCATACGATTAAAATTTTAATACGATTTTTTATTTCGGGGAAAATAAATACAAATAATAATAATAATTATCAAGTTCACTCGACCCCCTGGCTCACCGAAGAAACGTTTCTGCCCTTTCCCTTTACTACAGATACTATCATGGTGTCTGTCCAGTCGAGCTGAAATCAATTATCCCCCTAAAGCCCACTTTAAGAGAAACACGCGATTTACCAACGCTCAGCACCCCTTCGCTGTCAAATTGGATAAAAATCGAACAAGCGCTTTCGCCAAATCTTTTATTCCTATGACCTCCAGAGACTGGAACTCGCTCCCGGCTACTGTCTTCCCCGCGACTTTTAACCTTCAGCTTTTTAAGACCCGTTTCCACAGATACCTTCAACCCCTATCCAACGCATAAAAACCCTTCTTCTTGTTCTTCTTTTCACGATGGAGGGGCCAACCCAGGCCTTTAGAGGATGCACCTTTTTGGGGTAGCTCCTTCTCTCATCATTATCATTAAAAAAAAGTTTGTATCCTCTTTACTAATCAAGTTACAATGTCCTGTCAGACGGACAGACAAACGTAGTTACATTCATACGGTTCTGTTTACTTTTGTACAAACTATAAAACCCTAAAAACAACCAAATGAATGAAAGAGAAGTATTTAAAAATTGAGACAACTTCAAAATGTACCTATTATTAAATAGAGATTAGAAATTATCGGATGTTTGACGATTCACCCACAGGATATGGAAATGGACAACGGGTCATTTAAAACTCAATGAAGTACTAATTTGACACCTGTTGGTATACTGCAAGAGGGGCGGTTTCCTGGTTAAAAGATCCAGCGTGATTTTTTTGACCCTGACGTCTTAACGATCGTGAATCACAATTCATTAAATTCGAAATTTCCTCAATTAAAAAGGAAATTTCCTTGTTTTTTTAAATGTACAAAACTTTTTTTCTTTAATTAAGTCTTTAATAATAATTAGCATGGCTCTGACAAAAATAAAAAAGTAGGAATTCGAATATTCGTAATGTTCAATGAATTAGTATTAAAAAATAATAATAATAAAAAAATGAAACCAGAAAAAATTGCAATTTATTTTGATTAAAATTTTTTACTGATTCATTAAATATTATGATTCATATATTCCTAGTTCAGGGCTTATTAAAAAGTATAATTATTATCAGACATAAAGGATAAAAAATATTAATCTCATTCATACTTTTTTTGATCTAGAAAAAAAATTAATACCATTTGATAATAATAAAGTAAGAAGAATAAAAATCATTATATGTTAATTATAATTATTGCTGACCAATTTGGGATAATTTAATGCATCCGATCTTATAAATCTAATAGTTTTAGAAAAATAAGATGAAATCGAGGGTGAACCGCGATTGGAATTAGGTGTACACCTCTTTGGAATTATGTGAAATTATTTTGGAATTCATTAGATGATTCCCCTTCATCTATTGTCTTCTACTTAGAAATGAAATTGGAAGTGGAAGTAGGTGTACACGATATTAGGTCGCGAGTTCACCTAGGATGAAATTAAATCTTGGAAACGTGGGTGTTTAGGACATCCTTCTGTAATTTTGTAAGAATGTTTACAGGATTTTCTAACTCAAAGATTTTATTTCAATTAATATGCCTGTAATATTGAAAATACATTATTTTAATTTAGATAAAAAAATATTACTTATTGATAGTAATATTTACTTAGTAATGAGAAAGCTGAGGTTGTTTTTTTTGCCAGTTCTTTAATACATTCTTTAAAAATTCTGGGAGTGTAAATTAGTCATGTCGCAAAATAAATATTTTACTGGTTCATATCAAGTCTTCGGTAAGTCGCAGAGCCTTGAAATTTGAAACTTTAAGCTATTTAGAGACAAAGTGTTACCGGGCATCGATCGGTGCTCCAGGCACTAGTAGTTAAAACGGAAAATGTAAATATATTAAAAGCACTTTTCAAAAAACGTGTTTTTATTTAAAATCTTACTAAAAAGTAGAAAATAAATTTTCATACTCACAGGACTAAAAATAAATGCATGGAAGCTTTTCAACTTTGGGCTCATTATTGTCAGTAGAAAATAAGCTAGCCCAACATAGTTTTTAATATAATTTTTTAAACGTAATAGATTTAATGACAAGTTAGTTGTAAGGCTATCAAAGTATCAATATGATTAAATTTTTACCAATAATTAAACTGAGATTGTAACTTTTTAATCTCGTATGATTTTTACTTTCACATTTATATTCATAGAATATAATGGGGAAGTATTGCGATGGCCTGTCTGGGTCCTGGCTCTTTGAGAGCCTGTATCTCAGAGATGAAAAAAGTTAATTTCTTTATGTAACTTCTAAGTGGAAGGAATCGGTGCCCTTAATAGTTGGAAATCGGGTTTAGGACATAAAATCGGAAATTGTGGTCCCCAGAGGCCAAAAATCCATTGGGCAGTGCGTACGTATGTACGTATGTACCCCTTGCATTTCACAACCATAAGTCTCAGAGATACGAAATTCGAAACTTAAGCTCGATAATAAATAGACTAGAAGTTGTACAGCAAGCTTTTGGTTGAAATCGGAAAACCGGAAGTTGACATTTACATGAAAGATTTTTCGTTTTTTTTTATTTTCTCAAAAGGGCTCTATAGATTTTTTAAAAAATTAGTGTATTTATCAAGTGTCATGAGTTATTAGTTGTGCCAAATTTTTAATCTAAAATCGAGCTTAAGTTTCGAATTTCGAAAATGTGAAAGTCGTGCGGTGAACACACCAGCTGATTTTTCTTATTTTCTTTTAATACGTAGTTTTTCTTATTTCGACTCAAATTTGATAGATTTTTTTGGGGCTCAGGCTGGTTCTCGGCAGTCCTGAAGATAAATTTTGTTCATATGAAAAACGAAGATGTTTTAAAGTATGATGGTATGATTAATCAAGAGTTTTGGCCTATACTCGATATTATTTCTGATTCCTGATAGGTTTGATGAAATAGATAACAAAGAATTTAAGGTGTAATTGAGAGATTGGTCTTGGTCCGTCAATCAGTTGGCTTCTTGTGAATGAAGGGCGGTCGGACTATTTGGGTTTCTTCTTCCCGTAGAATTAACGTTTTCTGAATGGAGTGAGGAGGCCCTCCACCTTCATTTCCTTTTCCTTACAGTCATTATAGAGATGAATCAAAGTTTCTTTACTTTTTTTATGAATGAATTTCCCATTCATCAAAATAACAATTTAAGATTATCTAAAAATGTACCTTATTAGTTTGCGTGATAACCTATTATTTTTTTATCGTTGTAAATTCCTACGTTTTTCAGGTTCCTATAAACAGAACAAAAATTGAAAGAGATATTCTCAAGATTAAAGCATAGTATTTTATTTATAAAATATTGAGCTTATAATAAGTGGCAAGGTGTAAATAAATCCTGATTATTGATAATTATATTATAATTTTAGGCATTTCAGAATATGATGTAGACAGAAAGTTTTTTTTTGAAAATACTAGCTATGTTTTATTTTAATTTCTTAATCAAAAACCTTTTTATACAGCAGTCATAAATCGTTTAACTATCAAGCGCATGTTTAGTTCGTTTTATCCAACTCAAAAAATAATTTTTCAAGCAATTTCTGATGATAGATTTAAACCATTGGTAACTGCTGAAAATGCATATCTATTTTAAATGGATAATGGAAAATAATAAATAAAAAAACCTCACTAATTATTGAAATACCATTTTTGGAAAATACCCACTTTCTTAATAAAACCACCGGCTATTTTCTGAGATGTGCTTACATAGTGAAGAATTAGCCCGCATCTGTGTAGATCGGCCTTCAAGCATATTCTTTTAACATTCAGGCAGTCTGGATGCAATTCAGAAAGGAGCAAACGAAGAACCAGCCTTACGTATTTATTCCGCTCATCGAAGAACCTCTTTGCATTTCTCATATTACAAATAATATCATGGTGTTTTTTGTTTGTTTTTTGTACAGTCAATAATCTCCCTAAAGCCTCACTAGTAAGAAAACAAATGCTCGGGATCTCTCAAAACCCGATACAAATCGAACAAATGCATTCGACGACTCGTTTAGACAAAGAGACCTCACTAATTATTGGAATACCATTTTTGGAAAATATCCACTTTCTTAATAAAACCACCGGCTTTTTTCTGAGGTGTGCTTACCTAGTAAGGAATTAGCCCCGCATCTGTGTAGAGCGGCCTCCAAGCCTATTCTTTTAACATTCTGGTACTCTGGATGCATTTCAGAAACGAGCAAAAGAAGAACCAGCCTTATGTATTTATTCCGCTCATCGAAGAACTTCTTTGCATTTCTCATATTACAAATAATATCATGGTGTTTTTTTTGTACAGTCAATAAACTCCTATAAAGTCTCACTAGTAAAAAAGAAGTGCTCAAGATCCCTCAAAACCCGATACAAATCGAACAAATGCATTCGACGACTCGTTTAGTCTTCTAGAGACTGGAAATAGCTTACCATTTCCTGCAACCTAAAACTTTCAATCATTTAGAACTCACATCCACAAATACCTTCGAATTCGACACAATCCCTTGAAATGTTACCCTTTACTTTTCACGATATTGGTCAATACTGACATCCATGAAATTTCGACTGCTATTTCTGAAGACGTTTTCAAGTGCTGTGTGTGAAATCCGAGGGATGAACCGCGATTGGAATTAGGTGTACACGTCTTATGTGGAATTATTTTGAAATTCATTAGAAAATGCCCCTACATCTGTTGATCCTTTTACTTGGGAATGAAAGTGGAAGTGGAAGTAGGTGTACACGATATTAGGTCGCGGTTCACCCCTCGGGGAAATCTATTGAGAGATCTTAGTTATATTCATCTATATATATAAAATGGAAAAGTACTATATGTTTGTATGATCCAAAAGATCTGATTGGCCAGTGCATAGCCAATGGCAAAGCGTTAAATTATTAGAACGATTCTGATTGGTTAGATAGAGATCTTGCTTAGACAATGAGCTAAATAAATCTTTCCTTATTGTTGAATTAATTTCATTCAGCATATTCTTTCAATACTTACAGTATCATTTTAAATTTCATTTATTAAATTGGTATGAACGAGACGCTAGGTGACGCCGGGCCGAAAACCCGGTCGTCAGCTAGTATCTAATAAATAGTCTTTCCCCACAGCCCTTGAAAACGACTTCAGAAATAGGTGTCGAAACATTTTGCATTCTGAGGAGATTCATAAAAAAATGAACGAGAACAGGTTAATGTTTCGATTCTTACCTTTGCGGTAAGAAACACTAAAGAAATAAGATTATATATAAACTATTATAAGAAAGATTTAATTTATTTTAATTCAGTCCATGAATATTGACTGCGAAAAAAAGTCCGAGAAAGTGTAATTGATATAAAGCCAACCATATAATATCAATTATTTATCTAAAAATTTCATTCTGCCTGAAGCAAGATTTCAATTTACGACAATACATACATTACTATTCGTATCAAATTATACAAACCTATGTTGTTGTTGTTGTAGATTTTTTCTTTTACAGGAACTGGTTTGAAATTTCTTTTGTTCTCTTTGATTTTTAATGAATTAATTTGATTTTTTTAACTTGTTATATAAAAACGGTACTATTCTTTCTGCTTTTCCAAATAGCTCCGATGGCAATCTCTTTAGCTCGGGGCGGGCAAGAGTACCGCGAAGCCACTTCCGGTGCTTTGGTTCCGGTTCGTGACTTACTTGGGTACTTAAGACCTCCTCCATTCTTAAGAGACACGAGTCCTCTTATCTTGCAATCTGGCCCGTGTCTTGACTTTTTTTTCATTTAATATCAGACCAAGATAAGAAAAACCGACCGCATGCCGCGTAATTAAAAGTTAATTAAACTTTTTAATTTTTTTTCTAAATTTGCAGCCTCTTCTCTGATTCCCTGTTTTGATTAGAATGGAGAGTACTCTGTTTACTTTGCATGCTCTTTACTGTTAATATATGCTATTCTTTTTTCGTTTTGCTTTTCCTCTTGGCATTTACAATACATATACGAGAATTATAATGAATCTGGGCAACGGGTCTCTCGCAGCAATGGGCATGAAAACCTATATAGATTAAAGAAACATTAATCTTCGCCAATCTTGAACTTAAATAAAGTAAAAAGAACTTTTATATGAGAGAAATTATTTATTTAAATATGTAATTAAATACAGCTCAATTTCTACTTTTATAAAATGATATAAATAAACAAAAAATAATATACGAATATTTATAATTGTTTGTTTGTTTCACTAATTCTGACTGTTAAGCAGCGAAAATAATAATTCTGATTTTAAAGATTTTTCGGGGAGCAATCAAACAGAGAGACAAAAAAATATTTAAATCTGAGGATTGAATGGAAGGTAGTCCAAGGATAAATAAAAATATGTATCTCAATAAAAGAAGATTTATTGGAAACTTTTATTTTTACACTTCTGAACCGAGGTTTCTAAGGATCTTCCCTCCTTCTTCAGGGTTTGAAGTGTAAATGAATATCTAAAAATATCACTCAACACCTTCAACACCTTAAGGTAGTTGTATCACGATATGCGTTTTCTTAGGATTTTGTTGAAATTTAGACAGATTATTATTTAAATACTTCTGCATCGATTGGTGGCAAAACGAAATTTATACCATTGTTATAAAAAACTAAACCAACATTAAACAATTACTAATACATTTTTAAGAAAATTTTAATTCATAGTTGCAACACAGTTTCTGAGATAATAATTAATAAATAATGAAAAATTCACACTAAAATCAAGCTGGCAACAACGCATTTATTTAACCTAAAAAGTAGGTTAACTTTACTACTTTTTTAACGTTTTTTCGATTAAGCCATTGTCTCAACAGCTTTCAATCGATTATTAAGAACTTTTTGTTTTATAAATCTTCCTTTATAATGTACTTTAATTGACATTTCTATGATAGAATACCAGGTATACCGGTATGAAGGAACGTTAAGATACAAATGTTGTCGATAGGGAACATTTAATGTGAACGAACCTTAATTTTTTTTGTTTGGTTGGTATGACATCTGTTAAAACATATTTAATATACATCAAGTCATAGAACAAATAACATAATATTTTTTCATCATGTTAAAAATGTCGAATTTTGTACCACAAAGTGATGATTTGCGTAAAGCATTAATTTTTTGGTTTTCATTTGAAGTAAAGTGCATGCAGAGTCGCATCGAATGCTTGTCAAGGCATATGGTGATCATGCTCTATCAGAAGCAACATGCAAAATATGGTTTCAACGCTTCAGAGATAATGATTTTGATGCGAGAAATGAATAACGTGGAAGACCACCAAACAAGTTTGAAGACGCCGAATTGCAAGCAATATTGGATGAAGATGATACTTTGAGTCAAAGGAAATTGCAGCAATGTTAAATGTTGCAGAACAAACAATTTCTCACCGTTTAAATGCTATGGGAAAGATCCAAAAGAGTGGAAAAATGGGTGCCAAGTGGCCGAAAGGCAGATGGAAAACCGAAAAAAACGACTTGTGAAATTTTGCTTCAAAGATACGAAAGAAAATAAGTTTTGCATCGAATTGTTACTGGCAATGAAAAATGTATTTATTTTAAGAATCTTAAACGGAAAAAATCAAGGGTTAATCCGGGACAACTAATCAACATCGACTGCAAAACCAAATCGATTCGGAATGAAGGCAATGCTCTGTGTTTGGTGGATCTTGAAAGGTGCGGTGTATCATGAGCTTCTAAAACCTGGTGAAACTGTTAATACTAATCCGTACAGACAACAAATAATCAATTTGAACCAGGCATTGATAGAAAAACGACCAGAATGGGCCAGAAGACAGCGGCAAAGTAATTTTGTTACACGACAATGTGCCTGCACACAAAGCAAAACTGGTTCAGGATACAATCAAAGCACTTGGCTGGGAGCTGCTACCCCATCCGCCGTATTCACCAGACTTGGCCCTTTCCGACTATCATTTGTTTTCATCGATGGGACACGCACACTGAGCAGCACTTCGATTCCTACGAAGATGTCGAAAATTGGTTTGCTTCAAAAGACGAACATTTATTTCTATTGGCGTGGTATCCACAAATTGCCAGAAAGGAGGTCAAAAATGTGTAGAAAGCAATGGTTAATACTTTGAACAAAAATTTTTTACTTTCCCATTAAAAATTGGTGTTTCATTTTCACAAAAAAAAACGTTCACTTCATACCGATAAACCTGGTATATACACGCTCGGACAGTGTTGCCAGATTTGTCAAACGAGCACGGAATTGCCTAGTAGTGGTATATAAACAGCAAAAAGTTTTGGGCTTATGAATTATGAATTCTTATTGTCTGTACTAGTATACTCTGGCGTTAACTTTTGCTGCTGTTGTCAGACGATACAACTACCATAAGCACTGATAAAAGAGGCAAGAAAGAAAAAGTGTTGCATGCTTCCTTTATTGTACTTTTGAAACCTGAAGAAGGAAGGGAAAATCCTCCGATTCCGGTTCAAAAGTGTAAAAAGAAAAGTTTTCAATAAATCTTATTTTATTGGGGATCGGTTTTTCATTTATCCTAGGACTGCTTTTATTCAATATTCAGTTTGATATCTATCAGTCCATCTCCGAGAGAAATCATCTAACATATTGATTTAAATGATTTATCATCTAGTTTAACTTTTCTGTGCCATTTTCTGATCCATTATTTTATATAATTAAGTCGAAAGATTCAGAAATATTAAGGACTAATTCGAAATATTCCTAAGATACAAAAATAGTTCGTCCAGCATTGGAGACAGCCACTAATCTCAACTTTTTGAAATCTGTAACACACTTATAATTCATAGGTAAAATCGTAGTCATACTAAACCCAAAAGGCAATAAATATATAACTAAAAAAATCAAATTATTTTAATAACCCCATATATATCAGAGATTTCCTAGGACGCAAGCTAGAAATGTCACCGGGAATACTCTCTGAGAGCCCCTATTCTAAATATTCAGAATTTATTTATCCAGCCCATCAGGATTTGAAAAGGACAATAACATAAAAGAAGCAGTTACTAGCCAAAAAGTGCTTTTTGGGCGTGCCATGCGATTCATAAAAATCAAAATCCATTTTGGAGGAGAAATCAGAAAAAATATTGAACTAATTCAAACGTCAAACCGTTTAAATATTCCAAGTCTAGAGCAGGTGTCTCTAACCTTTTGGCTCACACGGGCCACATTTGAAGGAAAAATTTGCCCCTGGTCGCAGATAAAATATGCTAATTCTACCGATTTTGTTGATCAAAAAATATATTTGATAATATTAAAAAAAAAAAAATACTGATTGTTAAAATAAATACAAATCTTTTATCAAACAATCTTTAAACGTTTAATCAAACCAAAAATTTCGGGAGAATTTCTCCTTTCTCAATCGAAAATTTTCAACTAAGACATGGTAATAAATATGTGTTTATTAATTGAAATTTTATTGGTTCATTTTATAATTATATATTTTTTACTCTTCAATCAAATAAAAAAAAATAATCATGAAAAATAGTACAGTCATGCAAAAAATGTTTATATAATCAGGAAACGTTTTCAGATAAAAAGCTAAAATTTGTTGCATTGTAATGAAAAATACATAGTTGCCTACCATTTTCAACTCTTTAACTAAAACCTTTCAAGATTGGCATTTTGTACTTTCAGAAAACGTATTCAGTTAAAAAGCTAAAATTTGGTGCATTGTAAGATTTTTGGGTACCATTTTCAGCTCATTAAATAAAACATTTCAAGATTATCAATTTGTACGTTCATAAAATGTTTTCAGGTAAAAATCTAAAATTTGGTTCATTGTAAGATATTTGCGTACCAATTTTCTAGCTCATTAACTAAAACCTTACAAGATTGGCAATGTGTACTCTCAGGAACAGTTTTTAGGTAAAATGCTAAAATTTGTTGCATTGTAAGTTATTTGCGTACCAATTTTCAGCTCATTCACTAAAACCTTTCAAGATTGGCATTTTTTACTCTCAGAAAACGTTTACAGGTAAAAGAAAATGAAAATAATATGTATCTTATAAATCGATATTTATTTTTTATGTAATTGATATTTTTTTCACCAGAGAAAATAAGTAATTAGAAATATTCGAGAAAATTTTTTTTGCCAACTAATCTGCCAACACGTCTCAACTTGTCCATGGGTGTCTGGACTCGTTTGAAATAGTCTGGAGTTTTCATCATTATAAAATCTATTTAAATTTGTAATTGGAAATAACCAAAATGGGCAATTCTAGAGTAATGAGTACCTACTAATACTATCTAATGTAGGCCTGGTCAACCTGAAAGCGTGCCGATTAACGACTTAAAAATTTATGAGGCCCCAGACAATAAAATAAGAATATTTACAAATTTTTCAATATTTTTTTTCGAATTACAACGAATTTGATGCTTATCAATTTTTATTGTAAGTTAGCCTTCAGAGAAAGTTTGCTTAAACCTAGAGATGAAATCCTATATAATATATCCTACTTTAAGCTGGAAATTTCATCCAACTTAACAAAAACTACATTGTAAAATTCTGCTCAATTAACATATTATCAATTATGCTCAGAATTAAATATTGAGGAAATACCTCAAATCTGGCGAAATTTTGAAAAATTTTACATTTTTCAAAGCTCAAATACACTTACTAATTTTCAATCATATAATAAAAAAAAATATCCTTCCAAGCTTAAGGTGATGAAGATCAGTATAAAAAATTCTATATTATATAGTAATAAAAAAAAAAAAACATTTCTATCGATTTGTCCCCCACTTCGCTCTTTTACTCGTGCCCTAAACTCTGCTGCTTTATTTTTTCTCTCTGGGCTGCCTACACTACAGGCGTTTTATACTATACATTTAAAAACATCCGACAGAATGCAATGGAACTCACATATTGAAGATTTTGTCATCAAAATTCTTAAATTGAAGAGACAGAAAATATATTGATGTGGCCCTCTTTTATTTTTAATATTTAATAAAATAATTTATAATAATAATCTGTGAAAAATTTTCTTCGTGTATTATTTATGTATTCTTTTCAAACATATATTTTTTAAATAATTAGTGTTATACACATTAAGTTAGGATTCGATAAATCGACTGAGAGGGCCACTTTAATTCAATCAAATGGAAATTTCGATGTCAATCAATCCGATTATCTAATAGTTTGTAAAGAAAAATTAAGCCATCCTGTAATCTGCGAGATGATAAATTTAGAACATAACCGAGTACATATCAATAATTGAAATTTACCATTTTTATTTAATATGTTATTCTTCATGTAATTATAGAGAACCATATTTCTTTTAATTACTTTAATGTGATTTAAAATATATTTTAAAAAAACAATTTGTCAAATATGACCACGGGCCGCAAGTAAGTCAATTGAGGGCCGCGGGTTGGCCAGGCCTGTTCTAGAGTGACTGTAACTCTCTTCTTGAACCCTTGAACAATCAATCCTTCAAAACCTTCGTCTCCATCTCAGCCCAGAAATTTTAGGGTCTATGCTTACTTGTGGACGGGCGCCTTCTTGCATCATTATCCTAAAAAAAAAAAGAAATCAACTTGTATATCCACGACACGACTTCACTTACAGCCTGGCCTTCTTTGAAATCCTCCTACCAATATTACACTTTCAAATTAGAGCCTTCACAGTGTTTCAATCAAGATAAAAAAATCGGTTGTCTGTAAAGTCGGTTTACTGACGATAGTTGAACGTGACAACGTCATAAGAAAATACCATTCCATCAGTATTTTCTTATGACGTTGTCACGTTCAACTATCGTCAGTAATCGGACTTTACAGGCAACCGATTTTTTTCATAAAAATTCTTCGTTCAGAAAATCATTTTAAATTTACAAAATACTTGAATAAAGTTTATTGTTTAAATTTCTACTCGACTGTTAAAATTTAATTTTTGATTTTATTATTTTATAATAATAAATTTTGTATTGACATTATTTCTTTCAGCAAGTAAACTGAATAAAAGTTGTTGTTCAATTAGTTAATTAATTATTTTTGCAAATTTAATTGTAATTTGTTATAAAAAAGTAATAATTTTGAATAAACTATATATATAAAATTAAGGTTATGTCTGTACATTGGTCCAAATAACGCCAAATTTTGGTTGCACACGTTTCAAGCAAAGTTATTAACGAAAACACCTCAACAAAATTCCTGTCTGTATGTCTGTCTGTCTGTCTGTCTGTCTGTTTCAGTGGTTTCCGCGAAAAGTTGCTCGTCAAAACGGCTGAAGGGATTATTATGAAATTTCATATTTGTATCAGAGGTCTTTTAACTTACATTTTTAGCTATATAACGTTTTGATATTTTGACCCCAAAAGGGTGTTTGGAGAGTGCACGAATGAAAATTATCAAATAACTCTTAAACTATTAACTCTACGGGAAATTTTATAATGAGCAAAGTTGTAGGGGATGTGATTTCTGACAACTTTTGTTTAAAAAAATTCCCCCAAAAAACCATCCAAAAAGGGGGGGAAGGAGAAAAATATATAAATTCTTGCCCTTGGAGCAAACTCAACCAAATTTTGTATACATAATCTGTAGGCCTCTAGAGAGCTAGAAATGCAAAAACTAACCACCCAAAATGGGGGGGTCAAAAAATGAAAATTCTTGCACTTTTGACAAAACTCAACCAAATTTTGTATACATAATCTGTGGGTCTCTAGAGAGCTAGAAATGCAAAAACTAACCACCCAAAATGGGGGGGGGGGGGTCAAAAAATGAAAATTCTTGCACTTTGACAAAACTCAACCAAATTTTGTATACATAATCTGAGGGACTCTAGAAAGCTAGAAATGCAAAAACTAACTACCCAAAATGGTGGGGGTCAAAAAATGGTAGGTGGATGGGGGTTCAGGTGAGGGTCCAGTGGCGTAGTGGGGTGGTACGGGGTGGGGGGTCCGAGGTGGGGGGTGCAGGTTAGAGTGTTGAAGTGGTGGTGTGGGGGCGGGGGTTGGGGTGCTGGGTCGGTTTCGTGGAGTGTGGTGGGTTGGAGTGGTGGGTGAGGTTTGGGTTCTGTGGTATGTGGGCGGGGGTTGGGCACGGGTTCATGGTGCGGGGGTAGGGGTGCTGGATGGGTCGGGGGGAGTGTAGTGTGAGGGTGGGATTCGTGGTTTGGGGGTCCAGGGGGTGTGCTCCCTGGCTAGTAGAGAGGGCCGCCGAAGGCGGGCGCTTGCAGCTAGTTTATTATAAGAATAAACTGTGATTAAATTATTGTTCATAAATCTTAAATTTAAAATTTGGAAACATCATTAATATTTTTGTAACTGTAGCTTTTAAAAGCCCGCCTCAATCTTTGTCGCTGGTTCCGCGCTCTTGCTTGCACTTCAAGCCTTAAATGGAACGCCTCAGAGCAAGGTAACGCCGCATGAGTCATGTTTTTCGTGCGTGCAGCTGGCTCCATCGAATTATAAGACGTTGTCACGTCAAAAGTACACATTACAGAAC
Source organism: Forficula auricularia (assembly GCA_024734495.1). Classification (NCBI taxonomy): domain Eukaryota; kingdom Metazoa; phylum Arthropoda; class Insecta; order Dermaptera; family Forficulidae; genus Forficula; species Forficula auricularia. The sequence continues at coordinate 3,445,810 of JALMQS010000127.1, forward strand.
TTGTGATACTTTTGTTAATGACAGCGATTTGAAAAAAAGTAAGAATGATTTAAAAAAATTAAAACCACCCACGCTTTCAAGCACGTATAAGAGTAACTCGATTTGGAGCAAAGGCTTACCATACCGTTGCTGGCTGATTTCTAGCTAAAATTTTAAATTTTGATGCCGTGTGATTCAGTGATGCTGAAATAAAACAGTACACACAATAAATTTAATTTTCGTTCGAGTATTGGCTCTCAAAATCCGTTTTATTTCTCTAAAGAAAGTTTATATATCTTCAGGAGATCAAATAGGTACTATTTCTGGGAGTTATTCAAGTGAAATTATATTTTATAGTTTTGGAGAAAGAAGTCTTTGAATATTGAACCTCCCGAAAGTGAACAATAATTTAACTTTCATGCTTCGCTATTTAAGTCACAGTAATTTAAATATCAGGCTTTTTGGTCGCAATCTCTAAATTCAAAATTAGTAACACATGGACACATAGACAGACATTAATTTTATAAAATCTAATTTTATGGATCCAAAAAAACCTTTAATTGAATAAATATGAAAAATCTCAAATTAGAAGTTTTTCAAAAATAAAATAAAGATATTTCATTGTTCGCATCCATAATCAAATATTTAAATGGATTGTAGGGAGTTGAACCAGAATTTAAATCAAACGCAAAGTTTTTTAATTAAATGGGCCAAACGTTTTGATGATTAGTGACTCTTTGGAATGTTTTTTCTTGAAGTTATACAGGGTTTTCACTTCAAATTGAACATTTTACAAATCAAAATGAACATTTTATTATTATATTATTATTTTATTTGTAAAACGTTCAATCTGAAGTGAAAAACCTCTAACACCTGACAAATAAGTTTATAAAATGAGCCAATGAGGAAGTCGCTAATCAGTGACGAAACGTTTGGCCCATTTAATGTAGTTGTTCCGCCAATTAGGTTTTCTTAGGTTTTTTTGAAATTTTGACAGATTATTATTTTAATACTTCTGCATCAATTGGTTGCAAAACGAAATTTATGAACAATATAGTTCCGGAGATATTAAATTTCAAAAATAGAGTATTTCAGACTTGTATACATTGCACTATACGGGATATCGGAAAATTTACGTACATATTTAATTATAATTAAGAAACCCTTCTTACCATTTTTATAAAAACTAAACCAACATTAAACAATAATCAATACATATTTTAAGACAATTTTGATTCATAGTTACAGCACAGTTTCTGAGATAATAATGAATAAATAATGAAAAATCTATAAAAAAATTTACACTGAAAACAATTTGGCAACAGCGCATTTATTTAACCAGTGAAAGATGTATAAAGCGTGCATGCGCTAGATTTTTTAAAAATTATAATTTTAATAGGGTTTAATGTAAGCGTGAATACATTTGTTAAAAAATAACAAAACGATTTTTATAGAAATTTTTTAACATTTAAAATGTATTTTATCTGTCATTTTAATATAAAAATATTCAATCTCTTACAATGGTGCCAGATTTGTTAAACGAGCTCGGGATTGGCTAGAATCGGTACATAAACAGCAAAAAGTTTTGGGCTTATGAATTATGAATCCTTATTGTCTGATCTATATACTCTAGCATTAACTTTTTGCTAGTATTGTCGCGAAACAACTACCTTAATTAAAAAACTTTGTGTTTGATTTAAAATCTAGTCCAACTCTCTACGATCATTTTAAATAAATAAAAGAAAGATTTTCATTAATTACTAGAAAAACTTGCGTTTCCGTCTATTGTGAAATAAAATAAAATTATAATAATGAAAAATCAAAAACATATCTTAGAACCCCCATCAAAGTTCTTATTTCTAATCGCGTCTAAAGCGTAGTTTAGTTTAATAACTTTCGTCATAAAGCCCCCTCCTTTCAGTTATTATTCCATTTCTACATGCATTAACGAAGTAAAAGTTAAATAGAAAATCGTGAATATCTGCGGTATTCAGAGATTTTTAACCAAGATATTGTGGAGGTGTTGAAATGCATTTATTCGAATCGTGTGACAGTCGTCGGCTTAAAGCAGCTGCCATCAACTTTATCATAAGCTCCAAGTCCTAACATAGAAAATTATTTCATTAAACAAGGCGATAAGGTGAGTCTTCCACGGCTCTGCGCACACATCTAATCATCGGCCAGTGGAGGCTGTTCTTTTATCAGACATGCTAGTCCGATCTCTTCACTCAAAACATATACATAGGATTTCCAAAAGGGTTTATCTTAATTCTATCGACATCGAGTGACATTTTGACAATTTCTATTAATATTTTCTTACTAGATATCATGAGAAACGGTTTATTTTATGGAAAATGGAACAGACCGAGGATTTAATTATCAAATCCAGCCTGATGATGAGGTAAAGGAAAACGTCCGGCGTGACAGTGCACACCACTTTAATAATAAACCAAGATTAAAAATTTAATATAAAATTAAAATTGAATAGGAAAATTAAGGGTCAGTACTCCCTTTAGTGATTAGGAGAGAATTTTCTCTACTAATGGTTCGAACCTAATATGCTATTCCTCACGCACAAAGAAGCACATACACCAAGCCAAGAAAAAGTTTTTTTTTCATTTAATTAAATAATTTCCCTTTTTTTAAATTATTAATAGGAACATTTATTTTGAATTACAATTTATTATCTGAAACCGTTTAAGAATACAATTTCTGGTTTTCTTCGTTTTTCATCTAGAAGTTTTGAAACTGGAAATTAGTTCTTTGTTTTGGAAATTTAAACATTTTAGGACCGACGAATTCGCATTCACACGTTATCATCTATATATATGTGTATATTATGATTAACGTTCCAGCTTATATTTTTGTAAATTTATTTTGTACTTGTATCGTTATATATATATAAATATATAAATATATATAAATGAATATAATAATATAATTTATTTGTATCAAGCAGAAGACACCTCTCATAGATTTCCTCTTAAAAATTGACAAAATAATCTGGACAAGAAAATTTTTTAAAATCATAAAAGTTTTAATAAGGTAGATTGAGGTGAGACGCCGTGTTGTACAAGATGCCCTATCACGTGGTTGACCCACGCTCATTCGGTAAAACAGCTTGCCAGTAAGTTGCAATGAAGGCGCGTGGCCAGTGAGAATATACAAATAGTTTTTGTTGATTAATCACAGTTTTAAGTGGTGTTTTTAAATGCCATCCCGATTGCTCTAGTAAGTACCCGAAATCATATGCAAACATACTTTACTTATTCATATTAGCCGTAGATTTTATAGAAGAGAAATAACTAGGTTAGTTTTAGTAAGTTTAAAGTGTGGGCTTTCTATTAGTCGCGTAATGAACCCCGTCTGCCACCGCTAGGGCTAGGCGGGCCGGCGTCTTGTCCAATGATTTGGGGGAAGACGAAAAACATTTTTTTTGGGTAAGATGCCGTAGTTTTCGCGTTGGAGTAAGATGTTGGTTTGTATTACTACACATTTAAAATTAATTTTTGGAAACAAATCCGATGGTTTCTTTCCAAAAATGCCGAGGACTTACATAATAAAGTCTAATTAAGTATCATGGAGCTAAAATGACCTCAAAAAAGTTTTCAAAAGCAGAAATATTACTTAAAAGAATAAAATAACATTAAAAAAAAGTAATGTTTTTACATTTAAATAAACTGTAATTGATATAATAACACTTTACATTGATTCCCCATAAGGCATCTTACCCCAAAGGTATCGGTCATCTTACCCCCGAAATCCAAACGTTTACAAATTTTTTTAGGTAGAAAAATAGTTTTCAAAGCGAAAACTATTTTTTATTAATCACAAAAGTACATATATTGTTGATAAAATGGTTGATTAAAAATTAAACCAATGTGCTATTTTATATAAAATAAAGTTAAAAACTAGGGCGTCTTCCCCCAGTCTACTATAATAGAAATCTGAAAATTGAAATCACAATTAAAACTGTTAGATTCCTAAATTTCTTTAAACAAGTAGCACATGAGCTTTTCACAGTCACTCAATTTTATCAGATTTATAGTCAACAATGAGCATGTAATTTGTGATAATATTTAAGGAAAACTTAAAAAGAAAAAAATGAAGAAAAATTAAGATATTTGTGAACCAGAACCTCGCTATGAAATCTATAGAGATAACTAACGAGATTTTTAAATTTAATTTCTATTAGATTTACCGTTTGATAATTGAATCGTAATAATAGACAAGTAAACCAAAGGCTGAACTAATCTTATCGGATTTAGAATAAATAGTGTATTTTCATTAAAAACTCAAATACAAAGTTTTGAAGCCAATCTGATTCTAGCATTTATCATAATTATGTTATACTTATATCGTATATGAAAGTAAAAAGATGTGTACGCAGAGAATTAAGCTGTTAGTAGAGAAGCCTTAGTAAAGAATTGCGTGGGTGGAGTCCAGACAAGTTGCGACAAATGCCCCTGATTTATGGCCCAGAAGCGGTTGGTAAAAAACTTCCATCTGTCCTTTTGGGGTACTTGAAATTTCGCACTAATTGGATGTCAGCTGAAATTAGTTGAAAAATAAAACACACAGATACGGAATAAGATTTAATTGGAATCCTTTTGAATTTATGGGCGTATTTTGAAATCAGATGTCAAATTTAAATCGAAATGACATTCAGTGAAAAATGGTTTAATCCAATCTTAGAAATTCAGAAATAATCAATTATCATTTGCTAAGAGCATAAAACAAACACATTGACAAATGCAAAAATGGAAGGTATATAAATTGTACCTATTCATTTACATAACTTTGATAATTGACCTTCCATTTTTTACTATAGTTTTATGGTAGCAAATTGTGTATTAGTTACATGAAATTCTGAAAAGAAAAAGTGTTTGACTTTATAAAGTTCTTGTTTCAAAATATCATATCAAGCATATAAGTGAGTAGGTACTATATTAAAATAAAACCGAAACGATCCGCAACGTCCATTTATTGTTAAAAATCTTTAAGTGTTATAAAATGAGAATGGGAGAAGTAAATGACCAGCCTAGAGAACTTCAAGAAAGTCAGAACACAAAGTTGTCTAATATCTAGAGGCGCGTCGATAGGGTCCTACCTGAAGTTTCCTTTGTTTTAAACTAATTGGAATTTTGTGACAAAATATCATTGTTGGGTGTCAGATGCATTTCTTTTCCGGACCAGACTCTTTTTTATGGCCACTCAATTTTTTACCCTATACAAAGCTCAAATTCGCCCATCTCTCGAATATGCCTTGCATCTGTGGAAGGGATCTCCAATTCTCTTGCCACCCTGGATGCAAAAGCATTTGTAGATTCGTTTATCCCTATGAATTCTAGAGATTAGAACTCGCTTCCCTCGTCAGTCTTTTCAACGACATATTACTTATATTTTAGTCCTTCATTTCATAGGCACTCTTCAATTCCGAGCCTATCCCTGAAATTTATTCTTTTCACGAAGCAGGATCTACTCCAGAGTACAGAGGTTGCACCTTTATGATATATCATATGCTTGCTTCAAGATAATTTAAACAACATATAAGTATTTTAATTCAACATATATATATTTATTAAAAACCGGAATAAACATATGCCCCAAAGTAGTCTTTTAGAACCCGGGAACTAGCATCTAAAAAATGGAACAATTTCCAAAAACCGTAATGTGTGATAACTCAGAAATAGGCTATTATATAACTTATTGTCATGTATTGTTATGGCATTTGGTTAAAATAGCTTTTTTACTAATCTATAAAATTTGTTTCAAGAGAAGTTTAATTCAAGTGCAGTATAAGTAAAAAAATAGAAAACTGTCATAATACTTGAGTGAAATATACATAGCGAATTTTATTTATGTACATATACTTGCTAATTTATTATTTTCAGTTTCATGGCATGGACATTTTTTACATGACTATTGCGGCATTATTGTGATGTATAATAATTCAAACTTTATTCTATCTAAATATTGGAGTGATTTCAATTGAGAAAATGAAAGCAGCCTTTAAATGGTAGTAATTTTTCAAACGAGAAAGAAAAATTTTATCTTAGGAATGATATGGAATTTTTCAGTTAGTAAAAGCCAATGTTCCGATTTCGAAAGTAGGTCTGAATCAGGCGAGTATCGTCGTCGTTTTGCACCAGGCTTTTGTATACTCCTCTATCAGGCGACACCATCTCGAGAAAGGGTTTTTATAAAATCCAAATGAATGCTAACAAATTGTTGTTGGTGGTTTTTATTTATTTATTTATTTATTTTTTGCGGGAAGACATCCCACGCAACCAAACAAATAAGGCAAAAATATACTTTTCAATCTTTTGAAATGTCGTAGTTAGATCGATAGGGTTGCTTTCTAGAGTCATAAATCTCATGCAGTTAATTGCGTCAAAATATCTCCCATAGATAGAATGAGAAGGTATAGAAAATTGACACCAATTAACCTGGTAAAAAAAACAAAAAAAAACAAGTAATTTCGATTAGAATAAGTTGAATTGAAACTGGATGGAATTTGATAACCGAGATAGTGATGAGATAAGAACATTTAGAAAATCTTAAATAATTTATAATGTACTAATTCTTCGTTTAATTCTAACTATAATTTTCAAAGACAAATCCGGAAATGATTTGAGAAACCCACAGAATTTTTTTATTAATATTCAAAATTACTGTTAAGATTTATTTAGTTCATTAAAAAATAAAAATATATACCTATTATTTATACTACATTTATATAATTATAATTATTACGATAATCAGTGTTAATGTTGATTTTGGGCAATTTGTTTTAATTGAGTAGACTTTTTAGCCCAAATAGAGCTTAAATTGCGTTCATTAAATTAATTGGGTCATTAAATAATACAAAATTCCGGTATTGGATTAAATAAAACAAGTATTCGAGAAATCAAAACGCCGTTTTCTTTTTTGGTGTAAAAATAATTATAAATTACTTTATAAAGTTTTAAGAATTAAATATTGTCGGGAACTTAGTGACGATATCCAGCAACCTTTTGAATTTATTCTTTGGGCTTTTTCAGCTACCCTATTTATACTATACATTTTTTGAACAGAGGGGTTCTGAAATGGAAATTCAGGGAGGAATTTAATTTAAATAATTTTCATACAATTCAAAACAATTTTTTTATTGAATAAAAAGAATACATTTTAAAGACTCGTGAATATATTTTCTGCAGATTTTACGGACTTAGCTATTTTTTCATGAGCTGACTTTTTGAGCTAGAAAATTAAAACTTGACAGAAAGGGACAGTTTGTAATTAAAATTTTATTTGGTGCATTTCAGAGATAGCTGCATAACAATATGACAATTCAATTTTTTGAATTTTTCAATTGAAATTTTTGAAGCTAGAAAGCCTAAAATTTAATTAGTTCTATGTTGTGGCAATATAAAGATTTTAGCAAGTTAAAAATCCGTGCTAAGGTTTACTATTCTAGTTCAAACTGTTAGCTGACCAAAACTTGGCAAATCACTGAAAGCTCGAAACGTTATAACCAAGTAGTAGTTAAAAAAGTTTTTACGATATTATTTTATTATCATAATTATTTCTTTTTCTTCAATTTTCATCAAATCCGAAAGTCTTTGAAAAAAGTAATCTAGTTTTTCGAATACAATCTTAATAGAAAAACTTTTTTTAAGGATCATTACGATCTCAGTAAAGATTCCGTTATTTTTCATAATACATCTAAACTTGGATAAGCATATAAAATTTCATGATTAGGAGTGAATATATATAAAGTGGGTGGCAAAAATGTTCTTCTCTTAATTATAGGTCGCATGACAACAGAGTTTGGTAACCTCTTTTCTATAGTGTATCACAAATTCCATAATCAACCTAACTATTTCTATGCATAAATTAAAAATTTATTAAAAAAAATAAGAATTGTTATTTGTGCCTTTATAAGATATTTGAGAATCAATTCTGTAGCAAAGAATATTTTAGGACTTTATATATAAAGAACTTTTTGTAATAAAAAATATATCAATAAAGCAAGCACCTCTTAAAATAGTTAGCTAATATTTCGGTCGCCAAATATGATGGCTTTATTTTACATATAAGAATGTATAAACCCACCCCTCTATGAAAATAATTAATTGGATACATTTTTTTATAATATTAAGCTAAAATTTTACAAAGAAAGGAATTTGCAACTACATATCTTGACTCTTGCAATTTTCAGTTCTTCAAGTATCCGGTTCCACAAGTACCTTAAACGCTTGAGCTCTAATTATTTCCTTGAATTTTTGAACGTTCCAGGGCACGTATTTAGAAATATTTCCGGGAGTTCCCATTTTTTTTAACATTATTTGAAGTAGGTATTAATATAGGTAATAGATAATATTAAAATATTAGATTAAAAGTTTTAAGAAATATTAGATTTTTTGTGAATTTACATTTAAATATAGTGTAAATGAAAAATTTCAAAGGGCTTGGGCCCATGCTTACCCCCTGGGTATATCCCTGTAACGTTTCATCACGCAGAAGAAAATTCTAAAAAGTGTATCTCTATGAATAATGGTGTTTCATTTTTGAATAGTTATGATAAGAAAGAAAATAAGCTGACGTGTTCTGATGTGGCCATCCACTTGACTTTACCATACAACCTGGCCCCTCACAATTATTTAGTATTTAATAAAATTATTTATAATGATGTAGGGGAGGGGGTTAGTTTTTGCATTTTTGGATTACTGTGGGCCCACTGATTATGTATACAAAATTTGGTTGAGTTTGATACAAGAGCCTAGATTTTCATTTTTTGACCCTACACCCCCTCCCCTCATTTTGGGCGGTTAGTTTTTGCATTTTTAGACTTCTGGGGTCCCACTGATTATGTATACATAAAATTTGGTTGAGCTTCGAGTAAATGGCCCCCTTAATTTTGGCTTGATATGTCACCAAAATCTAATCAGCTCTTAATCTCAATGGACCAAATCTTCGTGTGAAATTTGGTTTCGATATCACACTAGTTTTTGAGCTAGCTCGTCCACAAAATTTGGTAACGCACAGACTAACAGAATAACAGACTAACAGACAGACTAACTAACAGACATTTTGACTTAACAATTATATATCTCGAAAAATATAATTTTTTCGATTTTCACTTATTAGAGCTTTTTTGTAGAGCGAAATGCTATGGTTTCGCCCAATTTTTTTAATCAAGATAGTTTATTATTCAGATAGTTTTTTGAGATATTTGGAAAAAAAGAAGGAAAAAACCACTTTTTTCTTAAATTAAAATTTTAACGTTTGGCCCCCTGAATTTAATTTAATCATCAGGAAAAACCTTTCAGCTTTTACTATTCACTAATTAGAGAATAAATAACAATAAATTTAATATTGAGTAATGAATCCTTTCATTTGAATTCAATTGTTTGGAATGTATCCAAAGGATGTTTTGCATTCTGTCCTGTCAATGGACAATAAATAATATTTAGTAAACTGACAGATTAACTGTAGACCTCAATACACTTTTCAATATGAATCATTTAACAATATTAATAGATTTTAAATTTGTATTATCTGAATCCGAGGTTATCACGATAATCAAATAAACAAGAATAATAGCCCGAAGCTTTCCACTAATTAATTTATACGATTAATCCCTTCAATTGAATTTTGCAGAGAGTATGAAAGAGTGTTGCAACCCAGCCAGGTATTGGCAATTAGATATCCGTTCCATTTGGAGGCTGCTGCGAAGCGTCGCATAAATCAATCATTCTGTGCATCTTGTTTGAATTACAAAAAAGTGGATTTCAATATGAGAGGATATGGACAAGGTTGAGCCCGAAAATCGTAGGAATTCCGAGGATTCGGTCTTTTTGTTTCAATTTAATTATCAGAAAGCGTTTTGTTTTAATGAAAATTGTAAATCAGTGACATACTAAGAGTATGTGAAGCAGACTTTTTATTTATTTGCTTATACTCTTTCTCAGAGCAAAAAGCCTTAAAAGTAAAACGAAAATACTTCTAGTAACGTGTCTGTTCCAGTATTCCTATACACTTTTGAAGTTTGTGAAATATGATTAATTCTTTTTGCACATTGGATATTTAGTTTACACCCTCATTTTCTAAATCAGGTTCATTCAGTAAGAAAAAAGAAAGTTTTCTCATTTTACACCATTCATTAATTTATATAAATCATTGTAAAGAACTCTAGAAAATTTCGGTTTCCTGAGACTTTTCTCCTCTTGGTTAGTTTAATTTTGGACTCGGAGCGAAAAATCGAAGTATTGTAAGGCTTTTTTCGGTTGCTAGACATGTGCAAATGTTACTCGATGTTAACTATTATCAAAACGAGCTTTTCGTGCGTGCCTTCGGCACGCCCTCGAAGCTCGGCCCTCCGAACTGGTGCCCTGGCGGGCGGCGTCTCGGTCCAAAAATTTTATTTCTCTTAAAAAACCACACTCCAAATGTATACCTGTAAACTCCCGAAAATACATAGTCTCTTAAAAGTTTCGCCTCATTTTCGTCCTGACACAGCTACAGAAATGAGGCTCTAGATATGAATCTGGAAGTATTTTTTTTCTATAATCTACAGTATTGTGATATTTTTTGTGTGGAAATAGATTTATTTAAATAAGTGGGACCGTGTGAGGAGGAGAATTATATTATATCATTTTTTTTAAATTTGGGATCAATAATCGATATAAGGCTCCAAATATTTAAAAGAGATCAGGTGTTGTTTGTATGACAGGCTGCTCCAGTATTGCCATGAGAAACTCGGGCATGGATGTTCTTAAGTCGTTCAATTTTGTAAAAATCGAAAAATAAGAATAACAAAATTTTAGATTTTTAAAAAATTATAAAAAACTGGCAAATTATTAAAAAAATAAACAAATAATATATATAAAATATAAATCAAGTAAGATGTGATTAATTTCTTCTTCTGTTCGTAAAGAAAGCGAATTGAATATTTAATTTTTGAGTGGTGAGGGGGGGGGGGAATAATTATCAATATATTTAATGTTTCTTAATTTAAAATCAATTGGAGTCTTTCATTTCAAAATTCGAGTTCAAATTACAATTATATTTCAAATTTGCCGCAAATATACAGCAAATATACCGATATGTCCTAAGAAAATAAATAATTTTTGAATTAAATTAATTATTTTTCAGTCGTATAGAGTAATAGTTTCAACCTGAACACCAACACCAAAACAATAAAAAAGAATACTATCAATTTCACATTCATCACAGATTTGAAATGTTGAAAGTATCCGGAGACGCTGTCATGAGATTTCGGCATGTATTCAGAAATTAAGGAACATCAATATGATTAGTTTTAAAATCGATGGTTGTCTTATTATAAGCTTCTTAGATTAACAAGGGGGTACTTAAGCTCACTAGTGTTGTTTGCACTCATTATAGGAATTAATTGGAAAATCTGATCATACAAGTGTCTCCACTCTTCTCGTTATTTTTAGATATCATCGTGACATGTGCTCTGATGAAAAAATCAATAATTTTTAAAAAAGGCCCTTCATAATTTGGGTCTAGCAAACACTCAACGTCCCTTAGATTTATCATTTATTTCCTATAGTTTCCAGACACGAGAAATCCAACCTGCTTTCCTCTTATTCGAGTTCTACAGCCTTTAATTCTTCATAAATATCTTTCTCCTCCTCTGGAATATTTTCCTTTGTAAAAATGCAAGAGTCTACCAAAACTTTTAAATCTTACATCTTCATGCATCTAAATCAAAAGAAAAGAAGATACTATGACTTTTCAACTTAAAATTTTGTGCCTAATCAATTTCGAAATCAGAACAATCAATTTAATTATACATTATTAAAAAAATAAAGAACATGCTTCTAAAAAGTACATAATAATATAGGTAATACTTAATAAAAAAGTGTTGGGCGCAGAAACATGTACTTTTAATTAATTTCGACAAAGTGCCCCACGCTTTTTGATTAAGTATTACCTACATTATTTTGTACTTTTTAGAAGCATGTTTTTTAGTTTTTTTAAATATAATTTATTTTTTTACTTTTTAGTCTTAATTATTTTTATAGAGAAAAGTTGCGGAATTTAACAGAATGAAATGCAAATTGCGGTCCCGTGGGAAGGAACAAGGCTGAAAGGATGGGTTAGGTTTAGGGGTAAAATCCCTCACTACGTCTTCTGAAGATTCCCCCATCCAAATATAATATATGGTATAAAGCATGTAAAAATGGAAACAATCCTTATGACATTTGAAATTGTTTAATCCCATTTTGAAATTGATTTATTGATTAGAACTTGATAAGGTATAATAGCTAAAATCATAAATTGCAAATTGGAAGTAAGTATACTTAAGAAATTGAAGTTGAAGCTTTAAAATTATTTGTAATTTTTATTTATTGAAAGACATAATAAATAAATAATAATTTTATTGAAACAATTTTTTACATGAAATAATGTATACATTGTATTTGAGGCTTCGATTTCGAAGATTACTTCTCCACCATCGACTGTACTTGATCTTCTAGCTTGCGATAGTATTTTTAGTCCGAGTTTTTTAATAGGAGGAAAAAATTGATAAAATAAAAAAAGCTTTTTGACTTTTTTTATAAAAGTAACAGTGAGAAAAAATGATGGTATGATGAATGATGAGGTGACAAGTACGGTAGAGCTCTACTATTAGAGGGTTTGGACTAGTTTGGGGGTTTTCCGAAGGGGTAAAGTAATGATGCGTAGAGTCCTGGATTGCACTCTCAGACTGACATTATCCTAATAATGCAACTCCTTCCTCCAATTGAAAGACATAATAATAAATTAATACTCATTTTATTGAAGCAATTTTTTACATGAAATAATGTATACATTGTATTTGAGGCTTCGGTTTTGGACTGTACTTGATTTTCTAGCTTGCAATAATGTTTTTAGTCAGTGTAATAAGAGGAAAAATTGATGAAATAAAAAAAACCTCTTAGCTTTTTTTATAAAAGTAATAGGATGATGGTATGTATGATGAAAGATGAGGTGAGAAATCCGGTAAGGTTCCATTATCAGAGAGTTTAGACTAGTTTGGGGCTTTTTACGGAAGGGGGTAAAGTAATTATGCATAGGGTCCTGGATTACACTCTGAGACTGACATTATCCTGATGATGCAAATCCTTCCTCCAATTGAAAGACATAAATAACAAATAATTTTTACATGAAAAATGTATACATTGTATTTGAGGCTTCGATTTCGGAATTACTTTCCCACCATCGACTGTACTTGATTTTCTAGATTGCGATAATGTTTTCAGTCAGTAATAAGAGGAAAAATTGATGCAATAAAAAACCTCTTAGCCTTTTTTATAAAAGTAATAGTGAGAAAAGATGATGATATGAGTAATAGGATGATGGTATGATGAAAGATGAGCTGAGAAGTCCGGTAAGGTTCCATCATCAGAGAGTTTAGACTAGTTTGGAGTTTTTTCCGGAAGGGGGTAAAGTAATGATGCATAGCGTCCTGGTTGCACTCTGAGATTGACATTATCCTAATAATGTAAACTCCTTCCTCCAGAATAATTTGCAGGGGTTCCGCCCCGTCTTTAGCCTTGATAAGCATCTTGAGTATTTTTTAGAATTTTCGTCAAAATAGTAGAAATATTTGAATTTTTTATTAAACTTATAATTTCCTTTATGGTTGATATATCATCTTTTTTCGGCTCGGGTTTCGGCCAACTCTCTGGAGTGGCTGGAGAAAATTTTGAACCCTGTTCTGTAATTTCGGAAAGTCCGTTTGTGACCAGGCTGCCAGGTCTTTTTGGACATTCTTTGTTGACTCCAATTTGCCGATCTTTTAAAATTATTATTTAAGACGTGCTGACGTTGAACAGTTCTTCATAATTGCAAGAAGTGGATTAGCTTTCGATATCCGAATCAATATTTTGATTGCATTTGACAGATTCATTGCGACCAGTTATCCGTTCTAGGCTAATAAATATTCGCCTAATTAGGATTTAGTATGAATGTGTGTCGGAAGCTGTCCTGTTAAACTGGTCGAAATCTCAGCCGCTTTGTGGGCGACACGACGTCCGTTCGAAAGAGAATCTCGATAATGAGGCGCCACTTCTTCTCCAAGAACTCTCCAGAAGCCCCTCTGGAGGAGATAGCGGGGAGCTGGAGAGGTCGGCACGTGCTCCCCTATCTCGTCCTGCCCCTCCGAAGACATTCCCCAAGAATGAATTACCTCCACTGGAGTCCGGAACAAACAAAAAAAGCTTGTAATTAAATTTAATTGATTTGTTAATCAACGAGAAAAATATTTTTTCTGATTTATATCAAACTTGTTTTCTATCATATTTCAATTTTATAATGATATTCAATTGAATGATTTCAATTACATCGAATTTTACGAGAAACACTCCTTATATGTACGCTTAGTAAACAATTTCAATGTAAAGGAATGTTTAATATTCAGTCATTATAGAAGCAATTTGTTTGAATAATATTTCCGATCAATGCAATGCTGGTGGTTTCATGTTTGAGCGAAAGATGAGATGTTGACGCTTTTTTTGTGCTTATACCTAAATTTATTAGAACTTTAATTATATTTATCTTGAGAAAACATAATTGAAGTGAATATTATTTAAAGAAAACAAATTTTGATTTTCAAATAAGTTTTTAAAAATATTTTTTTTACACTTGAAAATAGTATAGATTTGTTAATTTTTTGGAACCTATACCGCTTTTTCGTACCAATTCTTTGTTTCGTATAACAAAAATTCGTTTAACATGGCATTTCCGGAATCTAACCTGTTAAACGGGATAGATAACTATACTAATTGATTTACAAAATTATGTCAATTTAGAAATTGTCAAAATGTTCTCAAATAGAAGTAGTGATTATTTTATAGAATAGAAAAATACATAATTTAAGGAATACGTTATTGCAGGTAAAGATAAAATATGCTCAATATAATCCAAAATATGTTCCCATAATAAAAACTTTATCTACATACAGAATATAATGGGGAAAAAAGTAATCTATCATCATTATTCAACAACATTTTCATACTAAATCCTTATAAAGCATATGATAAATAAAAACCACGCAAATAGTTTCAAAGGCCACTTTTTCTCTCTAGGTCAGTTCCCACGAGTTTTCATCATAAAAATCTTGGAAAAATGATCTTCTCTGACGCAATTTCTCGGGAGTGAAGAATGCGCTAGCGGACAAAGCACTGCTTGGCTTATTTCTCTGATGTTGCTGGTGTGATAAGGTTTCGGACGTGGTCTGAATCTGGACCAGGCAGCTCAGCCAGTTTCAGCTCTTGCTCTTGTCCGGCAAACGACACTTGAATGCAACTCAGATGCCACCGACTGCGATTGCTCGAAATTATGCTCCACTGCAGCGTGTGTGTTCTCAATAAATTTCAATGTGCATTCGAATGGTTCCCACACATTTCGAGCTGAGAACTGGCTGCTTATTTCTATAGAACCGACTCATTCATTCATTTTCAGCCAGGAGCTTTGCAGCGCTTAATTAAATTTAAATAGGTACTTATTATTTTTCATCGAAAGATTTTTTCGGATTAGAACACCCATTAAGAAATTATAAAATCAATTAGAAGCTACTGATAGTCGATGATTTTTTTAATTGAAATATATTTATAAAATATTAGAAGAAAATTTCTCTTCGGAGGGAGTGATGGAAGGCAGCCCAAGAATAATGAAAAATATTCTTTTCAATAAAATAGATTTATTGGACAGTCATTTTTTCCCACTCACAAACCGACGTTTCCTCCTCTTTTGATTCATCAATAGAATTTTTTTTAATTTTTTTATTTCTTAGTTAAGGAATACAAAAAAAATTCTATTGATGACTCTGTTGAGCAAGGACAAATTTCGAGCACTGCTGGAGAGAAGAGGGAAATATCTTGTATGTTTACCTTATTGACCCCTTCTAAACCCTGAAAAGGAGGAAAGATCCTCCGGATCGTCGATTTTTGAGTCGGAAAAAGACTGTACAAGAAATCTATTTTATTGGAGAGAATTTTTTTTCAATATCCTTGGGGTGCCCTACATCAATTCTCATAATATTTTTAAATTTACAGGATTATTAGGTGTTAAGGTAGTTCTTTCACAAATGCAAAAATTCAAGAAGTCTTTTTTACTTATGGAAAGTGGTGTAGGTTTTAGGTGAAACATGATGTTAGTTAATAGAGTAAAGGTGTGTGTTTCACAGTGAATTATTCACTAGTTTCACAGTGAATTATTCACTGTGAAACTACACACCCTTTACTCTATTAATTCAAGAAGTCTTCGAAACTTGGAATATATGTCATTAAAACCATAATAAAAACACTTGTTAAAATTTGAAGAGGATTTACCACACCAAACATGAAATAATTACAATTGAAAATGAAATTTTTTACATATGGTAGATTGGGAAAGGGTGGGAAAATGATCATTTTTTTTTATTTTTTTTCATTGAAGGACTTTCACCATCTTGATGAAAAACTAATATTTGTTAGAATAATATATTCGGAGTAACTTAAAAGGAAGGAAAGAAAAGGGAAGGTGAAGGGGAAGACCCAGATTAGAATATTTCAACCAAATAATTGGGGATATGGGATGCCAGACATTTAGAGAGGTTAAACAGCTGGCGGGGGACAGAGTCGAGTGGAGACGGATTGTTGCATCAAACCAGTCTTAGGACTGTATACTCAATGATGATGAACTTAATACAAAATTGAAATTATTTACCTCCTAGTTTTGATAAAAAATAAAAAAAAAAAACACATTTGGGCGATTGTTTTTAGTGGAGGGGATATAAGAACAGTCGCTTGGAAACGATCCATTCATAAAGAGGATATAGTAGTGTGAGAAGTACAGTCGCGTTTAAAAAAATAACCTAAAATTTTAGCACCGTCCATATGTATAGAGTGGTTACGAGGCTAAAACTTTTGTGTGGATTGTCGCGAAAGAACTACCTTAAATTATTACTATGTTAAATTTATTTTCACATTTATTACTCAAAAGTTCAGAATTTCACTTTCAGGGCCGTCGAAAAATGTAGTTAGAGTCATTCATATTAAAATTCCTACTTTCAAAGACTTTGTGGTATTAATTAAGAAAGAAAGTTACAACAAATAAGCGGAGGAGCTCAAACTTGGTTAATCAACTAGTGCTTATTTAAAAATTCAATATTTTTTTCTATTTCCATGCAAATTTGTTCAATATGAGAAACTGTGGATGAACCTGATCGTTTGAAATTAAGTTAATAATTCTCCCTGAAGCGGAGAGGGATGCCGCGTTCTTATGATGTAGAATCCGAATCTAAGGGCCAGTTGTAGGTCGGTTGGTAAAGTCTTTGTAAAAGTTGACACCTTAGAATTCACCTTGTGCCCGGCGGGATGGCAAATCAGATGAAAGTGTGTGTGTGTGTGTGTGTGTGTGTGTGTGTGTGTGTGTGTGTGTGTGTGTGTGTGTGTGTGTGTGTGTGTGTGTGTGTGTGTGTGTGTGTGTGTGTGTGTGTGTGTGTGTGTGTGTGTGTGTGTGTGTGTGTGTGTGTGTGTGTGTTTTTTTTTTTTTTTTTTGTTTTATACAAGGATGTGAAATCTTCGAAAGATACCGCGTTGCACCGACGCTGGCATGCACGATTCAAAGGTTGCATAAACTCGCAACCTATGCCTACGTACTAAAACACACCCTACACACATACCATTCTCCTCTACGGAACTGCCGTTAGGTACTACTTCGTAGAGGCTGGTTAGCAATTATGCTATTCTCCTGATTGTGCTACGTCCGTTTCTCGTCTCGCCTTTTCATGCTTGCGAAGTTCCAGCTGGATATATATTATTCGCCGCTCGCTTTCTTCCCAATTTTCTTCCGATTCCAGCATAAATTGTATGATGTTTCCGGCGTCAATATCCTCCCTCCTACCTTCCAGAAAACGGGGACAGTAAAAAACTGCGTGTTCGGTGTCTTCTGTGTGTGTGTGTGTGTGTGTGTGTGTGTGTGTGTGTGTGTGTGTGTGTGTGTGTGTGTGTGTGTGTGTGTGTGTGTGTGTGTGTGTGTGTGTGTGTGTGTGTGTGTGTGTGTGTGTGTGTGTGTGTGTGTGTGTGTGTGTGTGTGTGTGTGTGTGTGTGTGCATCTGATTGGCCATCCGGCCCGGCAAGGTGAATTCTAAAGTTTTACCCTTTGTCAACTTTTACAAAGACTTCACCAACCGACATACAACTGGCCCTAAGACTTCTACACTACTTCGCAGACAAATTAGCAAATTAGTGAACAAACTCATTAGTCAAATAGTTTAATCCTATGACTTCGGTGGAACTTTGGGTCCGATAATTTCCAAATTCTACAAATATAAATTCTTTAAGTCCCACATTCATCTTCATCTTCACACTGACCCCTGAAATCTCTTTCTTAGGAGTGTCATGACTTAAAGGTTCTGCCCCTTCTTAGAATGTGCCTTCTTAAATCGTTTTCATTAAAAAGAAAATGTTAGGAATATTCAATATCTTATTATAAGGAATTAATAATAAGAAATAAATAATTGAAATCGTCTGGAAATGTGAAATATTTGAAGGGTACAAATAAACAAGGAAGAGATCTGTTTGACACTAGAAAAATAAATTTACGCTAGCATCTCTAAGGAAGAAAAATTTTCGTACTCTATTCATGAAAAGTTTTGGTTTTTATCCACTCTTGTATCTTTTTTGACGTAACTGAATTTAACTAAATTGTATTTTTAATCATTCTTCTATTTTGTGAAAATTAATGAAAATAAAAAAAAATCACATTAGGTCAAAATGAAGAACTCGTTGCCTCTATTTACCGAATTCCTCCTGGAAATGTTCAATGTCGTAGGTAGAGGCTTTATTAAAAAAAAATCAGGGTTAAGAAAACCAACTGGTTGCAATCTCGAAGTTAACTGCCTCACCAACAAGCCCGAAATTTGGAACTAGTCCATGTAGTCAGTCAGCTGTCGTTTCGAGATGGACACATGGAGCATTATATCAGCTGATTTGTACATCCTCATTAGGACATCCCTAGTAGGCGTTTAACTAATCTAGAATCCAATGAATTCGATGCCATATGGATCAAAATCACGTTAGGCCATTCTACTAAATTCTTCTGCATAATATATTTGCCCCCAAAGACCCCAGATACAAACAATTTTTTGACTACCTCCTTGAGTGCCATTGCAATATCCTGAAAGAATTTCCATCTTCTGAAATATCTTTCCTAGGTGACTTTAACGTCCACAACAAAAATTGGCTAAAATTTTCTAGCCATAATTCCCCCGCAGGCTCCGACGCTGAAATCTTCTCAACGGCGTGTGGCCTCACACAAATTATTAACGGCCCCACAAGAATCCCAGACAAAGCCAATGAAAAATCCAATCTTCTCGATCTTTTCATCACTTCCCACCCTTCGTCCTATGAAGCAAAAATTTCGGCCCCTTTAGGTAAATCTGACCACAATCTGATAAAAATTAAAACCTCCGCCAATTTACCAAAACCCCCGTCACCCCACTCCAACCCCAGAAAAATATGGCTAGTCGATAACGATAACATTAATTGGAATGACATGCGTAACTTTTTTGCCGCTTACCAGTGGAATGAACTCTGCATCAGAGATAAAAACGCTTCAGAATTCGCAGACGCCCTTAACGAGGCAATTCAAATAGGCTTAGAAACCTATATCCCCTCAAAATTGATTAAAGGGAACAAGGATTCTAAGCCTTGGTTTGGTAGACAATGCGCAGATTCCGTCCGTGAAAAAAACAAATCTTTTCAGAAATGGCAACTTTCACGGCTAGAATGTGACCGAGTTGCATTTACCAAATCGCGAAGCTCATGCAAAAAAATCATCTCTGAGGCAAAGAAATCATTCGACCAGAGGATAGCAGACCGTCTCGCATCTTGCCCCAATGGAAAACGGGCCTTTTTCTCGTTACATAAGGCAATAAATAGAAATTTCGCGTCCCCCTCACTTCCGCCCCTCTTTCACCCAAATGGTTCAGTAGCCACGACCCCCGCTGAAAAAGCCGAATCACTAGCATCCTATTTCGCAACTAACTCCACTTTAGATGACAAAGGGCTTAACCCGCCCACTTATACCCCCCAAACCAACCTCATGGGCAAAATAATTTTCAGGCCCCAAATAATCATAAAAGCCATTAATAAATTAAATTCCAAATCCGCCGCTGGCCCAGATAACATCCCACCAATTCTCATTAAAAAATGCGCCCCTGAACTTGCCCCTATCTTATCCAAGCTATTCCAACTCTCTTACGAGTCGGGCATATTCCCCAAAAGCTGGAAAATAGCCAGAGTCACACCTATTCCTAAAAAAGGAGACACATCACAAATCTCTAATTACAGGCCTATCTCGATCACCTCTGTTCTTTCCAAATTAATGGAATTAGTCATAAACCAACACGTGATTCATCACTTAGAAAACAATAAATTAATTCACGATAGACAATATGGATTCAGACAAAATCGTTCCACAGGCGACATCTTAACCTATGTCACCCACACCTTGAACAATACTCTAGAGGCCGGAAAAGAAACCCTCGCTGTAGCCCTTGATATCTCCAAAGCTTTTGACCAGGTTTGGCACAAAAATCTTCTTGCCAAACTACCAGCCTTTGGATTCACACCAACACTTCGCAAATGGATAGAAAGCTTTCTGACAAACCGAAGTATAAAAGTTGTGGTGGATGGAACATCATCTGAATCGTTCTCCACAAACTCTGGTGTTCCCCAAGGCTCTGTAATCTCCTCCACACTCTTCCTTATTTATATAAACGACCTTATTGATCAAACGGCAAACCCCACTCATTGTTACGCCGACGATAGCACTCTACACGGCAAACCCTCTCTCCCAAATAATCGAATCAATATTGCCTCCTCAATTACTCTCGACTTAGACAAACTGAATAAATGGGGCTCTCAAAATTTAGTTAACTTTAATTCAAATAAGACTCAATGTTGTCTAATTTCTAGGCGCGAAAATAGAGATTTCCCTGATATTCACTTCGATTCGAATACCCTGAAAATGTGTGACAGCCTATCCATGTTGGGCGTCTCTGTCGCATCTGACCTGTCTTGGAATGAACACATCTCCTCTGTGGCGAAATCTGCAGCAAGGAAGATTGGCTTCTTATTCAGGTCCAAGCGATTTTACAAACCCCCACAACTTCTCACCATCTACAAGGCCCAAATCCGCCCCTGTCTCGAATACGGCTCTCATCTATGGAGAGGAGCCTCAAAATATTCTCTTGCTACCCTTGATGCAATTCAGAAACGAGCCGTCAGGCTAATTGACGATTCTACCCTCACCGACTCCCTCGACTCGCTAGCTCATCGAAGAGATGTCTCTGCCCTTTCCCTTTTCTATAGATACTATCACGGCAGGTGCTCTGACGAGATAAAATCAATAATTCCCCCCAAAGCATGCTTTGCACGCAGCACACGTTTTGCCGACTCCCAACACTCTTTCGCTGTCAAATTGGAAAAGTGCCGGACCACTTCATTCGCGAATACATATATCCCCATGACTTCAAGGAACTGGAACTCTCTCCCAGCCTCTATCTTTCCCAGCACCTATGATCTTCAAACCTTCAAAACCAGGGTGCATAGACACCTGCGTCTA
>JALMQS010000127.1:3467500-3598617 GCA_024734495.1 Forficula auricularia
AAAAAATCAACCCCTATAATATATTTTGCATCAAAACTTTTTAATGTCTCTACATTTTCTTATTTGAAAACTTGATTTAAAAATATCTATCCCGTATTCGAAAATACCATGAGAATTATGCATATATGAATTTATATTTTGGAAAATACAAGGGAAGCGACCCTCGCACAAATTCCATGAAATCCCCGCCACTGGACAAAATTACTTAACGCTCTTTACAATGAAAAACTTATCGTTTAAAATGGTCATTGAAAATGATTTTAGAGAAAGGGATTTTAACTAAACTGAAATATTCTCTTTCTCAGTGTCTCGATTTTTATATTAAGATGATTAAATTTAAAAAATCTTATTTACTAACGGGGCAAGGGTAAGCCAGAATTAATTCATTTGTTAACAGGTGCCAGATTTGGTACAAACTATCGATTTTAATACAAATGTAATTGTACAATGTATTAAGGACTATAAATAGTAATTGATTTATTAAAATAAAACACCACCAATAATATAGCAAAGAGAAACAAAGAGGTTGTCCTCTGCTTGATGCAAATAAACATATACACATATATATCAAGATGATATATCTGTATATATATTATTTATTTGTTTGAGACTATAGTTTCGAAGTCTTGGTCTTCATCATCAGTCTTTCTTCAATTATAAATGTTTTTCATGGAATCAATATCATATGGATATTGAAAACTTGGTGTTCCTTCGTCACCGCTGGAAGGCTAGGAACTAACAAAGACATTCTCTCCGGGCTCACATTCAAATATAACCATATGTTTCCCTTTCTCCTTTCTCCTTAGAAAGGAGGAATTTTTTCCTTTTTTTCCTTTTATCTTTTGTTAGCAAACATCTTAAGTAGATTACTATTGGATAATTCAATTTGATTGTTTAAACAGAGTTTTGAATTTCTATTGAATGATTTCAAAATTTCTAAAGATTCGATTGCGCTAATTAATTTTGGGTTCTTTTCTCCTTTTATTAATCTAATACCTTCTGGGAAGGAGTGATTGTTTGAATTTAAATGTTCTGCAAAAGAATTTTCGTACTTTTTATTTTTATAATCTCTTATGTGTTCATTTAGTCGAATTTTCAGATTTCTCTGCCAATTTGATATTAAAGATTGTGAAATAAGAGATAGGGTTGAATTTTTAATGGTTAAAAAACAAGCCAAATTAGACAATAAAATTAAGAATCTTAAAACAAATCAAAAAATTAAAAAACCAGAAAAACATATAGAAGCAAAAACAAGTAAATTCAATGATAGAGTAAAAAACTTCTCTAAAGAAAAATTCGATAAAATAGAAATAGAATTATTGGAAAAAGGTTTGAAACACTCAGTGGAAACCCCAATTAATAGAAACATTATTGAAGACATCGTAGTCAATCTTGAAACAGAGCTATCTAAAAATAAAGAAAGCAACATAAATAAAACTATTTGCGGGAAATTATTGGAGAAGGAAATTCGACACATTAAAAATAATAAAAATAAAAACAAAATTAATAATGAACCCCAAATCGTAAAATCACTCAAAGCGAAAATAAAAGAAAATAATTTGACTATAGTTAAAAGCGACAAAGGAAATTCAGTTGTAATTTTAGATCAAAAAACATACATAGAAAAAACCGAAGAATTCATAAAAGCACAAAAATTCGTAGAAATTAAAAACCCGGTCAATAAATTCAGTAAAATCGTTAAAGAAAAAATAAAAAGTTCAGAATTACTTTCAAAAAAAGAAAAATACATTATAACAGAAAGAAATCCATTATGCCCAAGGTTATATGGACTTCCCAAAATACACAAGTCAGAGGAATTAGAAAAAATTCCCATCAGACCCGTCGTTAGTTATATAAACTCATCAATAACGAAACTTGCAAAAAAAACTAAACAGCATTTTTAGAGAAAGAACAAAATTCAAAGCAGAACATTCTATTAAAAACTCAATCGAACTTATAGACAAAATTAAAGATATTAAAATTCCTAATAATGCGATGCTTCTATCCTTAGATATCACGAGTCTTTTCACTAATATACCGCCAAACGAAACAAAACAATTAGTAGACAAAATTATTTTCAGGTCAGTGGGCCTAAACAACCTGGAAAAAATGGATCTAAGCAGTTTGGTCCACACATGTATCAACCACAATTTCTTTCAATTTGGGAACAAATTTTATGAACAAAGGGAGGGATTATCAATAGGATCTCCATTGGCTCCGTTATTAGCAGAAATATTCTTAAATGATTTTGAAAATAAATTCCTTGACAATGAAAAATATTCAAAAAACATTATATAGTATTTCCCTCTATCAGGAGCATTTAATGCATGTGGAGGATATCAAGAACACTTTCTTAGATCACAACCTAGTTTTAGTGGGTGACTTCAACTTACCAGGAATTTCCTGGAGCTCAACTACAGCTAATATCCACCACGTCTTTGAAGAGAGATCTAGTGCTCTAACTAGATCCTGTGCTCTGGTTCTGGTGGACAGTTTAAATAATCTAGGCTTAAATCAATTTAATTCTATAAGAAATAGCAGGGATAATACCCTCGACTTGTGCTTCTCGAATCGTCCTTGCTCTGTCTCTTTAAGTGAAGACATTTTATCTAAAATAGACGAATTTCATCCAATTTTGGATATATCCGTTCACTCTCTAAACATTGTAAATATTAAATCCCAGTTGTCTCCCTTAGCTTTTGACTGGAATAGATATGACTTCAGGAAATGTGATTTTGAAACCTTTAATAGGAGGTTGGGGGAGATAGATTGGGACATGCAGCTTAATCAGGTGAATGTTTTTTGCGGCAGTCGACAGTTTTTATAAAACTATTAATGAGATCATCTCTGTTTCTGTTCCTGTAAAGCATTACGCCAACTCGACCTATCCTAATTGGTTTTCTGGTAAACTTATTTCACTTTTAATTAAGAAAAAAATTGCCCATAAAAATTATAAACTCAGTAGTAATGATAGTGATTATATTATCTTCAAAAATTTGAGAATCTCCTGTAAGGCTGAAGCTTCTCTATGTTATTCTCAGTATATCGAATTTATTGAGACTAGTGTATTCTCTAATATTAACGTCTTTTGGGACTTTATTAACGACAGGAGAAGTAACAAAGGTTATCCATCTAATATGTACTTAAATGACAGAACGGGTGGAAATAATGAACAGATTGCCAATCTATTCGCGGACTTTTTTGAAAGTATTTACGGAGGAAATGCGAATAATTTGCAATTTGATTCTGATGTTGTCTTGGGTTTCTGTAACAATGTCTCCCATGGGGAAGCTGAGGGGATGTCTGAAGCTATATCGGTGGATGAAATAAGTTCTGTCTTAAAAGAACTCAAACCAACTCTATCTTTGGGTGCTGATGGTATCCCAGCGTTTCTTGTTAAAGGTTGTTCTACCCAGCTCCTCAAACCCCTTTTCATTCTATTTAACCACTCCCTTAGGGAGGGTATTTTACCTGAAATATGGAAAACAACCTTCATAACTCCCATATTAAAAAGTGGTGCTCGTAATAATATAAGCAATTACAGACCTATAGCCATAATAAGTGCTATCCCTAAATTGCTAGATAAAATCATGTATAACAAAATGTTAAAGGCCGTACTGGAAGCTATTTCAATGAAGCAACACGGTTTTGTACCTGGTCGTTCCACAGTTACGAACCTGACATTGTATACAAATTCAATATTTTCCAGCTTAAACAGAAACAAACAGCTTGATACAATCTACTTAGATTTTAAGAAAGCTTTCGATCTGATAAACCACAACATACTATTATTAAAGCTAAGGAAATATAATTTATCTTCTTCTATAATTAGATGGCTTGGCGATTATCTATTCGAGAGAAACTCTTATGTACAAATTAAAGGTACAAAATCACACAACTTTATTGCTCCATCTGGTGTCCCCCAAGGCAGTCATCTTGGTCCGTTACTATTTTTATTATTTATTAACGATTTAGCAAACATATCGGAATTTTGTAATGTATTATTATTCGCGGATGATATAAAGCTATTTTTGGAGATTTCTACTGAACAAGATTGCCTAAGAATGCAATCTGACTTGAATAAAATAATAAATTGGTGTGATGCGAACCTGCTTTTCCTAAACTTTGATAAATGTTTTACTATTAGTTTTTCTAAAGAACCAAACCACTTTAAATTCAATTATATACTCGAAAATGGCACTACCTGTACTAGAGTTAACTCTATTAAAGATCTTGGAGTTATTTTCGACTCCAAACTCACCTTTAAAGAACACATCACGTATGTGGTGGGTAAAGCTAATCAGAGTTGGGGTTTTATTTCTCGTAGCACTAAGTCATTCAAAAGTCCTGATGTGATTAAATATTTATATTCAACTCTAACTAAATCCATACTTATGTATGCATCTGCTATTTGGAGACCGAATTTGAGGGGTGACATTGATAGGATTGAGAGAGTTCAGCATAAAGTTCTAAGAAAATTAGCATCACTTACTGATAATCCAATGTCAAGATTTAATCATAACTACACTCTTGCTGCTGAGTCCTTCTGCCTAGCTTCTGTAAATTCCTGTATGATAGCCTCTGATTGCATATTTATATATAAAATTATGTCAGGTCAGGTAAAATGTACAGAGCTCTCTGCTCTATTTCCCCTACATAGCCCCAATTATGCATTAAGAAGAACAATGCCATTCTATCCAGAGATGCCTACTGGTAGACATCCTGAAAGAAATCCAGTCTTCAGACTCTGTCATTGTTACAATGAGCTGGCACCAAAATTGGTTAACCCTCAGGAATTTTCCTTGGAAATCAATAAGGTAGCGGCTTTGTTCAAGAAGCTCACGCTTGTTTATGAATAATGAATGAAATGTTAATATATAATTATGTAATATATTGATGTATGTAATTAATATTATTGATGTATGTAATGAGTATTGTTATTTCTTATAATTTTGTAAATTGAGGCTTTTTAGCCGTTGAAATAAATAAATAAATAAATAAATAAATATAATGAATAAATAAATAAAAACTCACCTTGTCCAGATAAAGGCTGCTAATATTTTTCAAATTTGATGGATCCAATTAGATAAGGTTTCGTTGATGCGTATCTCAATGTTCTGAAAACAAAAAAATAATAATTATAAAATAAATTAGAATTAATTGATATAATTTAGACTGTACAAATGGTGATTTTGCTCAGAGACGGCAAAACATAGATGGAAATTCAATGTTTGTTTATAACATCTTAAATAGTAATGTGTAAGAAAAAATAAAATTAATAGCTAGTAAAATAAATCTAGTCAAAATGGTCAGTGTATTAAGTTGATTGGAAAATAGTTGTAGAAATTAAAATATGATTTATTAGAGAATCGAACTAGGTACTAACCTCCTGAAATTCACTGCAAATATTATCAAAAATCATAAGAAAATAAAGAAACTCGAATCAAAAAACAAATGGTATAGTATGTAGGTCTAGCCCATTAGCAAGAATGGCCTATACTATATTTAAACAGTGTTGCCAAACACACCCTCTTAATAAACAGTAGTGCCAACTTGTTAAACACGTAATCTTTGAAAAAATAGCGGTAAATGCATAATTTCAAATAATTTAATTTATTTCTAATTAAAATGTTACAAAAACTACCATTTATAAAGAAATTTTTATTAAAATAAATTCTTTATTTTTATATAGAGTTGTGTAAAAAACATTTTCAATTAAATAAAAATTGCAAAGGTTGAAAGAGTAATGTTTTTTTCATAAAATTTTATAAATTGAATAGAATATAAATCTTAAAATGGAAGAATTTGAAAAAAAGCACTCATTAAGTCAAGTTTTCAAAAACTTACGTGAATTTCATAATAAAAAAGAATTAAAATATAAAATAAGAGAGAGTATTAATTTCAAAGGAAATTTCTAACAATAATAATGTATTAAAAAAACTCCAACTAACCTGAAAAATATTCACCAAATATGTTTAAAAAGCGTATGAGACTTTTATAATAATACAAAGAAACTTGAATGCAAGTTTATGTGAGGAATCCAAATGGAAAAACTTGTATGACACTATAGCTAGAATGTTGTTGAAAACACTAATATGATATCTTGGTAAGAATGTATAGAGTAAGAAAGCTAAGGTTACAGTATGACCATCTAGGGGGCGCTACTTAAGAAAGTCAACAACGACGCCCTCTAGAGCCCAAAGCGCGCTATTTGAATATGAAAACAATATATTTATAATTATTTAGACGGAATCACACCGTGCCATGATTTTCTTAATATAACAGGCTCCCAAAATCTCAGATAAAATTTAATTTGCAAAAATTTTAATATTCAGGAATTCTAGGTGAAAGTAGGAACAATATTGTAATTTAAAGTGAGATATTTTTGTCAATGTTGGGCTTAGTGGATTTCTAAAAAAATAGTTTTAAAAACAACGTTTTAATCACTAAATAATTGCATTTTCAAAATGAACAACTCTTTTCATATTTAGTATTTTATTTATTTTAAAAACTTACTTTTGATAACAAAAACTGTTGTAATTAAAAATCTAAAATTTGACTCTAATCTTTGCTTATTAATAAATTTTAAATTATTCTTTTTAAAAAAGAATTTCCACCGCCCCTCTGGTATTTGCCTGCCTGCTTGAATTTGAAATTTTGCTAGCTAAAAGAAAATTAAAATAAAAACTAATTTAATTTGAGATAGGTACTATTTTGAAACCATTTCGCCTTTATATTTTCAATTTAGGTAATAAAATTATTTCATATGGATAGGAAATGAATTTTAAAATTTGTTTGTGTGAGTATAACCAAACTCAACCAAATTTGGAATACAAAATCAGTAAAATAGTGAAAATATAGGTCTTCAGATTTTCTATAAATTTTTTGGCAAAATTAGCTAATTTTATATAATATAGTATTTGGATAGTGTTTTTTTAATATATATTTTTCAATTAATTATGTAGTATCTTAATTGAACTAATCTTTGCTTATTAATGGCATTATTAAAAGCTATTATAATATTAAAGTCTAATAATAAAAAGTCAAATTATAGTTCAATTAAGATGTGACATAATTGATTAACATATTAAAAATAAATAAACATTCTATTAAATTAGATATACCTAAGTAGGTAATTTATTTCTAAACAAGATGATGTCTACCTACCCACCATTAATGAAATCTCGTTTTTCCTTTTCATAATGAAAAACTAACCCGAACGCACTAACTAACAACAGACATTTTAACAAAACATTTGAGAGAAAAATAAATAAATATTATTATTTATTGAACCATCCATCACTTGAACTAATTAATTAAATTCCCTAATTTTAATATAATAATTTATAAAAACTAATTAATGAGTAAGTAATCATTGAACAAATACTGAATTTCTTTATAATATAATAATATTTCTAAAGAATTATTATATTTTTATCTTATTAATTAATACTTTATTTATTTAATTTTAAGTATATCCAAAATTTAAATTTTTTTTTTTTAAGAATTGGCCCGCCCCACCCACCCCCAACACCAAAGTTGTTAGGAACTTATATTATAATTTTATATTTAGAATAAAATATATCTATCAGTTAAAATATAGGCCTTATACCAAACTTTAACAAATTTGGGATACAAAATCACTAAAAAAAAAAAAAAAAAAAAAAAATCTCAACAAATTTAATATGCAAAATCAGAAAAAAAAAGTTAAAATATAGGACTTATAGGCTATTATAATATTAAAATCTAATAATAAAAACTCAAAGTATAGTTCATTTAAGATGCGACATGGATTGTTGTTGGCAACGAAAAGTAAACAATATAAAAAAAAATCGCACGTGAATAGTTTAGTTTTTTTTCTTATTTTGGTTTTTTTTTTTTAAGTTTTTTATTATATTTTTTGTTGTTTAAGTTAATAAATTCAGTTATAAGTGTTTTCAAATCAAAAAATCGCCTTTCGGGGCTATTTATGAACTTTCAAGGGGACCAGGCCCCTCCGGGCAACCAGGCAGAAAACATGGACTTATCAAATGCAATTGTTTCTGCCTTGGTTGTCCTCAACGATTCCGAAGAGAAGATGGATGTGGAAAATTTGAATCTAAAAAGAAAAAAGGAAGATGAGAAGATGAAGATTTTGTTAGTAAACAAAAAATTTCCAGTCTCCATGAAAACAATCAACCCTTAGTAATTGATCCTTCTCTCTCTCAAGATAGTGTTCAATCTGGTGAGTGCTCAACCTCTATTTCGAACAAACCTGTACCGTCGCCAAATCAACTTCAATGTAAGGAAAATATTTACGTTTGTTCTGATAATGGACCTTTCGTCCTTTACGTTGAAACCATAGACCCGAATGAGAAAGTCCATCCCATGGCAGTGGGAAAATTGATTAGAGATTTTTGTTTTTCTATTTACAAAAATGTTAATTCTATTCTCAAAATAGATAAAAGCGTATAAAAATAACATTGAATAACTATAATAGCGCAAATGCTTTGAAAAACGAGCAATTTTGGGAAACAAAAAATTTGATATGTTTTATTCCAAGGTTTATGTTATTTAGACAAGGGCTTATCAGAGATTATGATTATTCTATAACGGAGGATGATATTTTAGGCTACGCTGTATCAGATGTAGAAATTGCAAAAGTTAGAAGACTGAATTCGTTTAGAAATGGTCAAAAATCGCTATCTTCCCTAGTATGTTTGACTTTTAAAAGACAAACTCTTCCAAATGAAGTGCAAATTTTAGGAGTTGTTTGAAATGTGGAGCCTTTCATTCAAAAGGTAACACAATGCTACAATTGTATGAAATTTGGGCGGACGCTGTTTGTTCGCTGCTAGGTGTAAAAAGTGTGGACAAGGGGTCCATCAGGAGGAGTGTAAATCTAAAAGTTGTATTCACTGCGCAGGAGAACATTGGTCGACGGATCCTAGTTGTCCCGAGTTGCTGGTCCAAAAAAAGATTAAGGAAATGATGGCTTTGTGTAATATTTCGTTTTCGGAAGCAAAAAATAATTTAAAGAATAACTCAAATTATGCAAATAGGGTGGTCAAGAGAGATGAATGCTCGAATAAATGTTTCTTCGAAGTTGGAATTTCCAAGTTTGGTTCCATCACCTAATCAATTATCCACGTTAACCCCCTCAAGGGCTTACCAGGAAAAAACTGTTTCTTCAAATTCTATTAAAACTAGCAATATTATAAGAGTACCCAAAAAAACTAAACCTAAGATTGACAAACCGGTCCCTAATTTCAAAAGTACTTCAAAATGTATTAAATCAAATTAGTGGTCCTTCTTCACCTGTTTATCAAAATTCCATCAATAAAGAAAATATTAAGGAAAAAGAATCTGATTTAGGGCATAGTGTAAGAGAGGAGAAAGAATATATTAAAAATTTATTGAAATCATCCTTTAAACTTCTTTTTTCGAAAATGCATCCAAATTCTAGCAGCACTGACTCTTTTCAGGTTTATTCAAATATAGTTGAAGAAATCATTAATTTTGCCGTTCAAAATTAATGTATGAATATTATTTTCAATCTATCTAAAATAAGTAAATTTTAATTTATGTAATTTAGTTATTATTCTTATAATTATGTTCCCTTAAATGAAAAAATAGTTTTTTCTTGTTTTTGTTTTTTAGAATGGATCCTATAGTTGTTCCAGAAAGTAATTCATTGTCAATTCTTCAATGGAATCCGAGAAGCATTTTGTCGAATAAAGGGAATTTAGAATTATTTTTACATGAAAAGAAAATTCACATATTAGCAATTTCTGAAAGTTGGCTGAAACCTAGCTCTGAATTTAAATTTAGTAATTACCAAATTATCAGATCAGATAGATTTGACGGAAAAGGAGGTTCAATGCTTTTAATCCATGAAGATATCAACTCTTATCCTCTTTATTTTTTTTACCGTCATTGGATATTCAGTTATGTGGTTCCAGAGTCTCACTTCCTAATAGAAATAGTTTATCTATTATCTCATGCTATTGTAAACCTGGATATTATATTTCTGGTGAGGAATGGACAAATTTATTTCAAAATGTTTCTCATCCTATTCTGTTTTTAGGGGATTTCAATGCTCATTCGTATGAATGGGGTTGTACCTTTGTAGATAGACAAGGAGAAGCTATTTCAAGATTATGTGAAAATTTAAATTTAGTTCCTCTCAATGATGGTTCTCCGACTAGGTTAACTTCCGATCAGATACCCCTTCTATCGTAGACATCTCTTTGTGTTCAGCTATTCTAGCTCCACGCTTACATTGGGAAGTTCTAGATGATACTCTCGGATCAGATCACTTTCCTCTTCTAATAAAAAAAATTTTATCAACATATTCCTACGAAAGCGGCATTTTTACCTAGGTTCAAAATTGAAAAAGCAAATTGGCCTTCCTTTCAAGAATATTTGAATAATAAATTTAAACAAAATCCTTTATTCGAAACTATAGAAATGAGATATACATTTTTGGAACAATCTATCATTCAAGCTACAGAAATTTCAATTCCATATGCCAAACCGTATTTCTCCAAAGGTCCTCCAATGTGCTGGTGGAACGAAAATTGTAGGCGGGCAATGAATAATATGAAGTCTAAATTTCGAATATACAGAGAGAACCCTAATTTAGAACATTTTTTAAATCTAAAAAAAGCAATAGCAGAATCAAAAAAGTCATAAAAGAGCCTAAAAGAGCATCTTGGGCATCATTTTGTGCGTCTATTAACCCTAATTGTGACTCTAAAAAAATTTGGAATAAAATAAGGAAAGTCTATGGAACCTTCAAACCTTATAAATCTTCAATATCTTCAGATACGCTAAATGAGTTTTTGGATAAAATTGCCCCGCAATTTGCTCCGAAAAATCCTGAATTGTATCAAATAAATCACAATAGCCCTGATATCTTAGATTCCCCATTTTCTATATTTGAAATAGAAAAAGCTTTAAATTCAACACCCAATACTTCTCCTGGACTAGATGGGATTCATTATGCTATGCTCAGACATCTTCCAAAGAATGGCATGAAATTTATTTAATGACATTAGGTATACTCATGACATTCCTCTGTCATGGAAAAAACAGCTAATTCTTCCAATTTTAAAACCAAATAAAAACCCCTTAAGCGGCTCTTCTTATAGACCTATTGCTATGTCTTCATGCATTTTGAAATTGTTTGAAAAACTCATAAAAACTCGACTAGAATACTATTTGGAAATTAATCATAAACTACCTCTCTTCTCATTTGGATTTCGAAGATCATACTCAGCTATGGACAATCTTACAGTTTTAATAAGTAATATTCAGGAAGCATTTGCTACAAAGAAAATCACTTTGGCCTCTTTCATTGATATTGAAGGGGCATATGATAATGTGGACTTACACACTTTATTTCAAAAACTATACGATTTGGAAATTGGCCTGAATACATCAAAATTAATTTTTAAACTTTTTTTCGGAAGATCAATCTTTGTAAAATATCAATCACAATTTCTTTCAAGGGAATTGAATAAAGGAATTCCCCAAGGTTCTATTCTCTCTCAATTGCTGTTCATCTGTTATACATCTGATATATCTAAAACTATTTCGGATAATTGTAAGATACTTCAATATGCAGACGACCTGGTAGTATATTCTTCTGAATCTACTCTTGAAAAAACCAGAGCCAGCCTCAACTTATCGATTGGTAAATTGAATAATTATTTAAATGACCATAGCTTGTCGATGTCGAGCTCAAAATCAACGGTTTGCATGTTTTCAAGAAGAAGAATCCCGACTATAGGAAATGTATCTTTAGCAGGTCACGCATTTCCAGTTTTAGCTAAAGTTAAATATTTGGGTATGATGCTAGATAGCAAGCTATTATGGAGAGCTCACATAAATTATGTTGTGGAAAAATGTTCGAGACACCTTAACCTTTTAAAAATTTTATCCAGTCGATCATGGGGAGCACACCCAGAAACCCTTTTAACTGTATACAAAGCCATTATCAGATCAAGACTAGAATATGGAATTATAATTAAATTAGGTTGGAGTTGGTGGTTAATTTAATTTTAACAATGTTTCACTATAAACCAACACCGCGTTCCCTAAATTTTATAGAATATGGAAGTTTTCTGGTTGGATCAGCTTCATCATCTATATTAGAAAAATTAGATCGAATCCAATATCAGGCAATCCGCTTCTGTTTGGGTTGCCTTAGAACGTCACCTACCAATGCATTATTAATAGAAGCAAATGACCCTCCATTAGGAATAAGACGAACCCTTTTGGCTGAGAAATGTTATTTAAAACGATTGACAAAATTTTTTCATCCATCCATAGAGGCTATATCATCACTTAATAATGTATTCATCTCAACCGGATTCTGGAACAATAGTAATATCCCCCCTTTAAATTTGAGCAGCAATCAGAATCAATTTACTTAACGTAACAATAAAAAAAGCGTCCCTAATTCCATTATTTCAGATTGACCAGAAAACCCTAAATAGACCAATCAGAATCATGACCAAAAATTCTTATCAAAATTTAAGAACAGATAAAATAGTTTATACTGATGGGTCTAAAAGATCAAACGAGGTTGGATGTGCAATTTATGACGCTGCAACCTCTAATTTTACCCTTCTAAAACTCCCCCCATATTTTTCAATATTTTTGGCCGAAATGATAGCAATAAGAGAGGCAATTTCGTATATAATAGGCAGCAATACTGGAACTGCTGCTGTCATTACAGATTCACAATCTGCTCTTCTCTCCATTCAGAGAGCAAAGGTTCAACTTAAAATAGGTCAACTAGAAGCAGCCATACTAAATTTCCTAAATTCTTCCCATGACAAAGGACAAATAATTTCACTTATCTGGACAAAAGGACACAGTAATACTTCCGGAAACGATATAGCAGACTATTTAGTCAAGAAGGCAGCATACACTTAAAAGCAAAAATTTAAATGATTTTAAATTGATGAAACTATTTCAGTTGGCTCCGAAGGAGTGGGAACAAGATCTCTACAAAATTTCATCTCAATCGGATAGACCGTTCGGAAACGCGTATATGTTAATAGGACAGACAAACAGTCGAACATTAATTTATAGATATATATAGATTAATTGAAATCAAAATATACCTATAGGTATATAAGACTGATAGACATTGGGACGACACTAATGTTTTACTTTTAAAACGGAGCCCTAAAATTGATTTATTTGTTTTCAGGGACGTGAAATAGGGATCGAGTCCTATTGAAGGTGAGAAGATCAATAATTCTAATAAGCGTTGTTGAAGGTCAAAAGATCAATAGTACTAGAAAGAGTATTTTGAAATATCATATTAAAAATTCATGAATCTAAAAAACGCCACGTCAAAAAAAAAAATATATCGGATATTTCTTTAGTACGCGTTTTAGTTTCAACCTAGCAAGTTGAAATTTCTTTCTTTCTTACATGTGAGTCATGTCTCATTATTTGGATGAGTACTCCAAACGATAACAATTCAATTGAGTTCAGTGTGCAAGATATCTTTTCTTATTAACAGAGTATTAATAGACATGGCTTCGACTATTCTGCTTACAGCTATCCTGTCCACAATATCATCCAACAGGGATTTCTCCTTTGTTATCCGGCAAGGAATCGAGAATCATTTACACAAAGATTTACCTACTTGTATCGAATACTCTGAAGAGAGACCATATCGGTATATAAATCAGTTTGTGTCAAATGTTTCCAAGAATTTAACACAAATTGAAATTAATTGTAAAGAGTTCAGAAAGGAGGACAATTTCATTATTCTCAATTACGAAATTGACAATAGAGAATATAAAAAAATTATTTGGGAGATTAGAAAATTTGAGAATATTGTATTCTATTATGATGTTTATGATAAAATTGGAACTAATTTGTGCCAGGAACATCTGCACAAGAATATTCCAAAAAGAATGATTAGTTTAGCAAATTTGATTGTCTGTGAATATTCTTCCCCGAATGGGACAGTCGTGTCCGAATTGTGGGTGTTCTCGTCGCCTCTGAATAAAAGACAACTTAGACGAATTACTGAAACG
Source organism: Forficula auricularia (assembly GCA_024734495.1). Classification (NCBI taxonomy): domain Eukaryota; kingdom Metazoa; phylum Arthropoda; class Insecta; order Dermaptera; family Forficulidae; genus Forficula; species Forficula auricularia. Next base: position 3,481,546 of record JALMQS010000127.1, read on the forward strand.
TCGTATTTCAACCGAAAGCCAAATCTTCAAGGAATACCTATAAAATTGAATACCAACGTCGATGTCGATCTTTTCTCAAAAGAGCAGAGAGAGAGGAAAATAGTTTTATCCATTTATAACGATTTGTTAACAAAATTCAATCTAAGACAACATTCTCCAATCCATGATCCAGTTTTTGAGGATTTTTTCATATATGTTAAACCATTTTATTTCGACGAAAGCAAAGCAGTGTATTGGATGGAACCTGTGTGCGTGGTGGTCCATAAAGGAGAAGTGCACCCGGATTGGCAGGCGTTGGCCTGGTGCTTCCACTGGTCTCTCTGGCTTACTCTCTTTGGTGCATGGCTGGTTTGTGGGCTTATCTGGAACATCATCTGCAAAAGAGAGCAAAGTATGTCGAAATCTCTGGTCGATATGCTTCAACTATTTACGACTTACCCGACGACTTGGTTCAACACAAAAATGAGCAGCCGAAGAAGATTCCTCACCGGATCAGTGTCTCTAGTATCCGTGGTCATCATTTCAGGTCTCCTCCAATCTCAGCTATACTCCAATTTGCGATATCCAGGAAGATTTCCTCCTATCGACAGTTTGAATGAGCTCGCCAATCGAAACTTGAGTGTCTTTTGTGAAAGTCGCTATTTTTGTACAATGTTAAAGACAACTAACTTTTTAGAAGAAAAATTGAATTTCCAAGTAAATTATTCTATAAAAGGATTACAAGGTGCATCTCTAAATGATATTTATCTGTATAAGAGTATTGCTATAATTTGGAATTGTGAAGATGCTCAGAACAATATCAACAGCATTGTACGTTATAGGGAAAACTTGCATATCATCAAGGAACGTGTGGGAATGTTTCCTCTGACATTAGGAAAAGGAAAAATTTTACGCCTAATTTCTGCTTGGATTAATAAAATAATTGCTGGCTATTATGAGGGTGGGATTGCTCAATGGCTAGATCACATGGAGAGATGGCGGTTTCTCTTGAAGACGATGATTCGGGACGAAAGAGAAATGCCCGCTCAGGCTTTCACAATCGAAAACCTACAAATTGCATTCATTGTTCTTTTTATCGGGCATTCGACCGCCACAGTGATCTTTTTAATAGAAATATTGTATTTCGATTGGTGTTAGATTCGTTCATAATTAATATATAATACATCTCATGAATGAGTGAGAGCATATTTTAAAACTTTTATTGGCTCCTATTATACATTTAATTAGAACTAATACAAATTCAGTTCAGATTTAATATTTGTCACATTAGTTTGTTGTTTTATTGTTTAATAGAATTAGTAATTAGCACTTGAAATATTTGAATATATTGTTTTTAATCCAGAGTTTGTTGCCTTACCTCAGTTGAAGTGGAACGTAGCTTCATTTTCTTCAAAAATATTTTAAGCGATAAGAGACAACTTTAAATAAGAAAATTTAGAAAATAACATTATACCTACTTTTAATTTCAATAATAATATCAAAAAATATATAAGTTTCTCTTAATTTAATTACAATACCTGTTTTATTTCTCTTAATTTAAATGCTATTTATTTTTAAATAAAATTCTTTTAATAACTTAAGAATAAAGTACTTATTGAAATTAGTATATTAGAAGAATAAATGTACTTAATTTTTCCCTAATTTTTTCCTGCACATTCTATTTGATTGATTTTACTGTTTTACTATAATACATACTAGACATACACGATTTTTAATTGCACATTTTCTAAGTTTTTACTACACAAAATCCGAACTCTACTAATAACATATATACAGGGTGTCCCAAAAGTCAAGGATCAAACGTGAACACGAGATAGGTGAGTTCAGGATTGTCCAAAATAAATTTTTTTTTTAAATAAAACTCTCTTAGTTTTCGAGTTATGGGTATTTTTTCGAAAACAGTGAAAATCGCTACCCTGCTCTAAATATTTGAATGCTGTGGCTACGAATTTTCATATTCGTATTATATTTTTTGAGAAAAAAAAATATTTTTGTCAGATTCATGTGTCAAAAAATTTTAATCAGCTAACTTTGACTCTTGATATCTTAAAAAAACTGTGTCAAATAATAATGCCAAATTATCTAAAAAATTGACGCATTTAATCAAGATTTCAAAATGGTATAAAACATTTCACTTTTTTAAAAAACAAAAAATAATATTTGCATTTTTATGCGAGAAACTAAATTCAAAACACAATTCGTAATTGGCTAAAGGGTAGAATTTAACATGAAAACATATATCAAATAATTTCAATTTTAATTTGTAATTTTAAATACTATTATATATTGAATATAAAAACAATTATTATTTTGAACATTTACTTTAATTGAATAAAAATATTTTAATAAATTAAATTAGTTTTAATGTTAAATTCTACCCTTTATTGCGAATTGTGTTTTGAAAAAGTTCAAAGTTAGCTGATTAAAATTTTTTGACACATGAATCTGACAAAAATATATTTTTTCTCAAAAAGTATAATACTCTTAGTTATTTTCTGTTTTGTGATCGATAGCAGTATTATTCACGATTCCGTAACAAAAATTAGAATTATAAAATATGAAAATTCGTAGCCACAGCATTCAAATATATAGAGCAGGGTAGCGATTTTCACGATTTTCGAAAAAATACCCGTAACTCGAAAACTAAGAGAGTTTTATTTAAATTTTTATTTTTTATTTTGGACAATCCTGATCTCACCTATCTCGTGTTCACGTTTGATCCTTGACTTTTGGGACACCCTGTATATTGGCAGGGTGTGGAGTGCATGGTGGGGACAACTGAATCGATCGCAGCGATCGTTGTGGTCAAATTTTCGTTAAATCATGCTCGCGTTCAGGATAAACAAATAAAAAGTAATATTAAAAATGGTGCATAATAGTTGCTGTGTGGTTAATTGTAAAAATACAAGTAGAAATACTGACTGGAAATTTTATACATTTCCAGTAGCTAATAAACTGCAACGAATCGTTGCTAAACTTTATCCAAATTCATTTGAAATATTAATATGTTTGTTCCTTTATTATTAATCAGATATCACTTGCAATTTGTAGTTCATATTGACATTAATTCAAAAATAATTCTCATTTAATAGTTGAGGAATAACCATTCAACATTTGATTTTTGACATTTCGGTTTTTATTGGTAACCATTGCTGAAGACATGGAGGAATCGAAAATAATATCGATTATTCATATTTTATATTAATAATTCTACATTAGTTTTTTGACGTTTCGATTATTATTGGTAACTATTGCCAGTTATATTGGAGGAATCGACTTAAAATCAAATAACGATCGATTCTTACCTAATATTGAGCGAATAAATTTTGTTGTATTCATTTTTGATTTTGACTATTAATGGCACCTCTACTGAAAACGTGGAAGAATAGACTTAAAATCAGCACTAAATTTTATGGGTGTCAACCAAGCTTGAGTTGTTTATCAAAAAAAGAATTGGTCTTTTTGATTTGCCCATTCTTCCACGTTTTCAGTAGAGGTTGCCATTAATAGTCAAAACATCAAAAATGAAATGCAATAAGGTTATTCCTCTAGTATTAGATAAGAATCGATCGTTATTTTTGATTTTAAGTCGATTCCTCCATGCCTTCAGCAATTAAGTTACCAATAATAACTAGAAACGTCAAAAACCTAATGTAGAATTGTTATTCCTCGTTATTAGATGAGAATTGATGGCTATTTTTGATTTTAAGTCGATTCCTCCATGTCTTCAGCAATGGTTATCAATAAAAACCGAAACGTCAAAAAATCCAATATAGAAATGGTTATTCCTCAAGCAATAGATGAGAATCAATCGCTATTTTTGGTTTAAAGTCGATAATTCTATGTCTACAGCAAAATGGTTACCAATAAAAACCGAAACGTCAAAAATCCAATATAGAATGGTTATTCCTCAAGTATTTGATAAGACTCAATCGCTATTTTTGGTTTAAAGTCGATTCCTCTATGTCTTCAGCAATGGTTACCAATAAAAACCGAAACGTCAAAAATCCAATATAGAATGGTTATTCCTCAAGTACTAGATGAGAATCAATCGCTATTTTTGGTTTAAAGTTGATTTCTATGTCTTCAGGAATGGTTACCATTAAAAACCGAAACGTCAAAATCCAATATAGAATGGTTATTCCCTAAGTATTTGATAAGACTCAATCGCTATTTTTGGTTTAAAGTCGATTCCTCTATGTCTTCAGAAATGGTGACCAATAAAACCGAAACGTCAAAACCAATATAGAATGGTTATTCCCAAGTACTAGATGAGAATCAATCGCTATTTTTGGTTTAAAGTTGATTTCGCATGTCTTCAGGAATGGTTACCAATAAAAACCGAAACGTCAAAAATCCAATATAGAATGGTTATTCCTCAAAGTATTTGATAAGACTCAATCGCTATTTTTGGTTTAAAGTCGATTCCTCTATGTCTTCAGAAATGGTGACCATTAAAAAAACCGAAACGTCAAAAATCCAATATAGAATGGTTATTCCTCAAGTACTAGATGTGAGAATCAACTTTCGTTATTTTTGGTTTAAAGTCGATTCCTCTATGTCTTCAGCAATGGTTACCAATAAAAACCGAAACGTCAAAAAATCCAATATAGAATGGTTATTCCTCAAGTATTTGATTAGAATCAATCGCTATTTTTGGTTTAAAGTCGATTCCTCTATGTCTTCTGCAAAGGTAAGGGATAAGAAAACAACGCAGCTGTTATGGTTACTTATAAAATTTTCTCCCAAATTTTTAGCATTTCACAGAGAGAAGCTCTATCCATTCTTATTTAAGCAAGGCTAAATGAGCTATATTAAAAGGTTCAAATGAATAAATTTTAAAGAATTTAAAAAATAAAAAGTACTCTCTTACTCTAGAGTAAAGTAATTTTAAAATATAATTTTACTAAAAACTTTATTTATCCTTTTTTGTGGTCCCCAAGGTACTTAATTAGATATTAAATTTCATCAAAATTGGTTAAGTCATTTTCAAGATATTTAGAAAACTAAAAAGTACTGAAATAAAGTACCAATGTTTGTGGGTCGATATGTACCAAAATTAATCAGCGCTTCATTTTGTTCAAAGAATGCTAGGTTTTCAATTTCATTTCAATCGGTGTAACGGTGTGGAAAAAAATCGGGGCCAAAAAACGATAACATACATACATCCATACATATGATACATCCATCCGCACGCACTAAACGAAAAATCGCACTTTTTGGCCTCTCGACAGACCCCATGTAATTTTTGGCAAAACCGTCACGTGCTAAAAATTCAACCTAATTGAATACTACAATTTGTGACTTTAATTGAGTCCACGGGTTCCGTAGTCTTTACCTGAGGACCCTTTGAAGCCACGCTTGCCCCGAGAGCGATTGCAATACTTTACCCATGCTTTTGCATTGGATAAAGTAAAAATGATAAATGCAGTTAAGAGAAAAAACTTATTTTAATAAAAAAAAAAATAAAACTGACTTCAAAAATATTACAACAAATAAAAATAATAAGAACTCAAAATAAAATAAAAAATACACTAAAAAGGTATAAAATAATAGTTTGACGAAGGAATAACTAAAACGACGAAATATTAACATGAAATCACTTTTTGTGTTTGTGCCAACATATACATTTTATGAATCGAACTCGACGGAACTTACTTAGTACGATTGGCGTGGCCGCTCGCTTTTTATATAGTTTGTTTAGCCCCGACTTCAAAAAGTGATTTCATGTAAATATTTCGTCGTTTAGTTGTAAATTCAATTGATAATTATTTTATATCTTTTAGTGTATTTTATTTGATTTTTTGGAGTTATTATTATTTTATTTGTCGCATTTAATTTTTTGAAGTTTGTTTTATTTATTTATTTTTATAAAAATTATTTTTACTTTTTCTCTTTTAGTGATGTTATTAATAGTGACTCAAGATAATACCTTGAATGCATCTCGTAAGAGAAAGCGTTGGCCGAATGAATCAGAAAAATGATAATAAAATTCAATTCATAAATATAGAAATTATCTCGAAACATTAGCGAGTTTTAAATTAACGTTTTAAGATTGTTTTTTTTTTTATATATATATAAAAGATTTTATTGAAGTGATAACTTCTTTGGGAGGGTAAACTTCTTCGTTACGTAACGCGTTGCGGCGCCAGTCTGTCTGGCTTCCCCTTCTCGCACTCATACGGCTCATTAAAAAAATGACATGCCGGATGTCAGATTAGAACCTGAGACCTCTTGCATCAGAGGCCAGACACTTTTACCACAAGATCATAGAACTATTTTAAAAATCTTGCTTTTCCTTTACTAAAATGAATATTTTTGAATTAGACTTTATTATAAGTATGGATATAATTGAATATATTATATATATAGCGTATTTTATAAATAGAATTTATTTAATATATTGCGTCGCAGCAAATTGAAATATGTATAATTGAATTAAACTGAAAGAAAGACAACAATTAATTTTAAATCTAGAAACATTAAATATATTAATCATTATTCCTTTGCCCCCCCCCCCCCCCCCCACTCTTCTAATTAAAATTAAATATTCAATTTTCTTTCTCCGGGCAATTATCCTTGCATTGTCTTCCTAAAAAATTTGTAGATTAGTTTAAGTTATCACTTCTGTCGTCGCGCCGAGACGCACATTTTTTTTTATTATAATTTCTATTATTTCCTCATAAGAATTGGAGATTTCCGTTATTTCGTCATTGATTATATATATCATCAAAATTAATTAATAAAGTAAAGGGTGTTGTGTATTAATTAATATCATGTTTCACCTAAAACCTACACCACTTTCTCTAAGTAAAAAAATATATCATCAAAACTTGACTATGTCTGTTTCAATTGTCCTCCTTACCATAGAAATAACAAATAAACTGCAACTGATCGTTGCTAGGCATTATCCAGTCATCGAAATATTAGTATATTGTTCCTTTATTATTAATCAGATATCACTGGCTACATATTTTGTATTTCGTGTATTCTAACGATTTTATAAAAATATTGGCCATATATTTTGTAATTTATATTTGAAATAGATGAAATTAATGTAGTTCAGTATTTAGTATTTCGATACTTTTTTAGAAGTAATTTGTCCAGCCAGCTAGCACGGTCGTTTCGTTTTATCTTGCAGCATGAAGGGACGCCGAGGTCGATCGAGAGGCGGAGCTTACCCGGGTGGTTTTTAGGGTTAGAAAGAGAGAGAGAGACGACGAGAAGAAAACCACCAATAGGATGGCAGGAAACGGGGGGCGGGGGGGGGGGGGGGGGGGGGGCGTCAAATCATATCTCCGTTCTAGCCGGCTTAACCCAAAATGAGTATCTGATTTTTGTTCATCTAGCCCCTTTCCGCCCCCACTGGATTATGGTAGTTGATTTTTGCAGCAATTCTACATTATTCTAAAGAGTAAGTGAAGTAAATTTGGTCCAGATTGAATTTACAATTTTAATATTTTGCTTCCCTTTCGCCATCACAATAGAAAATGAAAAATATTAATTTGCCGATGGTAATAGATTCAAATTCTACTAGAAAATCATAGGATCAAAGATGGTGTCATCTATTAATTCCGATGGAGTGGAATATTTTTAATTATATGTCAGAGGGGTTGTTTTTCACCCCTCGGGAATCGAACCGAGTGCCAGTAACAGACCGGGCCACCTGGCTCACCTGCGGATACGAACCTCTCTGACATATGCAAACGCGTAAAATATTTTACTCAAAGATTGTTATCTTAATTTGTAAAATTTTCGCGATATAGTGATTCTAAATTTAAACATATAGCCATGCCATATAATTTAAATAAAGGTGGTTGAGTGTTTCGAATTTTGAAGAAATTCAAAATTCGAAGGCAATGGAATGACTTTTCCTAATTTAATATGAAAAATATTAATTTGCCGATGGTAATAGATTCAAATTTACTAGAAAATCATAGATCAAAGATGGTGTCATCTATTAATTCCGATGGAGTGGAATATTTTTAATTATATGTCAGAGGGGTTATTTTTTCACCCTCGGGAATCGAACCCGAGTGCCAGTAACAGCAATCCGGGCCACCTGGCTCACCTGCGGGATACGAACTCCTCTGACATATAATTAAAAATATTCCACTCCATCGGAATTAATAGATGACACCATCTTTGATCTATGATTTTCTAACAATAGAAAATAATATATTTTAGAATTTTCTTATCCTAATTTCCTGTCAATGAATGCGTGTACTGAATTTCAGCCTTTAGCCTCTAAATAGCTTAAGTTTTTTTAGGAATATATACCGAGTGAGTTTTTTATTTTGAGACAGTCTTATAACTCAAAAAACAGTGGATTATATGAAAAACAATTTGGGAAGCAAAAGTTTATTTTATATCAAGAGGGAAACCAAACTATGCTATTGTTTGTTGACCTAGAACAAGCTTTCAAGGGTATTTCGAGGTCGTTATGTTTTTATACGGAAGCCTACATGTCTCTGTACATATTTCTAATCTATGAAAAATGAACAACTTTCATTAGATCCATTTTTACTTTATCCAATGCAAAGCATGGGTAAAGTATTGTAATCGCTCTCGGGTAAAAGTGGTTTCAAAGGGTCCTCAGGTAAAGACTACGGAACCCATGGACTCAATTAAAAGTCAGAAATTGTAGTATTCAATTAGGTTGAATTTTAGCACGTGACGGTTTTGCCAAAAATTACATGGGGTCTCGTCGAGAGGCCAAAAAGTGCGATTTTTTCAGGCATTTTAGTGCGTGCGGATGTATGTATGTATGTATGGATGGATGTATAAGTTATCGTTTTTTTTGGCCCACGATTTTTCCACACCATAAAATTGATTGAAATGAAATTGAAAACCTACCATTAGTTTAACAAATGAAGCGCTGATTAGTTTTTGGTATATATCGGCCCACAAACATTAGTACTTTATTTCAGTACTTTTTTAGTTTTTCCTAAATATCTTGAAAATGACTTAACCAATTTTGATGAATTTTAATATCCTAATTAAGTACCTTGGGGACCACAAAAAAGGTTAAATAAAGTTTTTAGTAAAATTATATTTTAAAGTACTTTACTCTAGAGTAAGAGAGTACTTTTTTTAATTTTTTAAAATTTATTCATTTGAAAGTTTTAATATAGCTCATTTAGCCTTGCTTAAGTAAGAATGGATAGGCTTCTCTCTGTGAAATGCTAAAAATTTGGGAGGAATTTTTATAAGTAACCATAGCAACTGAGTTGTTTTCTTATCCGTTACCTTTGCTGAAGACATAGAGAAATCGATTTTAAACCAAAAATAGCGATTGATTCTCATCTAGTACTTGAGGAATAATCATTCTATATTGGATTTTTGACGTTTCGGTTTTTATTAGTAACCATTGCTGAAGACATAGAGAAATCGACTTTAAACCAAAAATAGCGATTGATTCTCATCTAGTACTTAGGAATAATCATTCTATATTGGATTTTTGACGTTTCGGTTTTTATTAGTAATCATTGCTGAAGACATGGAGGAATCGACTTAAAATCAAAAATAGCGATTGATTTTCATCTAATACTTGAGAAATATCCATTCTATATTGGATTTTTGACGTTTCGGTTATTATTGGTAACCATTCCTGAAGACATAGAGAAATCGACTTAAAATCAAAAATAACGATCGATTCTTATCTAATACTAGGGGAATAAACTTATTGCATTCCATTTTTGATGTTTGGACTATTAATGGAAACCTCTACTGAAAATGTGGAAGAATCGACTTAAAATCAAAAAGACTAAATTCTTTTATGGCAAACAACTCAAGCTTGAGAATCGATGGCTATTTTTGATTTTAAGTCGATTCCTCTATGTCTTCAGCAATGGTTACAATAATAACCGAAATGTCAAAAATCCAATGTAGAATGGTTATTCCTCGACTATTAAATGAGAATTATTTTTGAATTAATGTCAATATGAACTACAAATTGCAAGTGATATCTGATTAATAATAAAGGAACAAACATATTAATATTTCAAATGAATTTGGATAAAGTTTAGCAACGATCCGTTGCAGTTTATTTTATATGACATCAAATAAAAAAAAATTAAAAAATCAATTTGATCTCAAAAACAATCTCTAAATAGATATATTACAAAGAGCTCAGAGGGCATATTACAACAGTAGGTATTTATTCCATAAATCTATGTATTTTAAAATAAAATGAAAACCCCTTAAGAGTCTTAGATAGGCTTTGTAAACCCAGTCTGAACTATTTAGTTGCATAAATTCCAGGGGCTTTGAGGCGATTGAAAAAATTGTAATTAATTTTTATTACATACCATTTTGTTGATGATACAAATGCAAGATATAGACTCTAATACTTTTCTAACAAAAATTATTATAATTTTAGTTGGCATTTCTTTTGACTATTAATTAGTGAGATAATCATTAATTTTTTTATTATTTTAGGTTAAAAATAAAATAAAATGAGAGAGTCTTCTGTTTTTTAATAAAATAATTTTTAATTATTTCTAGAGACTATAGTTTCGAAGGCATTGCCTTCATCATCAGTCTATCACAAATATTTCAAATTAGTTACAAATTAAGATTTTTTTTTTTTTTTTTTTTATTATATTTTAAAGTTGATTAATCATTTCAATTAAGAGCTTTGATTATATTTATTAATGTATTTTTCAAAGATGTTGGTGGAAAAGATTGTAATATATCTTCTTAATCCTTATACCAGCTGCGATGCCCGCCTTCTGCGGGCATAGTGCTACGTTCCCTGAAGCCCCAGCATGTCGTTCAGTGACGCAGCCTTGAAACTATGAGCCTGATGAAAATCTATAAAAAATAATAGTATTATATATACCAGAGGTGGCGAGAACGTGGCTCGCGAGCCGCATGCGGCTCTTCAGTCAATCTCGTTCGGCTCTTGAACCCTCTTGGATAATACTGATTTTAAAAAGTACAGGGTGTGGCATAAAGATTTACCACATTTTGAAGAGGTATAAAAAAATTAAAAAATTTAACTAGGAAAAAACTGAATATATTTTTGAAAAGAAGGGGGGTCAAAAATGAAAATTCTAGTCCTTTCGACCAAACTCAACCAAATTTTGTATACATATTACCCCCAGAAGGCCAGAAATGCAAAAACTAACCACCCAAAACGGGGGGATGGTCAAAATTGAAAATTCTAGCACTTTCAACCAAAATTCTGTATACCCAGAGGACTAGAAATGCAAAAACTAACCACCCTAAATGGGGGTGGGGGATCAAAAATGAAAATTCTAGCCCTTTCGACCAAACTATGTATACAAAATTTGGTTAGTTTTTGCATTTCTAGCCTTAGTGGAGATCCACAGAATATGTATACAAAATTTGGTTGAGTTTGATCAAAAGGGCTAGAATTTTTTTCCCCCCCCCCCCCCCCCATTAGTCTGATAATGTTAAAAATACATTTAAAAAAATTTCATTTATTTTATTTTCAAAAATAAATTTTTTTTTTTTTTTCTAGTTAAATTTTTTTATTTTTTTATATCTCTTCAAAATGTTGTAGATCTTTATGCCACACCCTGTATAATAATTAAATTAAAAAAATAATAATAATAATAATTATTATTTTTGTAATGTTATAAGTAAGTAAAGCAAAAAATAAATGTTACTTCATTTATATTTTATAAAATAAAAAAATGTGTCTTTTTTTAATAAACCATTAATTATTAATTTCCAGACAATGTGACTCGCTTTGAAACAGTTTTATAAATTTGCGGCTCCCAAAGTTAAGATTAGTGGCCACCCCTAGTATATACCTAGGTATTATAAAAAAAATATAATCATAAAAAAGACAATGAAAAAAAATAATTCTTTATAATTATTATTATCATTTTCGTCCATAATTTGTATTAATTTGAAAGTTTATAATAGGAAAATAAGGACAAGTTTTTATGTGTGACTTTTTTATCAGCCAACGTTTCGTCGACTTTGCCGACTTCTTCAGGGCTTCTACAATTATAATAACATTATTAATATTTATAATGTGAATGTGCCAAATATTTTTGAAATTTGTGTTTCTGATGGTCTTCAATGGTAACGAAGATAACAAGAAAATTTAGACGAATGTGTGGCATGACAATTTGGTGGGTAAACTATTAATACATGTTTATTATGGAATTGTAATTGTATTTTTGTAACTTGATATTAATAATGTTCTTTTAATTGTGAAGCCTGAAGAAGTTTTATGAAGTCGACGAAACGTTGACTGATAACAAAAAGTCACACATAAAAACTTGTCCTTATTTTCCTATTATAAACTTTCAAATTAATACTTTATAAATGTTGTATCATTCAAATCCATAGTAAATTAGTAATAGGAATAGTAGGAAATTGGATAATTGTTAGAGTTCCTGACTGTGTGACCTGGATTTTAGATGAAGGAGGGGAAGGGATCAGCCAAAGTTGGATGTGGGGGATCTGGGGTCAGAATACGGTGGGGGTTCCTGGGGGGGGGGGGACAAAAGAACAAATATATATCGTCGGCTTAGAGTGTAAACCTGCTAACTCCATTTTTTATCATATATGACATATTAAAATACTGTTCTAAAGAAAAAGAGATGCAGCATCGTCCAAGTAAAACTGCTACTTAAAATTACGATCGTAAGTTGTAGAAAAAATTTGAAAAATACATAGTTTCTTTCCATAACAACAATATTAAATTTTGTTTGTTTTTTCTCTGCCCTGTAAAATTTCCTTGTTGTGAGTTAACAGGTTTACACTCTGAGGCGACGATATATATTTGTTTAAAAAATAACAAAAAAAAAATTATTGAAGACTATAAATTTTATTAAGCAATAATATTAATTTTTGTTAAGAATTGAACAATAAATGAATAATAAATGTGTGGTAGGTGTAAGAGGTTGTTTAATAATAAGATCTTCTTGGGTTGTTGAGTGGATTGGGTCTGAAACGATAAGCGAGCATCATTCGTTTTCTATACGCGTCATACTCGTCATCATTTTTTGAAAGATCTAATTCGGCCGCTTCGTTCTTTAAAGAAGAGCTGCTCCCTTTATTGTTAACTGGATAGAGAATTCCATCCTCATCTCGACCTAATCCTTGGCCTTGTTTCCAGCCCAATTTTTGTAACATTTGAAATCCAATATTATCCTCTTTTAATTTAAATTCTTTATAATCGGATAAATCCGGTTGACGATCCTCTTTCAATGCTTGATACTTTTCTAAAAAGCGTTGCAATTCTTCTGGTGGTAGAAAGTCTCCGATGTGGTGTTTGCCCTCGGCTAGCTTGTTCAGTTCTTCACTCCATAAACGGGTCGCTTCCATTTCTTGAGCACGCAATTGATGCTCCCATGTTCCATTTGCATTTTCCTCTTCATCGCTATCATATTTCCATTTCTCTTGATCGAGTTCATGTCTTTTTTTTAGGATATCTAAATATAAATTATTCAATTTATAATTGTCTTCTACTTTTTTCCATTCCATATCTGAAAGATCTGATCTGCCATAAGTCTGAATTGCATACTGAATTAGATCTGTTTTAGTCGATGTAGTAGTGATATTATTATTGGTCGGCGAATCTTGAGGAGCTATTTCAGGACCCCATCTACTCCTCTTTCGTTTCAACTTATTCTTTTCATTTTGATTTTGATGTTCGTTTAAAAATTGTTGAACAAGCTTTCTATAACTTTTATACTCGTCAGAGAATTTGTCTTTAAGAAATGCTAGTGAAGGATCATTTTGGTTTTTGGTATAAACAATTTCTTCTATTCCATCTCCACATTGGGCCACAATATGCGCAAGATGAATTCGAATATCCTCTTCAGAATTCGTATTTAAGTTGTCTTGTTCATGTTCTGGTTTAGCCCCCACGACAAAAGGTATGCTCATATTGACATTTACAAGAGGCCCTGAGCAATCGTTTTGTTTCCCAAATGAATCTCTACCCGTTGTCGTATTTGTATTGACAGTTACAGAAAAATTTACATGAGTCAATGGCTGTTGTTGTTGTTGTTGTTGTGGATAAGAATTGCTGCTCGAAGGTGAAGAGTAGGATACATACGGATCTTGAAAGGTATTAAATTTCTGATACGATTTATTATTATTATTATTAAGAAATATGTTTTCAGTTTTTTCATGGAATTCCGAATGATTTGTTTGATTGGAAATTTTGTTTTTTGAAAATGAATCAAAATCATTTTTCAAAAAATAAGGCATTTTATAATGTTCATAATTTTTCTTCCTCTGAGAATAAAAATTAGATTGGGCATCAAGTTTGGAATAAAAATGTTCACTTTTTGTATTGTATAATGGCAAATCATTTTTGCAATTGATAATTTCCAAATTATCCAAATCCGAGGAAGTTGCTTTTTTCAAATTCAATGGCGACTCGCTTCCATTTGAAGGTAGATTATCTTGAATATTTTTGTATGAATTTATTTTCAAATTATTTTCATTATTTTGATTCTGTGAAAAATAATATTATTTAATTAAAACAACAGAAGCTAATAAAACAGGATGGACTAGAAGTACGTCGTGATCATGGTATTTTTATTTTATTTTTATTTGCAAAATTAAAATTTTGTGAATCATGACAGACAGGAAGCCAAGGAAATAGGAACAGAGTGTGTGGAATAAGAGATTTTGGACAAGGCTTCTTAGCTACACTACACGCCTTTTCTTTTAACCCTCTTGAATGTTTGGTTTTAATTTCAATTTTCAAGTTGTCGGTAAAATAGATATAGAAAAGCGGTTCAATATATACCTATGTATTTTTAATAAGTGTGTTCAGGCAGGGGGGGGGGGGGGGTTTGAACCCCCTTACCCACGGCACAGAGCAAAGTATTTTAAGACAATTCTAATCAGAAATTATCATAATTTTATTATTATTTTTTATTGGGATAAAAGTTCTGAACCACTCCGCCTGCTCCTCTAAATACTAATTTTTAGATAAGCCTATGGATACAAAATATTTATAGGTATTACATTTAAAAATAAGTGAGTTTATTGAATTTTGAAAAAATGTTATTTCCCAAAATATTAACTTTTTAAGAAATGAAAGAATTTAAAGGCCGAATCAAAGATATAAAAGTGAAACTTATTTAAGACTCGCGCACGGTATGCTGTTTGCAGTTTAGTTGAATTAATAATTTTAAATTATATCTAAATCTGATATTAATTTCGATATATGGTAGTATTTTCTTAGCTAGCGTCAAAAGGCCTTTTCTAGAATAATAGAAATTTTCAAATCAATCTCTTCAAGTCTGAAATAAGTCTGGACTTATATTTGGCATCTTTTAATGTCTTGATACCTATAATAAAGGAAAAGAGAGAGATCATTCTATCTGCGTTCTTTTTAGTCATTTTCCTCGATGAGATTCGATGGATTTCTTCTGACGAGGAAAATAAAACATATAGATAGTAGAGATCTGTAGAAGGTGGATACTTTTAATACATCTACTTTATAATTATTTCAATTATTATTAATGTTCATTTGAATATAAATATCCTTCTTGTATTGGATTAATTCAGGTGTTCATAAATTTTCTTTTTTCATAGATATTTTAAATTGATCCAAATGATTTTTCAATTCTCCGTCACTAGAATTGAATTATTCTAATTCTTCAAATTCTGCATTGAAACTATTACAGTTTAGGATATAATTATTTGAAACATTTTTATTAGATTCAGATCTTCATTTGATATCACTTATTATTATTTTTTTTTTTTTTTTTTATTGTTAGGATAAATAAACTGAATTTGCTTCTTTCCAGTAATTTATTTTGTTTTTCAAATGGTTATTCCAAATATTTCGAGAGCGTTCTCAGCATCTCTTCCTCAGTGGAAACTGTGGGACCAGTGGGGGAGTGGGTGAGTACTTTTTTGACACCTGTAATTATAACAACTCACTGACTTGCTTATTGTGTGGTCCCACAGTTTCCACTGAGGAAGAGATGCTGAAAACGCTCTCGAAAAATTTGGAATAACCATTTGAAAAACAAAATAAATTACTGGAAAGAAGCAAATTCAGTTTATTTATCCTAACAATAAAAAATTAATATATCCAGTACACACCAAGCCAGCAAAATCACTTATTATGTCTATAAAATAAATTTCAAAATAATTGTTAATTTGGTCATAGTTAGTCAATTCCTGGTCCTATTCATTTCGGGCTCTATGCTTTTGCCTAGTGCTGTTATTCCGTGCCTGGCCTTAATCAATTTTGTTAAAAATAAGATTACTACATAAGAGAATAAATTTAAATAAATAAATAAATAAAATAATAAGATCAATTTTGATTCTTCTGCGTTTAAATTCTTTTATTTTTCAAAAAATATCTATGTTCTCGATAATTTATTCTGGCCACTTTTCTTTCCATTCTGAATATAAAATTAGGGTATTTATTTGCATACGCCCCCGCATCATTTTTCATGGTTTCTTTATTTATAATTTGAGGGACGGGTCTTATTAGAATCATTATAAATAATATATATTCTAAAGTTTTTTCTTTTTTTTCTTTTTAATCTTAAAAATTTAAAGCAGTGTGTGAGGGGCTTATGCGAATAAATACGGTATTTTATATATAAAAATTCTAAGACAAAAATTACCTTTAGAAAAAAGTCAAAAGACAAGTTGAAGAAAAATATTGTTTTCGAATAATTAAATAGTTGTTTTATAATCGAAAGGATATTTTTTATGCTAATCGTGTAAATTGTTTGGGAGCGCGAAAATCGTTTTGCCCTTAAAAAAAAAAGTAAAATTGATTTTATTTCTTTCGGGAAAGTGAAATTCATTCTTCTATTTTTCCCAAAAATAAAGGCAAGACTTTAAAGTTACTATAATCTATTAAATGACACGACAAAACATCAGTTTAAGATACAATAGAGATAGAGAGAGAGAGAGATAAGTACCTACATATTTTGAAAATTATACTGACTATACAGAATAATTTAATTTATTTATGTTAGGGAATGTATTTTGGGAACTCATTCTCTAAATAATATGATAATGAAAAATAAATAAAAAAGAATAAAAATACCATGACCCGATAAGTAGATTTTTTGGAATATTCATTAATAATTTGGAAATGATCAGTTTCCTCCCTGTATCCATATGAATTATAATAATTTACATTTTCTATGAAAAAGTTAACGCATTTAAGGAGGTCATAGTAGAAGTTAAAATATTTAATTAAAAAGATTTAGTTTGCCAAGAACAGCAGAGTTGATAGTTGATAATTCATAAGAAAACAATGAGGTAATAAGGTAAAAAAATGATGTTATGAAAGAAAGCTCATAGGACAACCATTAGTAGCTAAAAAATTAATAAATCAACCCTGAACTCAATCTATTCACAAAAGATAAAAAAAAAAAGATAAAACTAAATTAATCCTTTGCATACTTTGGGAAACTTTCGGAAACTTTAAAACAAAAACTGAAACCATTATGACTTTATACAATAAGTATAGTTTGTTAGTTTTTAACATAGCTTAAAAAAAAAATAATCCTATTTGAAAAAAAAAAAAATTGTAAAAAAAAACGAATTTTCTATATGAGGGCCCTTTTTCATATTCAATTTTAATTTTTTTATTTTAATTCAATGTATTTTTAAAAAACTTCTATCCCAAGAAGAAGTTGGAGCTATAATTTTTAGAGAAGTTATACCTATATAAGATTTCAAAAATGGTAACAATCAAAGTAACTTAATGATTATTACTTTAAATAAATCATTTCTTTAATAAAATTTCAATTTTTGCAACTTTATATAGTTATACTAGCTGAGAAGCCCCTGGACCCCCACCCCCGCACCCCAACACCAATCCACCTCCGCACCCACCCTAAACCGCACTACGCACCCTTCCCCCCATTCCACGCCCACACCACCCGGGCCTCCTGCACCCCACTCCTCCACCTCCGCACCACACCCAGTTTTTGAATTTCTACCTTTCTAGTGGCCCACAGATTATGTATACAAAATTTGGATGAGTTTGGTCCAAGGGCAAGAAAGATACAAAGTCTTTTGTGTTTTAGACCACAAAATCAAAAATTCCACATTTTTCAGTTCAGGGCTCAAATTTAAAAACAATAAAAAAACATTCCCGAGATTTAGCATTAATAAACGTATGTACCAAATTTGAATGTTAAAACTTAAAAACTCGAGGAGATAGAGCATTTTAAATATTTTAAAAATTTACCCCAAAATGACTGACTATATCTCCGTTTCAGGGACAAATAGAGCAAAATACTCAAATGTGTTTTTTTGTATTTCAATGCTTCACCTTTCTAAACTAAATCCATATCGATATCTTTTCTGGTTTAAGAGATCTTGAAAAATTCTGAAAACACATTTTGGGGCCCTTTCCCCCCTTTAGGGTTCGAATTTCAAAAAATCCCTTCTTAACACACCCATAAATCGTTGAAAGAATATACACTCCAAATTTCATTTCATTTTTCTAGTTCAAGCGCTTTAGGCTGAGCGTTGATAGATGAAACATCACCTTCTCTTTTTATATACCTACATTAAGAAGATAATTTCTCCAACAAAAAATGGGATTGATAAAGAAAATTCGTTTTTTCCAAGAAAAAGTAAAAAAAAAAACGTAATACCATTTGTTTTCAAATTGGAATGATTTTTTAGAAACTACGTTAAAAATTGATTAAAAATGATATAAGTAGTTTTTTTTTTCAACAAGGCGTAAAACAAATTGAAGCTTTAGAGGGGAAAAGAAAATAAGTGTTTATTATTTTTATTGTCTAGCAAAACATACAACACCAAAAAGTGCAGCAAAATCAAAATCGGTTGGGAGAAAAATTGAAAATTTCACGTAAAATATACCCCATTTATACACAGTTTTATTCGTAATATATTATGTATTATGTTTATTTGGATCAACCATAGGACAAGCTCATTGTTTTCTTCTTATGCTAAAATATATGATTTAAAGATTTTTCTTTTGTTATAAGAATTTTAAGTTTCACTTACTTGAGAAATATCAATTTCCTTTTCAATTAAATTATTTTTAGGTTCTTCTGCTTGTAGGAAATTAGGATTATCCAGTGTTTTCATTGAATTTTTAAATTTCTGCAATGTTTCATCAATTTCTTTTCTTTTACGTGCTTCAAACTTGGCTTCAATTTGCCGTTTCTTCTCACAGATAAGTTGTTCTTGTTTGGTCATCTGCTCAAACCGTTCGTTGCGCGGCGTCTTTGAAGCGAACAAATCAGACAGATAAGTTGAACGATAAGACATCTTCTTCAGTTATCTCGTTACTTTACTAGAAGAGAAATAATTAATTAATATTACATATTTATATAGGGGAAATACATACAAAATGACATAGGTGGTATAATTCGAATTTGGTGGACTCTAGGGCACAAATGACAACCACATAAGGTGACCCGAATGGTTTTTAACAACCTGTGAAAAGATAAACGCGTCCCTCTCATTCGTCCCCGTGTCATAGCCGACAACAAGTATTTGTAGTTGGACAAGCAACCTCAACCTGCCCACACAGAATTATCCTTGTTAATGAAAATCTTTAAGGCTGGCTGGTGTTCTTAAAATAATAAAACAACTTTTTGTGAGACAATGATTTATTAAACTTTTTGAAACGACACAAATTGTAAACAGAAAAATAGTAGTTTGAAAAATAATAACAATAATAATGAATGAATTTAACTTTTAAGGACATCATAGATATTAGAGAAATATTTTTACATTGCATATCAGAGAGGTTCGATCCCTTAGGAATCGAACCCAAGCGCTAACTAAGCTTGCCGGGCCAGTAGCCAAACCCTTAAGACAAATCTCTCTCTGACATGCAATATATATAATAAGTATTATAGCTAAAGACTTTTCACTCCCTTCAACTCAAAGGGAATAGTGAAAATTCCTGCTAAACTGAAATAAGTTTTCAGTGAGGGACCCATTAATTTTACAGTGAAAGCAAAGTATCTTTTTGAGTGTCTTTTTTTGAAAAAAGATAGAAATTATTTAAAAAAATCAACCCAGTATATAATATTAATAAATGAATTTAACTTTTAAGGACATCATAGATATTAGAGAAATATTTTGTCTTAAGGGTTTGGCTACTGGGCCGGTAAGCTTAGTTAGCGCTTGGGTTCGATTCCTAAGGGGACGAACCTCTCTGATATGCAATGTAAAAATATTTCTCTAATATCTATGATATCCTTAAAAGTTAAATTCATTTATTAATATTATATACTGGGTTGATTTTTGAAATAATTTCCATCTTTTTTCAAAAAAAGACACTCAAAAAGATACTTAAATCTTTGCTTTCACTGTAATAATAATGAAGATTAAATGTCTATTAAATGTTCAAGAAATTTGCCGATAAATATTTGAATTGAATATTTGTTTACAAAGGAAATTAAAATCTGTGTTTTAAATATTAATAATATTTCACAAAGTACAGGGTTGAACTTAAAATTAAAAATTAGAATTACTTAAAATTAGAGTTATGAAATATTGAAGTTAACAGAAATAAGGTTTTACTTAAATCTATTTACAAAGGAAATAAGCTGTTTAAAAATACAAGAAAGTCATACAATTGGTAGAATGTTATAGTTAATAATTAAATGATTAAGGTTTAATGAAAATAAGAAGCAGTGTTATATGAAATAAAATTAGTGAATAATGAAACAACCAAATGAATCTCTCAATCCCAATGGATCGATCAAGAAGAAATAGAAACACAACGCGCCAAAGAAAATATGAATTTTAAGAAATCGTGATCCACCAATTTGGTCACTAGAAAAGATTCGTTGTGTACGAGAGAAAACCAAAACCAGACTGTTTTTTAGAAAAATATAAATAAACATTAAAAAACATTAGCAACCGGTATGGTTGTTATACTCAGTGAAACGCGCCCTTCTGCTGAGTGGATCATCTCTTGCGAATATTTAATATTTTGTGAAAAATATTCTCAAAAGTTGCAAAAGAGAAAACTTGCAAACAAGTAGTTTTATCTTTACGACAACTATTTTAATATAAATGATAAGTTTTTCGCATTTATACCTATGTGGGTAGCATATATTTTATTCCTCAATGATCTCTTGTTGCCCTCAAATAAATTCTTCCAAAAATAAACTGCAACGGATCGTTGCTAAACTTTATCCAAATTCATTTGAAATATTAATATGTTTATTCCTTTATTATTAATCAGATATCACTTGCTATTTGCAGTTCATGTTGACTTTAATTCAAAAATAATGATCGATTCTCATTTAAAAGTCGAGGAATAACAATTCTACATTAGATTTTTGACGCTTCGATTATTATTGGTAACCATTGCGGAAGACATGGAGGAATCGGCTTAAAATCAAAAATAGCGATCGATTCTCATCTAATACTTGAGGAATAATCTTATTGCATTTCATTTTTGATGTTTTGACTATTAATGGCAACCTCTACTGAAAACGTGGAAGAATCGACTTAAAATCAAAAATAATAAATTCTTTTATGGCAAACAACTCAAGCTTGAGAAAAAGGTACTATCTTACTCTAGAGTAAAGTACTTTAAAATATAATTTTACTAAAAACTTTATTTAACCTTTTTTGTGGTCCCCAAGGTACTTAATTAGGATATTAAATTTCATCAAAATTGGTCAAGTCATTTTCAAGATATTTAGAAAAAACTAAAAAAGTATTGAAATAAAGTACTAATGTTTGTGGGCCGATATGTACCAAAAACTAATCAGCGCTTCATTTTGTTAAAAGAATGGTAGGTTTTCAATTTCATTTCAATCGGTGCAACGGTGTGGAAAAAATCGTGGGCCAAAAAAACGATAGCATACATACATACATACATACATACATACATACATACATACATACACATACATACATACATACATCCACCCGCACTAAATAAAAATCGCGCACGGCCTCTCGACAGAACCCTTGTAATTTTTAACCAAAACAAATCACGTGCTAAAATTCAGCCACTAATTGAATGCGCAATTTGTGACTTTAATTGAGTCCATGAGTTCCGTAGTCTTTACCTGAGGACCCTTTGAAGTCGAGCATGTTTATTTCATTATTTTTTATCTCGAAAACCGATGAGATAGGTATAGGACAATATTAACAAAGTATTTTAATAAAACGGTAGTTCTAAAAACCTGTTAATATACGGGGTGTTCTATTTAAAATAATAAAGTTGCTACGACTTTTCGGTAGAAGCCGAAACGTCGCAATGCTGAAAATATTTTAGATCGATAGAACAGGCAAGAAAATGTAAAGTGCTAAATTTTCAGAAAAATCCTGCCTTCCGTTTTCCATAAACGTCTAACCGTGAATCGTCACCCTGTATATCTATCAACGAGAAAGCTGATCCTAAAAATTCTCTGAAGATTTTCTCAAGTCCAAGATCCCAATATCCACTCTAATTAATAATATTAAATATTAAATAAAAATAATAAAATATCTTACCTTTATAAAATAGAAATTTGTTTATAAATGATAAATACAATTTTAAACAATATGATTTCCTTTTTCTAACACTAAGAATACAAAGAATATAATATATTTTTTTTGCTTTCTACGCAAAGAAATACAATGTTTGGAATAATAAATAAAACAACACAAATATTTAAATGAGAATTAAAATTTAGAAAGATTTAATATTACTCTGCTTTGAATTATGGATATATTTATGTAAGTAATTATATTTTTTCAAATGTGGGCTTTAAAGGCAGTTTCATTTTTTTTTTTTTTTTATTTATAAAATTTTCGTAAAAATGAAAATTTTCAAAATTATTCATTATCATCATAATCATGGAGTATTATTACAATCTTAATTTTGGCAATTTTACGGTTTCCGTGGCCAGGGCCGGATAAAGGGCGATTGGGCCCAATCGGGTCCCGCATTTGAAAGGGCCCCGCCTTACCATCAAAATCAACAAAAAAAATTTCGAAATTTAAAGCAAATTGCTTTTGACGATAATGGATAAATTATGAATTATTCAAATAATTAAAAATATATTTATTTTAAGTTCGCATTGCTGGAAAATCGGTTTAAAATGTTCAAATTTTTATCGGATAATGATAGATCAACGGCATTTCCAAACTTGTTTATTGCTCTCCGAATATTCTTAACAATAATTCCAGTAAGCGTTGCTTCTGGAGAGAGATCATTTTCCAGGCTAAAACTAATAAAAAACTATCTGAAATCGACAATGAATCAGGATAGATTAAATAGTTTATCAATTATGTCAATTAAAAGTGAAGACGCAAGGAAATTAGATTTTCAACCAATTTTATAAGAATTTAGAGAACAAAAACTTAGAAATATGTAAATTCATGTATTCACATTCGGTGATGTAAATTTATATTCAATAAATGTTTTTGTATTTTGAACATTTTTATTTTTTAATTTATGTAGAAATTTACCTAT
Source organism: Forficula auricularia (assembly GCA_024734495.1). NCBI lineage: Eukaryota > Metazoa > Arthropoda > Insecta > Dermaptera > Forficulidae > Forficula > Forficula auricularia. Next base: position 3,504,944 of record JALMQS010000127.1, read on the forward strand.
CTGATGATCCATGACATTTGATATATTTATATATATATATATATATATACTGAATTTGAATTTTATTTAAATAAGTTTTGGCAATTAGATGGCGATCATCTTGCTATTATGCCAAAAAAAAAAAAAATAAAATAAAAATTTATTTAAATATTTAATATATAGAGAGGGCCCCGCAAAAAAAATCCAATCGGGCCCCGCACCTATTCGATCCGGGCCTGTCCGTGGCCCCGAGACAGGCCCGATTCTATAAATGGGCAAAATGGGCACCCCCCTTGGTGAGATTTGGCTCGACCCCCTACCTAATTTCACGTGAGATTTTTCAAAATGCTTATTTGCGTTCTATTTATTTAAAAAACATAATTTGCTTAATTATTTTTATTTAAGACTATTATTTTTATTTTTCATTCTTTTTTCTCCTATTGAAGGAGGTTTGTTTACTATACATCGGCTGTAAACAGCAGAGATGATAGCTTCTATTTTGTCATTATATTGTTGAAGGAAGGTTCAGGAACCGCCGGACTGTCGCGCACGTACCCAGCAGTACAGCCCTCTGCACCGTCGTGATAACACCCCCTCCAAAAATGCCCAGCTCCTTTAAGTTCTTAGGAAGCGTCTTCAGCTGACAGGCGTTGTTCCGATAAATGCCCAAATCCGGTCTGCATCTACCAAACTCGCGGCAAACAGCCGGCCTGTATCCTGTTAGGTTCGTTTCATTATCAGTAACTATTAGATAACACCCTCATGAGATTTAAGTTAATTTCATCAGTCCATTTCATACGCTGTCTAGGAAAGCCCGCTAGGGTGGTCGAAGACGCGGTAGTCTCCGAAACACTTCTAGAAGGTTGAGAATATTGTTCGTTTGAAATTGCAGGGTCAGTATTCATTTGATCGAGGCCATCATTCCCGCGCCGCCCTCGATCGTGACGGCGCTCGTCCGAGGTTTGTGTATTTTCACTAGGAACCCGTTGTACACCTAGTAGGGGGGTTAACCCTAGCCAGGGTTAGCTCAGGTAAAGCGTGCTCGCCAAACACGTGAAGTGGTGTTCTTCCCCTGCCTTGGGATATCACTAGGATCTTTAATTCCCATTTCTGCCACATCCTCTTGCCGTTGACCCAATCCATGCAGGTTCTTCCGTCTTCGGGGCCTTTTCTCAACCTCAGGACAAAAGATTGTCCTTTGCTAGTTTTTGGTCCACCCCGGATATTTCATTTCCCCGGTACCACCCATATCTGGGAGGCATTCCTCTATCCGCCACCTGGGGAGGCGCCCGCTAGAGGGTCTAGCAACCTCCACGGGTTATTATTATTACTTAATTTAACCGAGTCGAACTGAATATATCTTAACCGAACCTTAGAAAATTTGTTCGGGAATCCATTTTTTTATTTAATCGAACAGAGATGATGAATAGAACCGAACCTATGAAAAGTTCTAAAAGTGAAAATTGCCAACGCCCAGTGGGCGCTTACTTGAGACAATTTGAGACAACATGATCCATAAACTAACATATTTTCAGTCCAAATTTGTTGTTTAAAATTTACTTCTTACTTTTCGTCTTATTTTGACAAGTTCTAAAAGAATCCGTCGTCAGATAGCGGCGCCACACGGAACCCGTGATTTTACGGTTTCCAAGGTTTCTATAAAAAAAAACAATTGAAAAATAAAATAAAAATAATATAATAAAAATATTTACTAAAGGAGACAATAAAAGAGTGTCTTCTGCTGGAATTATAAATTTTATTTATTTATAACGAGACTATAGTTTGGTTATAAATAAATAAAATTTATAATTCCAGCAGAAGACACTCTTTTATTGTCTCCTTCAATATATAAAAATTCTGCTACTCTCGGCACAAAAACTTTCAATTTAAAATATTTACTTATACATAGTTTTAAAATTCGATTTCTCAAAAACTAAGCGAAATCTCGAAAAATGGTATTCTTCATTTTCGTCTTATTTTGTTGAGTACTATAAGAATCCATCATGAGATCGCGGGTCCACGGAAACCGTAGAATCACCTTAATTTTGAAAATTATTTTCAAAAAATTTTAAATTTTCAAAATAATTCAAAAAATTAAAAATTAAAAAAAAAATGTGGTTTCATGTGTAATAGTGTAATTCTTAAATGTTTTTATTATTATCATCATCATATCAAATATTTACAAAGAATGCATTTTAATTGAAAGTACTATTTTCTCAACTTAATTATTTTTGGCGAATTTAACTCTAGATTTCACTACTTTGTCGAACTTGGCCTGTTTATTCACACACGTGTTTTGGGTGGGATTAGAGAATCGCTCACACGCACATTATTTTAATAAATAACAAAAAAAAAAAGTGAAAACTGATTTACGCTAGAGAGTAGAGACGGTCTTATAAATACCATAGATAATTAATAATAAACTTAAATATAAATTGTTCATTTATTCCTATAAATACATCACAGCTTCTCAGCCCATACCCATTTTCAATTTATTCAATACAATAGGTACAATGGAATGGAATTAATAAAATGTAGGAAAATAAAAAGAAACATTATTACTATTTTTTTTTATTAAAATTTGATAGAAGACTATAAAATGAATTTTTTTTTAATATAATTAATTATTAAGAATACAAAACTGAAATCTTTTGGAGTTTTATTTTATTTAAAACATTTAAATTTATAGTTACATAATAATATACACACTTCTATAAATATGAATAAATTTTTTTTTTCTTTGGCATTTAAGTTTTTAATGAACATTTTGGTATAAATGACTAAACACGTATTCTACGAGTAGGTAGAAGAAACATTTAACATTGACGGTCATCAATTCTCAATATTAGTGCATAAGTAATGAACAATTTTATAATAATTGACAGCTGATGGGTATTCACGTATGGCAGATAGCCCTTCAGAGCCAGTCAATTTCAAAAAATCTCATTAATTTATTTAAACTTTTGTGGATGAGTTGTTTATTATAATTTTTTATTTTATTTTTTTTTTTTGAAAAACCTCATTAATAGTACTATTAAGAATGAGGTGATTGAAACGTCTATATATATTAGTGTGTGAAACATGGGTTCAAAACTTCCCTCTAATGAACAAGTTCTGGCAGTTTTGTTTTATAATATTCGTGAAGTGAATTTAACTATTTATGAAAGTACAAATCTCACTATTCGCAAGTGCATTATATATTGGGAAAATTGTTGCCTACTTTGGATGCTCGGAAATCAAAAGAAGAACGGCTTCCGATAGTTATTTCATCTTGAAATAAAGAACAACTTATTCTGACGTGCCAAGGTTGGAAAGCTCTTCAGAAAGGGAACATGCACAACGCGATTGTAAACTGGAATCTTGAAGATAAAGTGGAAATTCTTTGTTGGGATACAACAGCTTCAAATACAGATCGTATGGGGTCTGCGGGGATTCTACGGTGATTGTGGCGCCGCGATCTGACGACGGATTCTCATAGTACTCACCAAAATAAGACGAAAATGAAGAATACCATTTTTTGAGATTTCGCTTAGTTTTCGAGATATCCAGTTTAAAAAATAGTGTTTTTTTGTATTTATTTTATTTTATTTTTCATTTGTTTTTTTATTGAAACCTTGGAAACCGTAGTATCACGGGGGTTCCGTGTGGCGCCGCAATCTGATGACGGATTCTTTTAGAACGGACAAAATAAGTAGGAAAGTAAAAATAAAATTTTAAACTAGAAATTGAGTTTATGGAGTGTGATGTCTCAAAATGTCTCAAGTGAGCGCCAATGGGCGTTGGCAATTTTCACTTTTAGAACTTTCCATAGGTTCGGTTTTATTCATCATCTCGGTTCATTTATATAAAAAAATAGGTTCCCGATCAAACTTTGAAAGGTTCGGTTAAGATATATTCAGTTCGGCTCGTATATCTTCATTTCGGGCTGGTTTTTAGGCGATTAGGTTGGTGTTAGCCTAAATGCCAGACCGAAATGAAGATATGCGTACGAGCCGAATCGAGCCGAACTAAATATATCTTAACCGAACCGGCAGAGACTTTTACATATTCGAATTTTTTGGGCATTTACAAATTATTTTTTAATTAATATTTATTTTCTAAAAGAATCCGTCGTCAGTAGCGGCGCCACACGGAACCAGTGATATTACGGTTTCCAAGGTTTCAATAAAAAAAACAAATGAAAAATAAAAGAAAATAAATACAAAAAACACTATTTCTTAAACTGGATATTTCGAAAACTAAGCGAAATCTCCAAAAATGGCATTCTTCATTTTCGTCTTATTTTGGTGAGTACTATAAGTATCCATTGTCAGATCGCGGCGCCACAGTTACCGTAGAATTGCCGTGCATGCGTGCTTCTCGAACCAAATCTTACTAGAGAAATGCTTATTTTTGCTTGCCGCCATCACGTGTATGAATTGGTGTTAAAAAGTGTAATTCAGTCAAGTGACTACAAGCCTTGATAGTCCACTCTTCAAAAAGTCCCGAGATAACTGGAAAAGTGCCAATCCTTGATAAAATATGTACAGTTCTATAAAGAAAAGCTTCCATCGTGCCTGACTATTTCCGAAATTGACAATTTGCTTGAGTTTTACCGAAATGAACTGACCAAAGAAATAGTCAGAGACAACTATCGAGAGTTGATAAAAGCTTTCTGTTACATTTATAGGCGGAAATACAGAGAGAAAATTTAAAATTCGACCTCTAGGTGCCATGCACTATGCTGGATGGATGGCGTTGCGTACAAGAACATTAGAAGATTTATCTGTAGAGATATATATTATTTAATAAAAAAAAAAAAAATGGTAGATAACTGGTAAAAGAAACGTTTCCGGACATATATTTATATACACAAAGAGAAACAAAGAGAATGTCCTCCTCTTGATGCAAATTAACATACACACATATATATCGAAATTATATATCTGTATATATATCATTTATCTCAAACGAGACTATATTTTCGAAGGCCTGGCTCTCATCATCAGTCTTTTTAATTATAAATATTATTTTTCATTGGATCAGTATCGCGTGGATATTGAACATTGTTTTTTCCTTCTTTCTCAGTTGAATAGGCAGGTAGAATTAAATTTTTTTTCAATTCAAAATTTTTCAAAACAATGTTCAATATCCACGCGATACTGATCCAAAGAAAAATAATATTTATAATTAAAAAGACTGATGATGAGGGCCAAGCCTTCGAAACTATAGTTTCGTTTGAGATAAATAATATATATACAGATATATAATTTCGATATATATGTGTGTATGTTTTTTTTGCATCAAGCAGAGGACAACCTCTTTGTTTCTCTTTGTGAATCAACAACTCTGCTACTCTCGGCAAAACAAAAACTTTTCAATTATATATTTATATATGGTATTGAAGGAGACAATAAAAGAGTGTGTCTTCTGCTGGAAAAATAGATTTGATTTTTAATTTATTTATAACGAGACTATAGACATGGATTAATTCCTGTGAATCAATTGTAATAGACTGATGAAGAGGCCAAAGCCCTCGAAACTAGAGTCTCGTTATAAATAAATTGAAAATTTATTTTTCCAGCAGAAGACACTCTTTTATTGTCTCCTTCAATTTATAAAACTTCTGCTACTCTCGGCAAAAATAAACTTTCAATTTAATATATTTATATAACTTTTTACTTTATTTTGACCCCCGCTGAATTTTATCCCCGCATTACAGATACGCCCTATATATATATATATATATTTACATAGGTATATAATTTCATTTGATTTCGACTATTAGTTTGGAAGGCTTGACCTTCATCTTCAGTCTTTCGATTTATATTTGTTTTCTGTGCATGAGTATCTTCTTATAGAGTGGTTGGTTGGTTCATTCACATTTTAAAATATACTCATGATTTCCTCTTGAAAATCGACAACTCTAGCAAAAAAATCTTTTCAAATGAGTTGTTTTAATTTATCATAAGAAAACTGGTAATATTAAGGGGTTGAATGGATAAAGGGTGCAATATGACCCTAAAGATAACACCGATTGACAGTTTTATTACTACATAAACTAAATACTACCCAAATTTACATATAATATACAAAGAAGGGGGGGGATTTAAATTCTAATTTTAGTGAGATAGGTTTATTTATTATTATTCATTTGAACAGGATAAGTAAATCATCCTGAGGGCCTAGGGCCTAGGTGTTGCCCGGGGCGAAGCTCAACAGATGGTTGAATAATCTAAATCAGGGATAGTCAACCTTTTTATATTTAGTGCCCACTCTTGTGTCTTTGTTAGGAGTAAAATTTTCTTACCACCCACCAGTTCCGTAGTATCTTTATTTTCCATATCTATTCTAATTTTCTAATCTTTTATAGACGGTATTATTAAAACTTTTCCTACTTTTTGCAATTGCGATAAACGGCAGTTAATCCATCTTCCTTCGTTGCATGTGAAATTAAATTATGCAAGGATTGGTGGACGATTTTAAAGTTTTTTTTTTTATATATTTCAGCATATATATTAGCTTCAGTATGGGAAAAAACCACTACCGTCCAACATGAAAGCTTGAATCGCCCACTGGTGGGCGGTAAGGACCAGGTTTGACTACCACTGATCTAAATCAAAATATTTAATTTGCTATTGGTATTTAAAACGCCCTCATGTATATTTATATATACAGGGTGGCGCGCGGGGGACGCATGGATTTGAAAATGGAATAAAACGCCGTCTGTTACGATATGATCAAATTTTTTATTTTTTCCTGATTAACATAAGAAATTTAAGTTTAATCTCTTTTGAAACATGTGTCGCCCAAATGGCGCCCCTCACACTCCAAAAACTGAGCAAGCCCTTTTTTGAAGCTTTCGTTTCACCTTGGTGGATGTGTCAATAAAGAGAATATCCGCTTTTGGAGTGATATAATTCCCAGCGAGTTCCAGCAGAGGCCCGTGCACTCCGACAGGATGACAGTATGGTGTTGTGATATGCCTTTTCGACATGTTACATAAGTCTAAGCGGAAGCATTAGGGTTATGTAATTACGGAAATAACAAAGATTATAATGATACTTAAGCACTGAGTTTCTGATAATCAGGGCGGATGACATTCGATCGAGAGGTCTGTCACATATCTGGCTACCCTTCCTCTGTACTTATTCTCAATAAAACGTGTATTAAATAATACATCTTGTTATAATTATTTACCAACCCCTAACCATATTATAACAATTGACGCCCGAACATGGTGTGCAATTTCAAGAATTGGGATCATCGGCCCTTACTTTTTTTAAAGAAAATTATCGAACGGCTACAGTCACTTCTAGACGTTACCTGAACATGATCCAGGAATTTTTTTTTGCCTCAATTGGAAGGGATGGGACTAGAAGACGTCTGGTTTCAGCAGGACGGCTCCACAGTCCATAGTGCAAGGGTTTGCATGGACTTTTTGCGAGACAGATTCCCTGGGCGCCTCGTCTGCACAAGAGGCGATTTGAACTGGCCAGAGCGCTGTCCTGATTTGGCCCCCTGAGGGATACCTAAAATCCCTGGTTTCCAACAATCGTCCCAGGACCCTATAATGAGTCAAAAACAATATTCGAGCCCAAATCGCCGAAATTCCTGTGGCAATGCTTCAAAGAGTGCACGAAAACTTCAGAAAAAGGCCCACTCAGTGTTTGGACTGTGAGGACCGCCTTTTGGGCGACACATGTTTCAAAACCGTGTAAACTTAAATTTCCTATATTAATGAATTAGGAAAAAATAAAAAATTTGATCATTTCATAAGTTTGAGTTTTTTTCCATTTTCAAATGCATGCGTCCGCCGGGCGCCACCATGTATATATGTAACAAGAATTTGGGCCACCCTGTATTTGCAAAAAAATTGAAATTGGAAATAACAAACGTGTGTTTATAATTAATTAACTAATATATAGGTATATATAAATATAATATTATTGATATGGATAAAAATATTTATCAAAAAATATTCATCAAATTATTTAAAGAAAGTATGGAAAATTGGTCCCAAAAAATACAAGGGTTAAGAAAAAAATTGATCATATTTAAAAAAAAAAAAAAATAAAAATAAAATGAATTTCTAAGACCCTTATTTGAAAATAGTTATAATATAAAATTCAGTCAGGTTTATAATAATATTTGAAAAAAATTTCTATGTTAATTTCTAAATCTTCAAGAGATGAATTTTTAGAAAAATAAAACATTTAATACAATAGAAGCTCTATTAATTAATCCGGCATTCTTTGGTTCGGCACATTCTGTAATCCGGCACCGATCGAGCCCCGCATGCTTTCTGATTTTCCCGGGTGGATTCGAGCGTTTGTTGACCTTGGCCGGGCTGTATTCCCAGTAAAAACTAGGGATCCTCTAGAAAGGGATATTGGACAATTCTGCCATTTTTGAGATACTAACAGAAATGAAGTTTTGAGTATCATCATGAACGCTTAAGTAAGTAAATAATAATTCAATTTCATTTAATAAATAAAACAATATAAAATAATCATTATTATTGTTCAGATCCATAATCACTATTAGATTCTTTCCTCTGATTTGTTATATCTAATATAAAATAATAATTTTAGACTAATTCAAATTTTATAACTTCATTGTTATTTTAGAATTACAAAAATAATATATATTTTAGGTAAAAAATAAAAAACGTTATTGAGATTTAGCATTAAGGTAGTTCTTTCACAAATAGAAAAATTCAAGAAGTCTTCAAAACTTGGAATATTAGCCATTGAAAGCATAATAAACACACTGTTAAAATTTGAAGACGATTTACGGCAGCAAACATGAAATAATTGCAATTAAAAATGACATTTTTTACATAGGGTAGATTGGGAAAGGGTGGGAAAATGATCATTATTTTTTTTTTTTTATTGAAGGACTTTCACCATTTTGATGAAAAACTAATATTTGTTAGAATAATATATTCGGAGTAACTTAAAAAAAAAATTGAAATTATTTACCACGTAGTTTTGAAAAAAAAAAAAAAAAAACCTATTTGGACGATTATTTTTAGTGGAGGGGATATAATATCAATGGTTTGGAAACGATCCATTCATAAATAGAAAGTAGTAACGTAAAATGTACAGTCACGTTAACAAAACATAACCTAAAATTTTAACACTGTCTATATTTATAGAGTGGTTACGGGACTAAAACTTTTTGTGTGGATTGTCGCGAAAGAACCTCCTTAATAAACCTATGTACCAAATTTGAATGCTAAAGCTTAAAAACTCGAACACTTTAAAAATTTCAAAAATTTACCCCAAAATGACTTTATCTCTCTTTCGGGGACAAATAGAGCAAAATACTCAAATAATGTTTTTTTGTATTTCACCTTTCTAAACTAAAACCATTTCGCTATCATTTCTGATTTAAGAGATCTAGAAAAACTCTGAAAACACATTTTGGGGCCCTTTCCCCACTTTAGGGTTTGAATTTCAAAAAAATGCCTTCTTAGCACAGCTATAAATCGTATAAAGAATATACACCCCAAATTTCATCTTTCTAGGTCCAGTGGTTTGGGCTGTCTGTTGATATTTTTAGCATATAATGCTAAAATGCAACTATTTTCAACCCCCCCCCCCCCCCCCCCCCCCAGAAATTTCAATGATGCACTCTGCGTCTTAACCCCTCCCCCTATAATATTTTATCAACTTATTTGATAAAAAATAACGACACAACACTATTTTTTACTTTATTGACTAAATTGCAGCTCTTTTGTCTAATATCTTACTAGAGGATCCCTAATTAAAACTACATAGATTACGTTCGGCAAAATCGATAATCCGGAACGGCTGTCGTCCCGATTAATGAGCTTCTACTGTATTTTCATATTATATTTAACAATATAGAAAGTTCATTAAAAATGTATTTAAGGACTAATGAATTAAGTTGCTTTGCCATTTTGCAATTAATGGCTATTATATAACTTATTATAAAAGGATGTTTTATTACCAATATATATATATATATATATTTTCAAAAAAAAAAAAAATAACATGATAAATAGACTAGATAAGATATGAAATTAAATTTAAGGAAATGATATCTTATATATTCTAGTAACTATTGGTAGTCTTGTTAACTTATAATTAAAGATATAGATGAAGCTTTGAAATCAATCCGGTGTTGCCAGATTGTAGTTTCCCAATTCGCAGGATTTTACAAAAGCCCATCTTTTTCGTCTTGTCGAAATATCGGCGATCCCTTTCCTAAAAGCAACAGAAAAATTACATTAATGTTTTTATTATATCAAAATCAAATAATATGTTATTATAGAGCTATACCTTTTAAAAAGTGTTTCTTATATATGTTTATATTTTTATTTATTTTTTAATCTTATACTAATAAATGAGCAATTCTTGTAGATGTATATGTTGCAGTAAAAACCCGTTTTTTAGTAAAAACGCATTTCGCTGAACACTTTTTTATGGCAACTAGAGTTTACTGATGTTGGTTGAGTTTGGTTCAAAGTTCTAGAATCTTCATTTTTGACCTTCCGCCTCATTTTGTGTGTTTATTTTCAAAAAATTTTAAACGAAAATGTGAACAATTACATCCTCTACAACTTTTCTTCTAATTTTTGACATTTTCGTAAAAAATTTTGAAAATAAATACAAGAAATGAGGCGGAAGGTCAAATATGAAGATTCTAGACCTTTGAACCAACCTGAACCAACATCAGTAAACTCTAGTTGCCATAAAGGTATTCAACGAAACGCGTTTTTACTGCAAGATATATATATATATTTTAAAAACTGTGTAGCCTCATTCTATATATGTTATTTCTGTTTTATATCTAATGTAATTGTTAAAATAAAAAAAAAATTGTGTATTTGAATGTGCGAAATATTTTTTGAAATTTGTGTTTCTGATGGTCTTCAATGGTAACGAAGATAAAAAGAAAATTTAGACGAATGTGTGGCATGACTATTTGAAGCCCTGAAGAAGTCGGCAAAGTCGTCGAAACGTTGGATGATAAATAAAAAAGTCACACATTTTCCTATTATAAACTTTCAAATTAATATATATTATATTGACTGGATATTGATAAGGCAGTCCAAAAAAAGAAGAAGATAATTTATACTATCTTTTTATTCATAAACTGACATTTCGGAGCCTATTCCCTCCTTCTTCAGGGTCTTGAAAAGTCAGTGAAGGAAATCCAATGCGACATTCCCCTCTGTCTCCACTTTCAGTGGCAGTAACAATAATATATTGTTAGTATAAATTATCTTCTTTTTTTTGGACTGCCTCATCAATATCCACTCAATTTCACTTATCAGACCGTCTCCAAAAATTACTTCAATATATAACCAGAAGTTGCACTTTTGGGGAAAAATTATTTTTATAGTGTTTTCAATTAAACTAACAGGTGGTTGATCGGACTTCCAGATACTACTTATTATTGTTGTCGTCGGTATTTGATTTCTGTTTATGACCTGTATTTTCTGCTCTAATGGAGACGAATTGACTCAAACCATGGGCTTATCAAATAAATAAATAAAAAAGTTCACAAAAAAATTAATAAGGATTGTAGTTATAAAAAAAATTTAAAATAGCATCATGACAAGATGAGAGAATGGACTTTTGAAAGATAAAAATTAATAATGTCGTGGTTGAATCAAAACAAAACAAGTGAGTGATTAAATAAATAATAACTAAATAGAAAAAAAATACTGATCAAAGCTCGGACTTCCAGATACTACTTATTATTGTTATCGTCGGTATTTGATTTCTATTTCTGACCTATATTTTCTGCTCTAAGAAACGAATTGACTCAAACCATGGGCTTATCAAATAAATAAAGGATTAAATTGAAAGTTTTTGTGCTGAGGGTAGCAGAATTTTTATATATTGAAGGAGACAATAAAAGAGTGAATCTTATGGTGGAATTATAAATTTTTAATTTATTTATAACGAGAATATAGTTTCGAGGGCTTTGGCCTTTTCATCAGTCTATTACGTAATGTATGAATGGATTAATTCATGTGAATCAATTGTAATAGACTGATGAAGAGGGCAAAGCCCTCGAAACTATAGTCTCGTTATAAATAAAATTTATAATTCCAACAGAAGACACACTATTTTATTGTCTACTTCAATAAATAAAGGATGATAGAAAGCTGAAATTTTAATGACGTCAAAGTGTAAGAAAAAACAAAAGTTTAAGTATGGAAATCCGATAAGAGAAGCCACTACACACTTTTTCTTATAAAGAAATGGCCATATTTCAAAAATTTAATGTAATTTTAAAATCAAGTTAAGTATCCGATAGAGAACCTTTAGATTAGGTCCAAATCCGACTTAGAGGTTTGAAGTATGGGGGTAGGGGTTTTTGAAACAATTAGAATTATTAAATCTCTAAGCCCAGAAAACCAAGAAAAGTGAAATTTAGCTGGAAGATAAACCCTTAATTAAAAGAGCGTGTGAATATTCCATTGCGAATCTAAAATGGGGGAAAAGGGTTAAAAAAAATTGAAATCATCAAATTTTCAAACTCAAGTTAGTTATGTTTAAATTTTAATAGGTAAAGTGATATTTTTGAGCCTTATAGAACAAATTTTCATTTATATTTTTAAGGGATTCAAAAAAAAGTATGTATATTTTAATTTTCTTAATTTCTAATTTATGTTGTTTGTAGATGAATAGATGTTAAGATTTTAAATAAAGATAATAAAGTTTGTTGAAAATAATTACACTGTAGGATGATGATAGACAAATCGCCAAATTGTCCAAATGAGAATCGAAGCGATTCCTAAAACCCAAAAAATCACAATATGTGTAGGAATTGGTATCGAAATTGTGTCCCAGTCGAATTTGGCCACAATAAGAAATTCCGTAGACACAATTGCAATAATCATCCAAGCTTGTCTTCCGATCTTGGTACAGTCCCTGGGGAAAAATTCAGAGAATTAATTAAATAATTATAAAATTAAATATTTTAGAAGTATTTTCTTTTGGAGAGACAGAGTGGTAGAATTTCAATAGAGAATTGATGGAAGGGAGCATGGGATAGAATCAAAATAGGAGGGAAAGGCTTGCGTCAAACCAGTCTTACGACTCTATCCTTACATTTTTCATTGTTTATTGTTAAATAAAAAAAATAAAAAAAACATTTTTTTATCATTTTAAATGGGTTTGGGTAACTGAGCCCATGCAGCCTCGCTTTTATACTATAATATATACTAGTGTGGGGAGTCGGGTTGGCCGAGCTGGCTAACACACTGGCCCCGCTTCATCATCGTTGATGACGATGTTCAAGCGGGTTCGAGCCTGGCTAGCATATAAAATTTCTACATGCTAAAACTCGGCTCCCTTACTAACCCTACTAACACTTTACTGATGTGCTGTCTAAATGAGCTTGTTCCCGGTGACAATAAATAAATATAAAAAAAAATATACAATATACTAGTGATGTTACGAATGCGAATGTTCATTAAAAAATCAGATAAAATTTGATTTAATCATCATTTTTATTAATAATTATATTAATACAGTACAGTACTAACAGCAGATAATGAAAAATGTTGCAGTCATATTCAATAATTATTATTATACTCGAACGTAACATAGAATAGAATAGTTTTGTTTAATAGTGAAATTTTAAAAGAGGCAAATTATATTTAATAAAGAGCAATTTAGCAGCCTTTTCGCCCATGAGGCGATTTCTGAGTGCCTCATATATAAGGTCGGCTACGCTAAATAATTGCTCATTCGGAACGTTGACTGGTGGAGCGCTGAGATCTGACAATTTGTCCTATTTCAATTTAGTTTTCCACCAGCCCATAGGGTTTTCATCGATGGAGGCTCGCTTTTCCTTGAGATATGCCTTCAATTGGGCTTTAATTTCAAGTTCCTGTGTGTCCTTATTATCCCCAAATTCTAAATCATAGCCTTCGTCTTCGCTTGAGGAGTCCAGGATTCCTGCTAGATTGCTTATGAGACTTTTAGCAGAACAATCAGCACTTGTTGAAGGCTCATTACAGTTACATGCAGCGACTTGCACATACATTCACATTCGCAAAACATGTTTAAAATGATGTGAATCATTCGCATATGCGAATGCGAACATTCGTAACAAGCCTAATATATACTATATATATTTTCTAAATGCTGTATTCCAAATGTCATTTTTATATTATGTAACTTTTAATTTTCTGCTCTTTGAGGCGAATTCCCTTAGAGCAGTGTTCCGCAAAGTGTGTGTCGCGGCACACTTGTGTACTGTGGTCATTAATTGGTGTGCCGCAGAAAAATGTCAAGTTTTATGAAGATAATGCACCTACATATAGCTGAGAGTTATGTGAGCAGCCTTATCAAGGATTGTTCCAAATTTTGATAGCCTGTGTGCTCAGTTAAGCAGGCTCACATTTCTCGTTAAACATCTTTTCATATTATATTGATTTTAATAATAAATAAATATTAAATAAACATTGCTTATTTCTTTGGTGTACCTTTAAAATTTCTTGATTTGGTAGGTGTACCTTGAAAATAAAAAGTTCGCGGAACACTGCCTTAGAGCATGCGCGGATCCAGATTCCCCGCGCGCCATTGGAGATCAATTATTTTTTATATGTTTATTTATTTATTTTAAAATTGAAGAAAATAAAGTTCTATGTGAGCGTCTTCTGAGACGCTCACATAGACCCCCAAGCTTGGACAATTCGATCAGCGACACACTTCCGGAGATAAAAGTTATCTTATACCTATGACCCCCCCCCAAACAGAGGTCTGATCCGCGCCTGCCTTAGAGCATCAGAAAATAAATAAATAAATAAGTGTTCGTGTTTTTGCAGCTTGAAAACGATACCCCACTAAAATTAATTTTTTTTAATAACATATTAAGACATGCTTCTGTTTATTTTCCAGCCTGTGTGCGCTGATGAAGAGCTGCGATAAATGCGCTCAAAACGTGTACCATAAAAGTCGACCCTTCGTCTGCCTAATATAATAATTTAAATAAAAAATAACATCTTTATTTTTAGCTTTTTCCTATGACATTGGCCCGCCCCTTAGCCATTTTATTAAAATAAATATATATATATTAGGGCCACTAAACACGATTTTCTTTAAATAAATCAATAATAATATTAAAACAATCAAATTCGAAAAATAAGAATTAAAAGGCTAAAATATAAGCGGATTTATATTTTAATTTTCCAATTGAACAAAAAAATGATACTATAAATAAAATTTCTTCTCCTCCATGATAAATAAAATGAAAGGTTTTGATAATATAAATTACTTACGGATCATCTAAATATTGGTAAACCTCACGTAATGCTTCAGCGCCCCATATAATATAGAAGACGAGTCGAATTAAATTTAAAAAATTATCCGGGGGAATCCATAGAGCAAATTTCAAATAAAAAGTATTCAAATCGGCTAATGAAACCTGCAAATAAAAAAAAATGAAATTTTCATACATCAGTTATGATTAACATAAACAAAAATAAAATAAAATAAATTATATGAATAGTTAGTGGATTATTATGGAAATAATAGCTATGGAATGAGAGAAAAATGATGGAATTGAAATAATTATCGGAAAAAAGGTTTTTTTTTATTTAATTAGTTTTTTCCTCTTATTAAAAACAAGGACAGTCGATGGTGGAGAAGTAATCTCAGAAGTCGAAGCTCAAATACAAAGTATACATTTATTCATGTAAAATAATTGGATCAATAAAATTAAAAAAAAAAAAAAAATATGGAAATAATAAATACCGTAAAAACAATGAAAACGGTTGCAAGCCATCTTCCTAAACTTGATGTAGCCTTCCAATCAAAATCAATCCAGGTATATGGTCCAAATTGAGCAACAAATCTTTTGAACTTTCCTCTAAAAATATAATAATATTATTTATATAATATATAATATGTTAAATACAATTATTTTATTTATAAAAAATCTCAAACCATGTATTATAAATCCAAACGTCCGTGGGAAATTATCCCTTTATTTATAGTTGCTTTATATTTCCTTTTTAAAGCAACTCTTTCCAAATTTCCATCGATAAAGGGAGTTTCTCTCAAAACGTTTGGATTTCTAATAAACGTTTTGAGATTGTTTTATAAAAGAATTGTATTTATATATTTATTGAAAAAATTTGAATGAATGTTCTTTGTACATATATATCAGGTCTGTAAATATGAAACGGGAATTTTTTATAGAAAATACACATTTATTATATGAAAATGGTAAAAAAATATTTTATTCAAAGTATTGCCCATCGCTATAGCTACACATTTTCCCATCTCTTTGGCAATTTGAGGATCACTAGTCGAAAAAACTGTTGCTCTTTTGAGGCAAATCGAGCCATTTTGGTACATTTTCGTAAGAAGTGAAGCGCTGGTCAGCAAGTGCGTGTCCCATTTTTTTTTTTTTTTTTTTTTTTTAATGCAATCGAATGCAAGAAGGGGTGCACCAGTAAAGATGTAGCCCCTATGGATCTCGAAAGACCCTTGCATTACCGAAGAGAAGGGAAAGTTGATTAAGTGAGAGGGTGTAGACGTAGGTGTCTATGCACCCTGGTTTTGAAGGTTTGAAGATCATAGGTGCTGGGAAAGATAGAGGCTGGGAGAGAGTTCCAGTTCCTTGAAGTCATGGGGATATATGAATTCGCGAATGAAGTGGTCCGGCACTTTTCTAATTTGACCGCGAAAGAGTGTTGGGAGTCGGCAAAACGTGTGCTGCGTGCAAAGCATGCTTTGGGGGGAATTATTGATTTTATCTCATCAGAGCACCTGCCGTGATAGTATCTATAGAAAAGGGAAAGGGCGGAGACATCTCTTCGATGAGTCAGCGAGTCGAGGGAGTCGGTGAGGGTAGAATTGTCAATTAGCCTGACGGCTCGTTTCTGAATTGCATCAAGGCTAGCAAGAGAATATTTTGAGGCTCCTCTCCACAGATGAGAGCCGTATTCGAGACAGGGGCGGATTTGGGCCTTGTAGATGGTGAGAAGTTGTGGGGGTTTGTAAAATCGCTTGGACCTGAATAAGAAGCCAATCTTCCTTGCTGCAGATTTCGCCACAGAGGAGATGTGTTCATTCCAAGACAGGTCAGATGCGACAGAGACGCCCAACATGGATAGGCTGTCACACATTTTCAGGGTATTCGAATCGAAGTGAATATCAGGGAAATCTCTATTTTCGCGCCTAGAAAATAGACAACATTGAGTCTTATTTGAATTAAAGTTAACTAAATTTTGGGAGCCCCATTTATTCAGTTTGTCTAGGTCGAGAGTAATTGAGGAGGCAATATTGATTCGATTATTCGGGAGAGAGGGTTTGCCGTGTAGAGTGCTATCGTCGGCGTAACAATGAGTGGGGTTTGCCGTTTGATCAATAAGGTCGTTTATATAAATAAGGAAGAGTGTGGAGGAGATTACAGAGCCTTGGGGAACACCAGAGTTTGTGGAGAACGATTCAGAAGATGTTCCATCCACCACAACTTTTATACTTCGGTTTGTCAGAAAGCTTTCAATCCATTTGCGAAGTGTTGGTGTGAATCCAAAGGCTGGTAGTTTGGCAAGAAGATTTTTGTGCCAAACCTGGTCAAAAGCTTTGGAGATATCAAGGGCTACAGCGAGGGTTTCTTTTCCGGCCTCTAGAGTATTGTTCAAGGTGTGGGTGACATAGGTTAAGATGTCGCCTGTGGAACGATTTTGTCTGAATCCATATTGCCTATCGTGAATTAATTTATTGTTTTCTAAGTGATGAAGGACGTGTTGGTTTATGACTAATTCCATTAATTTGGAAAGAACAGAGGTGATCGAGATAGGCCTGTAATTAGAGATTTGTGATGTGTCTCCTTTTTTAGGAATAGGTGTGACTCTGGCTATTTTCCAGCTTTTGGGGAATATGCCCGACTCGTAAGAGAGTTGGAATAGCTTGGATAAGATAGGGGCAAGTTCAGGGGCGCATTTTTTAATGAGAATTGGTGGGATGTTATCCGGGCCTGCGGCGGATTTGGAATTTAATTTATTAATGGCTTTTATGATTATTTGGGGCCTGAAAATTATTTTGTTCATGAGGTTGGTTTGGGGGGTATAAGTGGGCGGGTTAAGCCCTTTGTCATCTAAAGTGGAGTTAGTTGCGAAATAGGATGCTAGTGATTCGGCTTTTTCAGCGGGGGTCGTGGCTACTGAACCATTTGGGTGAAAGAGGGGCGGAAGTGAGGGGGACGCGAAATTTCTATTTATTGCCTTGTGTAACGAGAAAAAGGCCCGTTTTCCATTGGGGCAAGATGCGAGACGGTCAGCTATCCTCTGGTCGAATGATTTCTTTGCCTCAGAGATGATTTTTTTGCATGAGCTTCGCGACTTGGCAAATGCAACTCGGTCACATTCTAGCTGTGAAAGTTGCCATTTCTGAAAAGATTTGTTTTTTTCACGGACGGAATCTGCGCATTGTCTACCAAACCAAGGCTTAGAATCCTTGTTCCCTTTAATCAATTTTGAGGGGATATAGGTTTCTAAGCCTATTTGAATTGCCTCGTTAAGGGCGTCTGCGAATTCTGAAGCGTTTTTATCTCTGATGCAGAGTTCATTCCACTGGTAAGCGGCAAAAAAGTTACGCATGTCATTCCAATTAATGTTATCGTTATCGACTAGCCATATTTTTCTGGGGTTGGAGTGGGGTGACGGGGGTTTTGGTAAATTGGCGGAGGTTTTAATTTTTATCAGATTGTGGTCAGATTTACCTAAAGGGGCCGAAATTTTTGCTTCATAGGACGAAGGGTGGGAAGTGATGAAAAGATCGAGAAGATTGGATTTTTCATTTGCTTTGTCTGGGATTCTTGTGGGGCCGTTAATAATTTGTGTGAGGCCACACGCCGTTGAGAAGATTTCAGCGTCGGAGCCTGCGGGGGAATTATGGCTAGAAAATTTTAGCCAATTTTTGTTGTGGACGTTAAAGTCACCTAGGAAAGATATTTCAGAAGATGGAAATTCTTTCAGGATATTGCAATGGCACTCAAGGAGGTAGTCAAAAAATTGTTTGTATCTGGGGTCTTTGGGGGGCAAATATATTATGCAGAAGAATTTAGTTGAATGGCCTAACGTGATTCTGATCCATATGGCATCGAATTCATTGGATTCTAGATTAGTTAAACGCCTACTAGGGATGTCCTTTCTGATATAACAGCAGACCCCTCCTTTTTTTCGAAATTTTGAATGAAGTGTATAGTTTTCGAATTGGTAGTCACGACCGTTAGATTTATTCGCGTCAATTATAGTTTCGGATAGGCCTAAAAGAGCAGGTTTTTCATGTTCGAGATGTTGAAATACGTCGTGTAAATTCGAATTGCGAGATAGACCGCGAATGTTGCAGAAATTGATTTTAATTGATGTCATTAGTGAGGAGAGTTTGAGGTGGAAATGAAAAGGGTGACAAGAAAAGTAAAGATAAGAGAGCCGGTAAACCAATTAAAACTCCGAACTTGGATATATTTTTGAATATATTCAATATCAGTGAGCTCTTAGAAATTGGACAGTGGTTTTCCACCGGGCGATTTGAAAAGGTTTAAATCTACCACTTGGATTGACTGTTAGTAAGGGGAAAATTATGAGCTATTTAATAAATTGCTAGATTAAGTCTTAAATTAATTAAAACTAGTTGATGTTGTTAGTGGGGAGAAGAATTATTTGTTATTAATTTAGATACTAGATTTTATAATAGATATATTTTAAATTATAAGATTATTATGTATAGAGATTATTATATAATTATTATAGAACAATTAATATTTAAGGACCGTGCAATAATAAGAAAATTATATTAATAAAAAGAAGTTTATTTAAAAATATATATATACGTATATATTTAAAATGGGAGTACGAGTGAAAAAAGTTAATGTAATATATAAGATTTAAAATAAGATATTGGTTGAGTTTATTATAGAATTATTATTGAACAATTAATGTTTAGAAACCGTGTAATAGTAGATTATATAATATTAATAAAATGAAGTTTATTTAAAAATATATATATTATGTATCGATACAAATAAGTAGTAATCGGATGGAGCCAAGTCTGGTGAGTAAGCCGCATGCCAAAGTATTTGCAAACTAAACGCCTCAATCGTTTTTGCTTTGTGCGATGGTGCATTATCATTAGAGACCGGATTCCTATGTAATTGCATATTTTGTTTGCCGCCACATACGACCCAGGAGATCAATTATCTATCCGAATCTAGGATCTAGGATACTGTGGGTTAAATTTTATACTGCATATTTGAGTAATATTGCATAAAATTGCATATTTGAAGGATATTGCGTAAAATTGCATATTTCGCGCCAAATACAGAGATTTTAAAAGTAATTTTTCGGAGAAAGAATGAAAAAAAAAGATTAAATAAAACAGGAGGACACTAATTTAAATTCGAAGAAAACTGAAATAGGCCTCGATGAGGCGAAGTATAGTGTTAAATCAATTTTAAGTGACCGTAGACATAATAACCTGAAGATAATTTAGAAAAATAGTTGTAAACATAAATTATTCACAATTACAATCAAATTTTAATTATTTTTGAGTTCATTTATTAATTATTTAATTATTTATTTATTTTTTAATGGCCTTCGGGAAATATAGCCCATTTTGGCCATTGAGTGTTCGTGTGTTTGGAAGTGTGTGTAAATTATTGTAGGGAACAGATTATAGACGGTCAAATATTTGCATTATTTTGTATGTCAATAAGAAAAGTTTGTTATTATAAAAAAATAAAAGCAATACAATGGTGTCTGTGAAATAAAACTACCCGCCCGGCGCCGTCCCCGTATTTTTTCGATCACATTTTTGAAACATTATTATATTTATTATGTTGATCTTATTCAAGTGCACCTATTATTTCTTTGAGTTTTAAGATTTTCTAATATATTAAATGAAATAAGAATTTTGTCCAATGTTTTACGCAATAAAAGCACATATTTGACACTTGGTGCCTATAGCTTACTTTATCATTTTATTCCTTTCATAGCACGCCTTCAAATATATAGTCTTTTTGTCTTCAATTTTTATTTTTTAGTGCATAAAAAAATTTATTTTTCCATCTTTTGCTGCATATATTTGCATATTTCAACTTATTCCGCATATTACTTGCATATTTCAGCATTTTAACTGCATATTTTATGCCATATTTCGACAGTTTTTACTGCATAAAAATCCGGTCTCTGATTACCATGAATCAAAATCACTTTGTTATGCCTCTTTTGATATTCTGGTAGTTTTTCACACGCGATGCTTCATTCAAATCCATCATTTGTTATCGGTAGCGTTCAGTATTAACAGCTTCGCCAGGTTTTAGCGTTTGAGCGTCATCCTCATTCAACAATGCACTTGCAATTCAAACATTTTCGAATATCTTCCAAGTTCTTTTTTTCTCACCTCAAAATCGGCAGTTTTGAACTGTGATTTACCAAGAACATGCTCACCGTATGGTATACTTCGACAAGCATTCGATGCGGCAGTTTTCTTTAACCCTTTCGTTCCTAGTGGTTTCATAAAGAAACCACCTTTTTAAAAATTTGTTTCTGGAGTGCAGTGGTAGCTTTTAGAAATCACCTATTCCAAATGGTACATGCAGTGCCACTTGGTGACTAGCAACTGCAAATTACGTTAAATTTATGCCGGTAAAAATTTTTTTCATGATAATATTCAGACATCTGTCAGTTGACATATCCTAACCGTTACCAAGTGCAATAATTGTGTAATATAAAAAAAAATACAATATTGCAATGGCTGGTAAGTGTGTTTTTAATAACTTATTATCAAGTGATGTTGGACAATAAATCATTTATAGGTTTATTTGTCAAATATCTCATTTATTTACAAATATCTCAAAGTGGTTTCACAGCGATACCACCGGGTCAAATAAAACATTTCTAATTTTAGGCAAAAAAAAGTGGAGCCTTTTAGAGATAGAGAATATGAAAGAAAATGAGTTTGAAGAGTTCTTTGGCAATATTCCATCTGATGAGGGATCAAATGTGGACACAGATGAGGAAGATTCAGAAGGCTACGACATATTAGATGAAATTATTGTTCAAGATAAACTAAATCAAAACGGAATATCACAGATAGATTTGAACAATAATAGTACATAATCAAAATTTCACTATAGTAAATATAGCTGAGGAAAGTGATGGTTTTAGCAGCAAAAATGAGGTTCCGCTTTCAAGCTTACGTAAAACTGGATGGGCTTCCACAAATAAAACAAAACCTCTAATTTCGTTTATAAAAAAATCTGGTCCCAAGAATATTGCTGATGACGCTGGTAGTCCGTTTGATATTTTTTCGTGTCTATTTACTGAAGACCTAATTTTACACATTACTGAGCAAACAAATTTATATGCTCTACAAAAATTTTGAGATTCATCCATTCCATTCATTTATTTTGTTCCGAAAAATAAGTGATGGTCGATCACTAGAACTCAAAGAATTTAGGGTAGCTGTGGCAAGAGGATTAATAGGAATAGATATTCGCGAGAAAAGTGGACGCAAGTCTGATAAATTTGATCTTTCATGTAAAAAATTAAAGCGACAGGTACCAAGCGAAGAGAGATACATGGATGGGAGCGTTGTCAAGTGGTACCGCAATAAAACCACCTAAGTTTTTTATAGTTTTTTCTTATTTTATTTTAATAATCTGTTAATTAGTGTTAAGGTTAATGTATTTTGACTTAATATACCGAATTAAAGAAAATTTTGTCGATAAAATTTATTTTGGGCCTGCAAGGGTTAAATGGTAACAAAAAATCAATGCTATCTGCAAATCGCACAAAATTCCACATGTTGTTCAACGCAATAAAAAAATATCTATTTGTATTAAACTTGTATTGTTTTCAGTTAAAATTATTAGGTAAGTGTAAAAACAAGAAAATGCCAGCAATGAAGCGGTTTCACAGTCACTACATTGACAACTAGAGCCATTTATGAACAAATTCCGGTTTTATATTTACAGACCTAATAAATAGAAAACTTGTATAAAAACAATCTAGAAACGTTTATTAAAAATTCAAACCTTTCAGGAGAAATTGTTCCTTTATCAATGGAAATTAAAAGATTTGTATTTATTTATATACATAAAACAATCAACATATTTAAAAATTTCCATTGATAAAGAGAGAATTTCTCCTGAAACGTTTTGATTTTTAATAAACATTTCTATATTATTTTATAAAATATTTGTGTATATATTTAAAATATGAAATAGAGAATTGAATAGTTTCCTTATACTAATAAATGGTTTTTACCTGTAAGTTGGAATAGTCCATAAGCTTCTCCAATGATAGGTTTTCATTGAAAAATAGTCCAATGTCTTTAATCCAAGATAAATTCCAAGACCGTTGCATACTAAAGCATCCATGATCCACTAAAACAATTTGTTATTATTATTAACAAAATTGGAGGAAAAAATAAAAAAAAATTCAAGACTCGATACGCTGCAAATGCAGTCTCGGCAAATTAATCATTTTGAATGATAAATATCTAAATCTAATATTCATTTCAATTTAATATTTTCTTACCTAGAATAATAGAAATTAAGAAATTAATATTATTGGATAAAAATACTTGGTAGGTTTCACATTAAGATATAAAAAAATAAAACGAATTTATTTTTGGAGAATCTTTAATCTCGATATATATATTTCGGGTGACTAACCCATCTTCAGGAGAAACAGAAAGTAACACCTGGATAAGTCCTACCAAGTATTTTTATCCAATAATTTTAAAAAATGTTTCACCAAGTACCAACACCAAATTCCTTAAAAACTAAGAAATTAATTTTTACTCGTGTGAAACAGATCTGGAGTTGCATGTGGGGGCCATGAAATGCCTTAGCTCTAAAGAGAGATCATTCTATTCGCCTTTTTAATTCAATTTCCTCGATTAGATAGATTCTAATGAAAGAACCGCTCACCCGCACATTTATTAAATAACAAAAACAATGTAAACTTATTTACGCTAGAAACGCCCTTTTAAGCAATTGAATCGGTCATTTCAAAAACCACCTAAGTCAAGATTTTTCCAAACATGCTTTTTTTTAAATAATGAATGCAAAGATTTAAGCATGTGTGTCTTTTTTTGAAAAAAGATGGAAATTATTTCAAAAATCAACCCAGACCTATAATATTAATAAATGAATTTAAATTTTAAGGACCAATCATAGATTTTAGAGAAAATATTTTTACATTGCATATCAGAGAGGTTCGTCCCCTTAGGAATCGAACCCAAGTGCTAACTAGCTAGCGGGGCCGTTAGCCAAACCTTTAAGACAAACATCTCTCTGACATGCAACATATATAAAAATTATAGCTAAAGACTTTTCACTCCTTTCAACTCGAAGGGAAAGCAAAAAAATCAGGCTAAACTGAAAAAAGTTTTCAATGAGGGGTGATTGGTCCTTAAAGTAAATTCATTTATTAATATTATAGGTCTGGGTTGATTTTTGAAATAATTTCTATCTTTTTTCAAAAAATGACACTCAAAAAAATGCTTAAATCTTTGAATTCATTATTTAATTAATGGGCCCCTCACTGAAATTTTTTTTCAGTTTAGCCTGATTTTTTGCTTTTCCCTTCGAGGTGAAAGGAGTGAAAAATCTTTAGATATAATTTTTATATATGTTGCATGTCAGAGAGATGTTTGTCTTAAAGGTTTGGCTAACGGCCCGGGAAGCTAGTTAGCACTTGGGTTCGATTCCTAAAGGGACGAACCTCTCTGATATGCAATGTAAAAATATTTTCTCTAAAATCTATGATTGGTCCTTAAAGTAAATCACACAAAATTATGACTGTATAATAATAAATAATTTCTCAATGGAGAGAAGTAAGGTTAAAATAAAATAAATTGTTCATTTATGCCTGCCTATATTATAAAAACATCGCCTTCAAATTTCAATAAAATCATTCGTAAAATGGTTTTCTGCATTTTTGAACCAGAAGTTTGAAAGCTAGAAAGCCCATTTAATTAGTTCTTGGAAATGCAAGCATTTTAGCACAAAAACAAACTTTCACAACTTTTTGTTCTTAAGTTATTGTGGGTTGTTGTAGCAAACTCAACCAATTTGTATACATAATCAGTGGGCCCCTAGAAGTCTAAAAATTCAGAAACTAACAGGCTATAATGAGGGGGGGGGGGGGCGTAGGGTCAAAAAAATGAAAATCTTGGCCCTTGTACCAAACTCAACCAAATTTTTTATACATAATCAGTGGGACCCCAGCAGAATAAAAATGCAAAAACTAACCCCCCTACATGATTATAAATATTATTATATAAGATGTATTTTAATTTTAAAAGAGAGGCCAGGGTGTATGGTAAAGTGGATGGCCACATCAGAACGTGTCAATTTTTTTTGAAATAAATATACTTTTAAACATTAGTTTCAATTTGTTTTTAATTCAAGGGAACCGCGAAATTTTCAAATAATTATATTTAATAGTCTGATAGTTAATTCTACATATCGATCAAAGAAGGAAAGATCACAGGTTCGAATCCTGTCGAGTGCTCATTCATTTTTTCAAAAAATAATTAAATAATTCTCGATATGTAGAATTAACTATCAGACTAGTAAATATAATTATTTAAAAATTTCGCGGTTCCCTTAAATTAAAATTATATATATATATATCTTTAATTGTACCAAGCAGAGGACAACCTCAGTGATTTCTTTTTAATCAATTCACAACTCTGCTACTCTCGGTAAAACATCTTTTCAATGAAATTTCAAATTCGTATATACATTAGGTATTAGTTTGGGTTCGAGGATCAGTGGCTAAGAATAGGTATAAAAGAACCCCAATCTTATTTAAAAAGTATCGCACTGGACATGCAAAGATCCCTGGTTCGAATCTCGGCTGATCATTTTGTTTATTATAAAAAAATAATATTTTCTTTATTCTCTAATTTAATTTAACCTATTTTAAGGTTGCAATCAATATTTGTCTGAAATTAAATATATCGAGTCATCCTATTTATTTTCATTTGATTTTTAGACAAATTAACTTTTAAACGTTAGTTTTAATTTTTTCTTAAAGCAATTTGAACCTCGAAAGTTAAATAATATAATCAATAATTTCTTATGTTAATTAGAAAATTATTTTATTATTTTTTGAAAAGGTGAAATAAATTGAGCATCCGACGGGATTCGAACTCGTGTCTCTCTCCTTTACGCGAAGAGCGGCTTACCAACTAGCCTACGGATAATTATCTGGCGGGATCGTCCGCAAACTAGTTAGTAAGCCGCTCTTCGCGTAAACGAGTTCGAATCCCGTCGGATGCTCAATTTATTTTTCCTTTTCAAAAAATAATAAAATAATTTTCTAATAGGTAGAATTAACATAAGAAATAATTGATTATATTATTTAACTTTCACGGTTCAAATTGCTTTTATATGATTATTTATTTTAATAAAAATATCTTGAGTAGGAACGATAATTACTTACATGATCCCACCAACATTCGCTAAAGTTTGGTAACTGGTGCTCTAAAGTATACTCTAGCAGTTCAAATGTAATAGACAACACGGTGCATAACCACCAATCTCTCAATATTAATGTCTTACACCACCAGCCGACGAAATGGAGAGGAACGAACAAATCCAACTTATCCTAGAAAAAATAAGAATAATTTTAGAAAAAATAATAAATTTAGAAATAAATATTTTAAAAATAATGATAGGGTCAAGCCGAGGGGTGAACCGCGACCTAAAGTCGTGTACACCTACTTCCACTTCCATTTCCAAGTAGAAGACAATAGAATCCAATAGATTATCTAATGAATTCCAAAGTAATTCCAAATACGGTGTACACCTAATTCCAATCGCGGTTCACCCCTCGGGTCAAGCCAACTGCCCGGAAAACAGCCGTGCCGCTCGTGTTTGGCTCTTCAAAGAACGAACCCTTCTGACATATAATATAAACATACATATCAGATTAAAATTGGCCTTTCTTTTCGTATTTATTTAAATTAAAATAGTTTTAGAAATAATAATAATTTCCCATAGGTTCAAATACCCGATTGAATATTTTCGTTTTGTTGTAATAGTGTCTAATTAGTTTGTTATGTGACCAGCCAGTATTAAAACAAAATGAAAATAAACCAATCGGGTATTTGAACCCATGAGAAATAACAAATTAACTATTTATAATTAAAAAGACTGATGATGAAGGTCAAAGCTTCGAAACTATAGTGTTTGACAAATAATTATATATAGGTATATAATAAATCTTAAAACATTTAATAAAACCCAAACGTTTAGGGAGAATTTCTCCTTTATCAATGGAATTCTAAATAATTTTAAAAAAAGTCGCCCTTTCTAATGAATAATTCATTATTTATTCATTATTATCTCAGAAACTGTGTTGTAACTATGAATTAAAATATTCTTAAAAATGTATTAGTTATTGTTTAATGTTGGTTTAGTTTTTTATACCAATGGTTAGAAGAGTTTCTTAATTATAATTAAATATGTATGTAAACTTTCCGATATCCCGTATAATGCAATGTATAAGAGTCTGAAAAACTCTATCTTTTGGAATTTAATATTTTCGGAACTATATTGTTCTAATCGATGCACAAGTATTTAAATAATAATCTGTCCAAATTTCAAAAAAATCTAAGAAACACCATATATGGTGAAACAACTACCTTAAAATAAAAGATTTTAGACATTATCTTTGATTTTAGGAGTGCAACATGGGTAAATAAAAAATATAAAATATTACTATTGAATTATCTTTCATATAGAATAAATAGTTGAATAAATTACCCAAACATTATGAAACGGATCAGATGGATTTTCATTATCATATATATGGCAATTCCCGCCATAACTTTTTTCTTTAAGTGGCACACCAAGTCGGTCATCAATTTCTTTCATTAGTCGAATTGCATCTTTTTTTGTCTAAAAAGTAAAAATAGATATAATATTATATATGGATTAAAAAATAAATAATAATAACTATTTATAAATTTAGTTATTTTAATTAATTATTGAAAGAGAAAAAATAATAAAAAAATCTATACATATTTAATATAGCAAAAAGAAGAGCTTCATAAATTTTATAATTTTTCTCATTAATATATCAAAGAATAATTGATAAATCAATGAGAATTGTTTTTGACCGCGCTTATTTGAAAAAGATATTTATCGCGAGACTACTGCGGATTACGCTATTGGAGTCTGCGGAGTCTTAAGTCTGGACCAAGAGAGAAAAAGATGTGATCCACTTAGCTACAATCCAACGTCATTTCGCGTATAGCCCGCTAGACATTCGGTTGGATCACCAAGTGAATTTGAAATCTCAGATGTTATATATTTAATCTCCCAATCCAGAGCGCTTGATCTATTAGCATGTATGTTAGATGCTTGCCATTAATTAATTGAATGTTTTTGACAAAAGTTCCCTACATTTGATTCGCGATTGAATCAAATGTAGAAAACATTCGGTTGAAGAGCTTCATGTTAGAATTGGAAAGAATTGTATCGAAAGATAGTGTAAACTTATAGAAAGGCTATATCTTTTCTTTATATGAGCCGTTTATTTTGAAAGTCTAATAGCCGGTTGCATGACGCAAGTAAATGCTTTTGACCACTAACCAAGTTAGATGGTAAATGCAGGTGCTAGGATGGCCAATCAGATGACAGGAACTTTCAGTGCCTGTCATCTGATTGGCCATCCTAGTCACTCCATTTACCATCTACCTTGGTTAGTGGTATAAAAGCATTTACTTTGCGTCATGCAACCGGCCCTAAGTCCAATTTTGAAAAAAATGAGTTAATGACAGATTTAGTTAGAGTTTAAGAGTTAGATATCTTCTTTTCAAATTTATAATTTCATAGCCAAAGGAGTACAATATCCTCATGAATTTGTCAAAATAAATACATCAAAATATATCGGGTGTTTTTTTTAGAGGTATAGAACTTCGAATTGAAATAAAACACAAGAAAATCGTTTTAATGTCCATCAATTTGGCTTTATTGGAAGGATAATTTTATGCCATTAATGTTTAAATATGATTTCGGGCATGTGGCCGCCGCGGCTGGCTCGAATAAATCCAATTCTACAGGTCCAATTTTCAACCACTTTTTCGAGCATATGGGGCCGTATGTTGGCAATAACGCCACGAATGTTGGCTTCCAAGTCCCCTAACGTTTCTGGTTTGTTGGCGTAGACGAGCGACTTCACATATCCCCAAAGAAAATAATCCAATGGTGTCAAATCACACGATCTTGGTGGCCAATTGACAGGTCCATTCCGCGAAATTATGCGCTCATCGAATGTTTCCTTCAATAAATCGATTGTGACGTGCGCTGTGTGGCATGTAGCGCCGTCTTGTTGGAACCACAACTCATCCACATTCATGCCATCCAATTCGGGAACAAAATAGTCGGTTATCATGGCTCTATACCGGTCTCCATTAACGGTAACTGACTCTCCAGCATTATTTCGGAAGAAGTATGGCCCAATGACTCCACCAGCCCATAGAGCACACCAAACGGCGTCTCAAGGGTCTCATGTGGATTCTCTTCACTCCAAATGCGGCAATTTTGCTTGTTGACGTAGCCAACATTCGTGGCGTTATTGCCAACATACGGCCCCATATGCTCGAAAAAGTGGTTGAAAATTGGACCTGTAGAATTGGATTTATTCGAGCCAGCCGCGGCGGCCACATGCCCGAAATCATATTTAAACATTAATGGCATAAAATTATCCTTCCAATAAAGCCAAATTGATGGACATTAAAACGATTTTCTTGTGTTTTATTTCAATTCGAAGTTCTATACCTCTAAAAAAACACCCTATATATAAATATTATGTATTTTTAAAAATATAAATACAAATATCTCAAAATAACAAATAATGGATTCAGACCACTTTCAAAATAAACGGCTCATATATATAAAAGAGAAGGTGACGTTTCATTCATTCATTCGTCCACGCACAGCCTAAACCGCTGGACCTAGAAAAATGAAATTTGGAGTTTATGTATTATGTATTCTTTCTACTATTTATTTGTGTGCTAAGAGGGGATTTTTGAAATTCGAACCCTAAAAAGGGTCCCAAAATGCGTTATCAGAGTTTTTCAAGATTACTTAAACCAGAAAAGATATAGAAATGGTTTTAGTTTGGAAAAGTGAAGCATTAAAATACAAAAAACATATTTGGGTATTTTGTTCTATTTGGCCCCAAAAAGGATGATAGTCATTTTAGGGTATATTTTTGAAATTTATAAAGTATTCTATCTCCTCGAGTTTTTAAGTTTTAACTTTCAATTTTGGTATATAGATTAAATTTATTCAAATTTCGCGGTTCAATTATTTAAACATCATTCTGGTTTAAAATTCTAATTAAAAGTTAAGGTTTTAAAATTATAAAAATTTAAAACTTTAAAATCACATAAGGTTGATAACCTAAGGTGTTATAGCTATGTTTTTTATGCCAGAAGGAAGCAGACATTATCCTAAAAATTGCATTCAGTTTATACCGTGGGTGAACCGTGACCTAAAATCGTGTACACCTACTTCCACTTCTACTTTCATTTCCAAGTAGAATACAATAGATGACAATAGATTATCTAATGAATTCCAAAGTAATTCCACATAATTCCAAAGACGGTTTATACCTAATTCCAATCGGAGTTCGGAGGTTCTTTCGTGACAATCCACACAAAAGTTTTAGCCTCGTAACTACTCTATAAATATGAACGGTGTTAAAATTTTTAGGTTGTTTTTTTAACGTGACTGTACATTTTACGCTACTATATTCTATTTATGAATGGATCGTTTCCAAGCCATTGATATTATATCCCCTCCACTAAAAATAATCGCCCAAATATGTTTTTTTTTTTTTTTTTTATTTTCAAAACTACGTGGTAAATAATTTCAATTTTTTTTTTAAGTTACTCCGAATATATTATTCTGACAAATATTAGTTTTTCATCAAGATGGTGAAAGCCGTTCAATGAAAAAAAATAAAATAATGATCATTTTCCCACCCTTTCCCAATCTACCCTATGTAAAATATTACATTTTTAATTGCAATTATTTCATGTTTGGTGTGGTAAATCGTCTTCAAATTTTAACAGTGTGTTTATTATGCTTTTAATGACTTATATTCCAAGTTTCGAAGACTTCTTGAATTTTTGCATTTGTGAAAGAACTACCTTAAATAAATATAACCGGTGGTTGAATGATCCATCGATACATTAACATGTAAAACAACAGTTATGCAAATCTTTTTTGTTTTTTATTTTAGAACAGAAATGCAAGGGACAAATACACTCAAATAGCTCCTCTCTGTTTTAAATAGGTCTAGGTTTTAGTTAATTTTTATAAATATAAAGATTAAAAAAAGTTACCTGAAATAGTAAAAATATTAATGCTAGTTCGTAGACTATACTAGAACAAAATGATAATCTCCAAAATGCCGGATGTGGTCTTTGAAACATTCCATCAGGAATAACAGTCACACCTAAAAGGATAAATACTAGTACGCAAGACGATATGCCTCTGGAAAAAGTAAATTTATATTAATTTTTTTCTATATATTTTACCATATATATATGAAAACACTTTTAAAAAATAATTATATCTAATATACTGTTAGAAATTTAGACAATAACAATAATGAAATTTCTGTAAAAACCACGTTTCATCAGGACTCTAAATTATAAATTCTACATAATACATATCAATAAATATAAATCTTTAATAAAAAACAATCTTAAAAGGTTTATTTAAAATCCAAACGTATAAGGAGAATTTCTCACTTTATCAATGGAAATTTGAAAAAATTGTTGCTTTAAAAAGGAATGATAAAACAACTATAAACAAATAAATATTTTAAAAAATAGACAATTATTCACACTGTCTTGCAGGTGAAATTACCTTGAATAAAAATAAAAAATAGATGGAATTTTTCAAAAATCAACCCTGGTTAAGTACATATTATACTATATATAAGAGCCTAGATTAATTTGTAACAACGCTGAGAGAATTTTCTTTAAAAAAATTACCCTCTTGCCTAGAATCGAACCGACGAACTTTTGAACTAAGGGCATCAGCTCTAGCCATTACACCAATGCAACATTAATATTTATATCTTGATTTCTGTTAGTAAAACTATATATTTTTGATTTAGACTTTGTGTCGAGATAATATTGTATTCATTTGAACTCGAATGAAAATACACCAATAGTTTTTAAATTAAGAAACATTAAATATATATTAATTAACGAGGCAAATTTGAAATATAATTGTCAGCTCGGATTTTAAACTGATGGCTCCAATAGATTTTCATTAACCAGGCAAATTTGAAATATAATTGTAATTTGGACTCGAATTTTGAATAATAACATTATGTGTGTTGCATATCGGAGAGAGATTTGCCTTAAGGGTTGGTTTGGCTAAAGGCCCGGAAAACTAATTAGCGCTTGGGTTCGATTCCCGAGGGGACCAAGCCCTCTGATATGCAATGTAAAAATATTTCTACTAAAATCTTAGATTCTTTCCGAAATAAAATAAATTCATTTCTTAAAAAAATATAAATATTTAAGTAAAATTATTTTTTTCAAAAAATTTCTGATAAATATTAGAAAAACAGAATCCATATCTGACCTTAAGTTAATTGAATTTTTGATAACATTTAGGGAAAGCGGTGTTGGTTTATAGTGAAACATATTAAACACTCCTGTGAAGAATCTTCCAGGTTAAGCCTCACAAAAAGGAAATATATTAAAACAAATGTATGTTTTTCGAGTTTGATTAGCTCGATATATATTTCGGGTTACTAGCCCATCTTCAGGAGTTCAAATAAAAAAACTCAGTTTTTATTTGAACTCCTGAAGATGGGCTAGTAACCCGAAATATATATCGAGCTAATCAAACTCAAAAAACATACATTTGTTTTAATATATTTCCTTTTTGTGAAACTTAACCTAGAAAATTCTCCTCATAAGTTATTTATAATGTTTCACCTAGAACCGACACCTAAATCCTTAAAAATTACTCCTGTGAATTTTTGATGTTTAAAATTTCGATTATTTCTATTTTTGTTTTTAACTTCCACTCTTTATTGTATAGAAATGATGGAAATTTTAAACAACAAAAATTCAATTACTTTTAAGAAGATAGGTGTTGGTTCAAGGGGAAACATTTTTTAATAATTAATAGAGATTGTGGTGTTGACGCAAATGGAAACATCTTTAATAAAGATAAAAGTAAATAAATATTATATGAAATATTCATTTACTATGAGTTGTGATTTCTAAGTCACTTGTTTCACATTAAAATTAAAAAATTAAAAGAGGTAAATTTTTTAATTTTTAACGTGAAACAAGTGACCTAGAAACCTAACTCATAGTAAATGAATATTTCATAAAATATTTATTTACTTTTATCTTTACATTTTTTAATAGTAAAAAAATTTAGTAAAATTCAATATGAAAGATTTCAATTTGCAGATCCTAATAGATTTAAATTTTCTTAGAAAATCATAAGAGGTGTCATCTATTAGATCCGATGGAATGGATTATTTTTAATTATATGTCAGAAGGGTAGTTTTTCACCCCCACGGGAATCGAACCAGAGTGCCAGTAACAGCAATCTGGGCCATTTGGATACCATGTGAGGTGCAAACACATCTGACATATGTAAACGCGTTAAATATTATACTCAAAGATTGTTATCTTCATTTGTAAAATTTCGCGATCTAGTGATTCTAAATTTAAACACATAGCCATGCCATATAGTTTAAAACAGTGTTTTTCAACCTGTGAGTCGCGACCCCCTGGGGGTCACGAATCCTCAGTAAAAAAATAAGAAAAAACAAAGTTTAAAGAGGACGGTTTGAAAAATTTTAATTTTTGATTTGCTCCATTTTTTGACATTTTTTACTATCCTTCAAAAAACTCTTCCTGGTAAATTTTGAAATTTTATTGATGACCAGTTTAAAAGATATCGAATATCGGTTTTTCGATCATAACTTCTTCAAAAATAGTCCAGACTCAATTTTTTTTTTTTGAAATCTTTTTTACATACTTATTAGAAAAAATATTAAAAAATTATTTAAAGTGTTTTTATATGCGATTTTTGAGTTTGAAAATTAATCTTGTTTTTAAAACTGCATGTACTCTTTGATCTTTTTGATAATTTTTTATTCTATTCTCAAACGCCTCCCAATCAATCACAAACCCTAGGGTCGAAAATAATTTTTTCTTTGCCCCAGGACGCAATCACAATGAGACATCGTCACAAGACAATTATTAATTTAATTAAATTAGCGAACGAAGAAAAGATTTTTGTATTATAGACAAAAGGATCAGCCAGGATTGGAACCTGGGATCTTTGCAAATGTACTGCAATCTCCTAAATCCACTAAGCTACTGATCCTTTTGACTATAATACAAAAATCTTTTCTTCGTTCGCTAATTTAATTAAATTAATAATTGTCTTATGACGATGCCTCATTGTGATTGCGTCCCGGGGCAAAGAAAAAATTATTTTCGACCCTAGGGTTTGTGATTGATTGGGAGGCGTTTGAGAATAGATTAAAAATATAGTCAGGCAACTACAGACATATGTATGGAGCATAGCCATGTACGGGTGTGAAACCTGGACAATTAGAAAAGCGGAGAGAAAGCGGAGGGTAGGAGGCCGCGAAAATTTTTTATACTAAGGGGGTCGCGTCATGGAAAAGGTTGAAAAACACTGGTTTAAATATGGTAAAGGTGGTTGAGTGTGATTCAAAATTCGAAGGTCAATGGAATGAATTTCCAAATTGAATATGAGAGATTTCAAGTTGCCGATAGAAATAAATTTAAATTTTCTTAGAAAATTATGAGAGTGTCATCTATTAGATACGATGGAATGGATTATTTGTAATTATATGTCAGAAGGGTTGTTTTTCAACCCCAGGGGAATCAAACCCGAGTGCCAGTAACAACAATCCGTTTTCTGACATATATTTAAAAAATAATCCATTCTCTCGGATCTAATAGATGACCTTCTCTCATGATGAACGTAAGTCTCGCAGAATTGCATTCTTATTGAAAGGTCACTGGTTCAAGGGTGCCTTGACAAAATATTCATTTTATTATAAATCTTGTGTTCAATTTAATAAATTAAATAATATATTACATCCTAAGATAAATTTACCAATAAAAAAGAATTATTGTCTTTATTTTGAATAAACTCTAGAAAACATGAAAATTCATGATGAGTCTATTAATATGGCCAAGGACTGTATTTTTATAAATAAATATATATATAAATATTAGTTCTTATGTTTTGGATTGATTTATGTGTTTCCAGTATTGTTATTGTTCTATTCGTTAATAACAGTTTTTAATCTAGATAAAAAGAAATTAAATAAATAATTTTTATATACCTTTTCGTGTTGTAATTAGTATCATCAAGAACCTTCTCAAAAAATGTTACATAAACTAATGTTGTAATAAATATACATAATACTGTTATTGTATGAGCTCTCCATAAGAAAAAAAATCATTTAAAAGATTAAGTTCAATATATTAAAAAAAAAAAAAATTTATATATAAGAAATAAACCAATATAGGTATATATATTTTATTTAAAGACCTTGGTATTCTTATTAATTCAAAAAACAAATTTTTGACTTAAAAGATGTTTATAATAATTATAATATAATGTTCTTTATGTGCTCTGCTTATAAATAAATACACACATACACACACACATCTTTTATAAAACAATCTAGTAACGTTTGCAATGGGTCTATGACCATTCGGGTTTATGCCCTTTTATGAGAGGACATTGTGACGGATCTATCTATATAAATAAAATTAAGGTTTTGTCTGTACATTGCTCCAAATCACGCCAAATTTTGGCTGCACACGTTTCAATCAAAGTTATGAAAGAAAACACCCTCAACAAAATTCCTGTCTGTCTGACTGTATCAGTGGTTTGCGCGAAAAGTTGCTCACGATTCACGTAAAAACGACTGAAGGGATTTATGAAATTTCATATTTGCATCAGATGTCGTCAAACTTACGTTTATAGCTATATAACGTTTTGATATTTTCACCCCAAAAGGGAGTTTGGGGAGCGCACGAATGAAAATTATCAAATTACTCCTAAACTATTAACCCTACGGCAAATTTTATTATAAGCAAAGTTGTAGGGGATGTTATTTCTAACAACTTTTGTTTAAAAAAAATAATAATAAATAAATAAATGAATATATAAAGTATATTTATTTGTAAAAACACCGAATCGATATGGCTATTTTCATAATAATAATAATCGGAATTGGAAATAAATAATATTTTTTTATATAAATATTATACTAAGAAGAAATAATTTCCTCCCGGTCAGAGGGCATCCAGCCATTATTCTTATATGAGTATTAATTCGAACAACATCTAAATCTGGGCTCCAGGAAAGATTGAATGATTTTTTTCTCCTTCTTTATTAATATTATTCGTCGTCTCAAAATTGATCCCTGTGGATCATTTATTTATTAAAAATTGATCAATTTCGACTCCACATTGGCGACACAACCCTCTAGAAGAAAGAAACCAGAAAAAGACGAGATTGGCCTTCTATACCTACATCTTCCGGCCTCCAGTTGTAGCACACGTAACTATCATATCAACCAGGGTGTGGAAAAGGCCAGAATGGACCTGATGTTCTATATAAACCATCCATAGATAACCAAATCTTCATCATTTAAAAATCTCATATAAATATTCTTTTTATTTTATTCAATCATAAATTTTCAAATCACTTCTAAAATCGTTATAATAAATTATAATAAATTTAAAAAATGAAAAATGTCCTTTTCATTCCACACTCACTAATTCCCTGATTACACCCCGTAATTTCCCACGAAACCTTCACAAATTCACTTTACGTTTATTAAAAATCCAGACGTTTCCGAAGAAATTCAATGAAAGTTTGAAAAGATAGTTGATTTAAAAAGAAATGATAAAGCAACCATAAAGATAGAAATTACCTTGAATAAAAATGAAAAATATAAATATTTAGGAAAAATTATCTTTTGATAAATATGAAAAAAACAGTCTTACCGCTCTTTCTTTCTAGAACAATTTTGACTTTTATAATCCCAAAATTTAGAAAAAAAAAGTGATTAATATTAGAAATGATTGAAATGTGTTAAACAACAAAATTTCAATTGAAAGTTTTTGTGCCAAGGGTAGCAGAATTTTTATATATTGAAGTAGACAATAAAGAGAGTGTCTTCTGCTGGAATTATAAATTTTATTTATGACGAGACTATAGTTTCGAAGACTTGTCCTCTTCATCAGTCTATTACAATTGATTCACAGGAATTAATGTATGAATCAATTGTAATCTAAATTCATATATTAATTCCTGTGAATCAATTGTAATAGACTGATGAAGAGGACAAGTCTTCGAAACTATAGTCTCGTCATAAATAAAATTTATAATTCCAGCAGAAGACACTCTCTTTTATTGTCTACTTCAATAAACAAAAGGTCAGATATATTATGGATTCTGTTTTTTAAAAATTTATCAAAAAATTTTAAGAGAAAGACAATTTTTAGTAAATATTTATATTTTTTTTTGTTTTTATACAATGTACTTTCATCTCCAAGAAAATTTGTATCATTGTCAATTTCAAAATATATATTTGTTTATAGTTGCTTTATATATATTTCCTTTTTTAAAGAAACTATTTTCTCAAATATTTCAAATTTTCATTGAAAAAAGGAAGAATTTCTCCGGAAACATCTGAATTTTTAATAAACGTTTCCAGAATATTCTATAAAAGATTTTTATTTATTCAAATAAATTATATATATATATATATACATGCATCGGAGTAGGTATATATTTTTTTATGGACGGGGGGGGGGGGGGGGGCTGAATATAACCCCTTGAATAGCCTCCCAGCCCTTACCCATGTCCCTGTATACATGTATATATATTACCTATATATATTCATTTATAAATAGAAATATGTTTATTTTCATCAAGCAGAAGACAACCTTATTAATTTCCTTTTAAAAATCAACAAGTTTGCTTTTCAATTTCATATGGATATTGTATTTATTTGAGTGTTTATGCTCATAAGAAAAAAACAAAGAAAATATTGAGCTGAAGATGAAGCCTTCGAAACTATTATCTTTAACAAATTAAATTACAGTAAACTCCCGAGTATCCGTGCATGAATTTAATTTAAAAAAAAAAAAAGTAAAAATTATCAATTGCATAAGTCACAACATGGCCCTGAACTCTGTTGACACTTTGTTGGAGTAGATCGACCAATGGGAATTTGAGTATAAAACGACATAATAGCTCTTAGAAAAATCGAACTGATATTAAACAATGATTGAAAGATTCCTGCGAACAAACCAAAATCAGAGATTTTCTTAATAATAATGATCATTAAACATGTTAAAATCATTGTCTGACTTAGAATTGTATAAGATAAGATTGTATTTTAGAAATAAATAAATCATTATAGTTCGGAATATCCGTTCAACCTCTTCCCACAATTAGCCCGGATAATCGGGAGTTTTTTTATCTTGAGACAGTCTTATAACTCAAAAACAATGCATTATATGACAAAAGATTTAAATAAAATTTTATTTATATCAAGGGGAAACTAAACTACATTATTGTTTGTCGACCTAGAACAAGCTTTCAAGGGTATTTTGAGGTTCTGTTTTTTAAATAGAAACCTATATGTTTCTGTATATATAATCTTAATCTAGAAAAAAAACTGAACAACTTTTATAAGAACTATCTTTTTATACGACATCAAATAAGAAAAATATTAAATCAATTATATCTCAAAAAAAATCCTAATAATTATTTTTAACAATCATTAATAATTTAAATTGAAAGTTTTTTTGGCGAGCGTATCAGAATTTTTATATATTGAAGGAGACAATAAGAGTGTGTCTTCTGGTGGAATTATAAATTTTATTTATTTATAACGAGACTATAGTTTCGAGGGCTCTGCCCTCTTCATCAGTCTATTACAATGGATTCACAGGATTCATAAATTAATTCCTGTGAATCAATTGTAATAGACTGATGAAGAGGGCAGAGCCCTCGAAACTATAGTCTCGTTATAAATAAATAAAATTTATAATTCCAGCAGAAGACACACTCTTTTATTGTCTCCTTCAACATTAATAATTTAATAATTTTGCCGGTACTTACGTATTAACGCCACCGCAGCTACAATTCCAAATAATTCCAAATAAGGTGTACACCTAATTCCAATCGCGGCTCACCCCTCGTGTTAACTGAACATTGCCAGATTTGTTTGGGAACGCATTTTTTATCTAATCAAACCGAGATCATAAACCGAATCTGTTCAACAACCGGCAAATATGTGGCTGCGGTGGCGTTAATATGTAAGTACCATTTTGCCCTCAGGATGAGATTCATTTTATCCTGTTGTAAATCTATTTAAAAAAAAAAAAAAAAAAAAAAAACAGAAAATGTAAAGGCTACGAAGAAACTGGAACAGGACAAAATAACGAAATTGGAACTGGAATTCATCTAGAAGACTTGCGATACACTCTGGAATGTCTCAGAACAGTGTCGAAAAATTATTAAATTATTTATTTAATAATTAAATATTTGTTCATTATTATTTGATAATTAGGTTGAATAATTGTTAAAAATAATTATTAAGATTTTTTTGAGATCTAAGTGATTTAATATTTTTTTAATTGATGTCGTATAAAAAAATAGTTCTTTGGAAAGTTGTTCAGTTTTTTTTGGAGATTAAGAATATGTACAGAAATATATAGGTTTCCATTTAAAAAACAGAACTTGACCATGAAATACCCTTGAAAGCATGAACTAGGTCGACAAACAAAAGTGTAGTATAGTTTCCCCTTAAGGTAGTTGTTTCGCGACAATACTAGCAAAAAGTTAATGCTAGAGTATATAGAACAGACAATAAGGATTCATAGTTCATAAGCCCAAAAGTTTTTTATGAAAGATATTAATTTGCCGATGGTAATAGATTCAAATTTACTAGAAAGTTATAAGATGGTGTCATCTATTAAATCCGATGGAATGGAATATTTTTAATTATATGTCAGAAGTCAGAGGGGTTGTTTTTACCCCTCGGGAATCGAACCCGAGTGCCAGTAACAGCAATCCGGGCCACCTGTTCGATTCCCGAGGGGGTACAAACATATAATTAAAAATATTCCATTCCATCGGATTTAATAGATGACACCATCTTATAATTTTCTACCCAAAAGTTTTTGCTGTTTATGTACCAATTCTAGCCAATCCCGTGCTCGTTTGACAAATTTGGTACCATTGTAAGATATTGAATAATTTTAAATTAAAATGACAGATAAAATACATTTTAAATTTCTATAAAAATCATTTTGTTATTTTTTAACAAATGTAATCAACGCCTACGTTACATCTTATGAAAATTATAATTTTGAAAAAATCTAGCACATGCATGCTTCGCTGGTTAAATAAATGCGCTGTTGCCAAATTGTTTTTTATACATTTTTCATTATTTATTCCTTATTATCTCAGAAACTGTGTTGTAACTATGAATCAAAATTGTCTTAAAATATGTATTGTTTATTGTTTAATGTTGGTTTAGTTTTTTATAAAAATGGTAAGAAGGGTTTCTTAATTATAATTAAATATGTATGTAAATTTTCCGATATCCCGTATAGTGCAATGTTAAAGAGCCCGAAAAACTCGATTTTTGAAATTAAATATCTCCGGAACTGTATTGTTCATAAATTTCGTTTTGCCACCAATCGATGCACAAGTATTTAACTAATAATCTGTCCAAATTTCAAAAAAATCTTAAGAAAACGCATTTGGCGGAACAACTACCTTAATATAAATAAAATTTTATTTGAAACTTTTTTCATATAATGCACTGTTTTTGAGTTATAAGACTGTCTCAAGATAAAAAACTCACCCGGTATATTATATATAAATTGTCATTTATAAAATATTGTGTGTATATTTATTTGCACCATGCAGAGGAAACATTCATGGATTAAAACTTGAAAAATTGATAACTATTATTCTCTACAAGAACATTAAATAAGCTTCGAAAAAAGACAATACATGAGTTTTATTGGATTCTCAAAGGAAAGAAAACCCCTTTTTTTTTATAAAATTCAAAAAATCTTTAATATGACTTTTGTATTATCTTTTTTTTTTTTAAATTAATAATATAATTAAATATTAGATAAAATAATAAAGTATAGATATTTACCAAAAGAAAGATCTTGTTCCATCATCCGAAAATTCGATTATTTTATTATATTTGATATCATTATTTATTTTTGTTTCCTCTTCATCTTTTTTCTTGATATTTAATGAAGTATCAGATAAAATTCGTTTTGTAATAGTCATGATTAATAACGATTTAGAAACTAAATAATAAGTAATGTATAAAAATTATTTAACAAAATAAAATCCAAGTTGAGGTTAGATTTTCTTTCTTGTTTGTTTTTTAATTAATAAATAAATTATATATATATTTATTTATTTATATTATTATTATAAGAATTGAGATTCTAATTAAGAGATCGTTTGAATTAAGGTAATATATATTATATATATATTGTTTTTATTAATTAAAATGGGTAAAATAACACAGCAGAATATTTATAGGAATGTATTTTAGAAAATTAATAATAATAAATAAATTAACAAGTCGAATCCGATTGAGAAAGTTTTTTCTTGGTTTGTTCAGTGAATTTGGCACATTTTCGTTTTTGTTTAACTATTCGAACAAATGGTTGAATTTGAAACATTCCACAAAGCGAATGATCGAGCGAGACTTGTTGAATGACATTCATTACATTGGGCTGGCCTCCTCTTTCCCCTCTTTGGTTAGGTTAGGTCGAGGGGTGAACCGCGAACTAAAATCGTGTACACCTACTTCCACTTCCACTTTCATTTCCAAGTAGAAGACAATAGATGACAATAGATTATCTAATATTGGTAAAAGCAAAGCTGATAGTCTCCTTTTTTAACCGCCAATTTCTCTGTCAAAAGGGTTCCCCCACTCTGCTCACCTCTCCCTCCCCTATCTTAGTTATTGGACCGCTCCCAGGGTGCAGCACTCAACGAATATTGACCCGGGGATTTAAAAATATAATTTGATTCCGTCAAATCGGTTTTTAATTAAAAGTGCAGTAGATCAATAATAATGTAATTATTAATATTATAATAATATAATAAATATTATTAATATTTAAATTTAGGGAACGTAGACAAGATTAATTTTATTACAGACAAAAGGATCAGCCAGGGCTCGAACCCAGGATCTTTTTGCATGTGTGCACTGCAATGCTTTGTCATAAGAGTTTTATCTCCTATATCCACTAAGCTACTGGTCCCTGAACCCATACTAATACCTTTTGTCTATATGAATTATGGAATTTCTTTTTTAATCCTCTCCTCGATCGATTGGGAGGCGCTGGAATATTTAATTATTTAATTAATGAATCAAGGCCTACGCTGCGAAAAATGAACGAGGAGAGGATTAAAAAGAAATTCCATAATTCATATAGACAAAAGGTATTAGTTTGGGTTCAGGGATCAGTAGCTTAGTGGATATAGGAGATAAAACTCTTATGACAAAGCATTGCAGTATACATACAAAGATCCCGGGTTCGAGCCCCGGCTGATCCTTTTGTCTGTAATAAAATTAATCTTGTCTTCGTTCCCTAAATTTAAATTTGTTATTAATTGTCTTTACACGGCCTCGTTGTGGTCGCGCCCCGGGTGAAGAGAAAATTATTTTCGATCTTTGGGGTCTGCGATCGATTGGGAGGCGCTGGAATATTTAATTATTAATATTATTTACAATATTTCATTATTCGTGTCCATGATTAATAATTAAAGGAATCGTAGGAGTTGTCCAACTCCCTACGATTCCTTTAATTATTTACAATATTTTGATTAAATCAAACCACGTAATAGAACCGAATATGTGCAAACGACTCTGGTTCGGTTAATATATATTAACCGAAGCTCCGAAAGTTAAGTCCTGACGGAGTGTGTTTTGGACTCCCATCTTTTTTTTCTAATCAAACACACATTGAAAACCGAATCAGCCAATCGTCGGGCGGAGTGTGTTTGGGGCTGCCATTTTTTCCTAATAAACACATTGAAAACCGAACAGCCAATCGTCGGATATAAATAATAGTGAAAAAAGCACCTTGGACTCTTGTATTTCAGTGAAGAAAAAAATGAGGGCACCTGATGTCAATTGAAAAAGTATGTTTAATGAGACAGACTCCTTTTATATGAACTATATATTTTCAAATGAGCGATTTGAATTCCCGCTCTCTTTTATTATAATATAGATAAAAATAATGATTTATCGCCAAGTTGACATTCATTAGTTCAGCGCGACAAGGGGTAATGGTGCGCCACTGGTGGGGGAACACTGATGACAGCGACCCTGGCGGTGAGAAAACATAACATCACATAGGCAAACAGCTTTGTCTGAGCCATTCCAAAGTAATTCCAAATAATTCCAAAGATGGTGTACACCTAATTCCAATCGCGGTTCACCCCTCGGGTTAGGTTATTTTAGCGAGCGAGCTTTAGCCAACCCATCCAGCTAATTCGCTTCTTCACAGAGCTTACTCACTGCCAACCACCTTTATTTATTGCGCTTAATAATTAGGATATATAAGACCTGTGTTCGCCCGATAATAACATATGGGGCTGAGTCCAGGGCAGACACATCCGTTACAAAGCAGCTTCTCCGGACAACTGAGATGAGAGTTGTAAGAGCCATCCATTCGAAGACCCTACATGACAAAATCCGGAGCGAACACCTTAGGAAAATAAGCGGTCTTCAGGACATAGTCGATTGGGTTCATGTAAGAAGAAGATGCTGGGCTGCCCATGTAGACAGAATGCAAGACGACCGTCTCCCGAAAATATTGGCAAAAAACCGTCCCGAGGGGGTCAGAAGCCGTGGAAGACCAAAAAAACGATGGAAAGAGAGTTATGACCCTGATGACTGATTATAATATGTTGGAGAACAGGTGTTCACACCTATATAGAAGAATAAGAAGAAGAAGAAGAAGAATAAATAAAATAAAAAGATGAGTTCA
The DNA here is from genome assembly GCA_024734495.1 of Forficula auricularia. Lineage (NCBI taxonomy): Eukaryota > Metazoa > Arthropoda > Insecta > Dermaptera > Forficulidae > Forficula > Forficula auricularia. The sequence continues at coordinate 3,549,043 of JALMQS010000127.1, forward strand.
TTTCTTCAGATAATTCTTTTATATATACATATATACTAGCTGTTGCCTGTAACTTCGCTCCGGAGAACACCTAGCCCTGACCTGAACCGTTTCGTTCCGGGACGAAGGCCTGGAAAATTTCTAGTTCATTCAAGAAGAATTTTAATTTTAAGTTTCCTTAATGAGCAATGGAAATTTCAAAAAAAGCGCCAATAGAATCAACTAATCACAGGTCTTTATTTAATTCAACCCCCATTTCACCCCCTTAGAGTTTGATTTTCGAAAAATCATTTCTTATCTGGATATATGGGCCCTATAAAGAAGCTCTATTCGAAATTTCAAGTCAGTATAGGTCTAGGAGTTTTGGAGATATCGTGTTGAGTCACTCAGTCAGTCAGTCAGTGGTATTTCGCTTGTTTATAATTTTACCAGTTGCAAGACCCGCCTTCAACGGCCTTCTTACTACCTAAGGGGCTTCGGCCCCTGGACCCCCACCCCGAACCCCACCTAACACCCCCGTACCCCCCTATGCCGCCTGGACCCCCGAACCCCCCAGTCCACCAACCAGGCACCCCACCCACCACCGCACCCTGTTTTTGCATTTCTAGCCTTCTGACCCACAGATTATGTATACAAAATTTGGTTGAGTTTGGTCCAAGAGCAATGTCAATTTTTGTTAAGATAATGCACCTCCACATAGCTGAGTTTTACGAGCAGCCTTATCAACGATTCCTCCAAATTTTGATCGCCTGTGCTCAGTTAACCATGCTCACATTTCTCATTAAACATCTTTTCCTTTTATATTGATTATAATAATAAATAAATATTAAATAAACATTGTTTTTTTTTTCTTTGCTGTAGCTCTAAAATTTCTTGATTTGGTAGGTGTGCCTTAAACATAAAAAGTTTGCGGAACACTGCTCTAGAGGCCCGGAGATTATGTATACAAAATTTGGTTGAGTTTGCTCCAAGGGCAAGAATTTACATTTTTCACCCTTCCCCCCTTTTTGGATGGTTTTTGGGGAGAATTTTTTAAACAAAAGTTGTCAGAAATCTCATCCCCTACAACTTTGCTCATAACAAAATTTGCCATAGTTTTTTTTTTTTTTTTTTTTTTGGCTTTTCGGCCTTTCTAGCCATAAGCCATTTACGATGCTAATTATTTTATTTTTAAATTTGTCTCTACCTCGGGGGTCAGATTTTAGCCGGATGCCTCGAGTCGGATTCGAACTCGGGTCCTCTTGGTTAGCTGGCTGACATTCTACCGCCTAGCCTACCCGACCCCCTTGCCATAGAGTTAATAGTTTAGTTGGTTTTGCAATTCATTGTTTTTTAAATTCGTCATTTAAAAGGAAAGAATTAGAGTAACTAATATTTTTGAGGGCCTTCAAAATTAAAAAAAAACAATTCTATTTATATAAATTCTTTCATTAGAATGTATTAGAGGAAAATAACTAAAAAGGGCACGGATAGAATTATCTCTCTCCTCTTTAGAGTTAAAGCCATTGCAAGAATGACAATAATACAAGTTTAGACCTGTTTCACTACAAGATTAATTTCTATTATTCTAGGAACGACCTTTCTACTCTAGTTAAGAAAATATTAACTCGAAAAATGAGATATTTATCATTTAAAATTATTAATTCACGGAAACTGAAAAGAGCGTACTGAGACTTGAAAAAGTTTCATTTTTCCTTTTTCCTATTTTTATTACTTTTATACGGAATCCTAAAAATAATCCAAATGTATATGCAGTGTAGAGTTTTGAAAGTTTTCACTTTGCTCTTCAATTTATCAAACAAAAAGTATTAAATAATTGTTCTAAAAATAGATTGTAGGTTATTGTATATGAAATAAAAATATGTACACATTGATAACATTTAATCGTAAATCAATATAATATATATTTCCGGCTACTATCTGCGCTCATTTCTGGATGATTGGTATTATTTATGAAGTCGGTTAAAAAGGCGACATTTCTAATATATCAGTGAAATCGATAAAAAAATCATGTTGTAGTCCACTACACCAGCTATTCTCAACCGCTGGTCCGCGGAGAAATTTTACTAGTCTATATATATAAAATTAAGGTTTTGTCTGTACATTGGTCCAAATCACGCCACATTTTGGTTGCACACGTTTCAAGCAAAGTTATGAACGAAAACACCCTCAACAAAATTCCTGTCTGTCTGTCTGTCATGTCTCTATGTTTCCGTGGGTTCCGCGAAAATTTGCTCAAACGGCTGAAGGGATTATTATGAAATTTTATATTTACATCAGATATCTTCTAACTTACGTTTTTAGCTATATAATGTTTTGATATTTTGACCCCAGAAGGCGGTTTGGCGGGGCGCACGAATGAAAATTATGAAATAACTCCTAAACTATTAACTCTATGGCAAGTTGTAGGTGATGTTATTTCTGACAACTTTTGTTTAAAAAATTCCCCCAAAAAACCACCCAAAGGAGGGGGGGGTCAAAACATGAAAATTCTTGCTCTTCGACCAAACTCAACCAAATTTTATATACATAATCTGTGGGTCACTAGAAGGCTAGAAATGCAAAAACTAACCACCCAAAGGGGGGGCAAAAAATGAAAACTCTTACCCTTAGTTTCATTTAAAATGTTCCCTTTTGATATTATCCATCCCGATTTTCACCCTTACAATAATGAAATAAATCATTTTGGCAGGTTTTTTAATTAATTTTCATCGAATTAATGCTAAGCTGGGTATTTGACAAAAATTACCTGCTTTCGATTCGCGATTGAATCAAATACAGGAAACTTATGATAAATTAATAGCAGACACCTAACACATGTGTTAACAGATCGAGCGAGCTGGACTCGGAGATTGATTATATAACATCTCAGATTACAAATTCATTTGGTGATCCATATCAGTGTTTGATATAAAAAGCGTCATGCGGGCTAAACGCGACATGATGCTGGATTATAGCTAGAAGGATCATATCTTTTTCATTCTCTCTTGGTCCAGACTTGAGACTCAGCAGACTCCAATAGCCTCAACCAGCAGTAGTTTCGCGATATATATATCTTGTTTAAAAAGCGCGATCAAAAACAATTCTCGTTAATATGTTAATTATTCTTTGATATATTAATGAGAACATTATTAATTTAGAAGACAATAGATATAAAGGGGCATTATCTAATGAATTCCAAAATAGTTCCACATAATTCCAAAGACAATGTACACCTAATTCCAATCGCGGTTCACCCCTCGGCTGGACCTTTGGCGCGGGCCCTACCGGGGGAAAATATTTTTTTTAATTTACCTACAAAAATCGCATTTTCAGCAAAAAATAAACCTGCATGACTCTTTATTTTGAAACCATATCTTTTGTCTATGATTGAAACCTTGTTGAAGTGAAACTTCTTTAGCGATGTATCTGTTTGATTTTTTTTGTTACAATAAAGGGGAAATGACTCAACAGAGGGGAAATAATTTTTTTAAAACCCGCTGATAGTTCAAGGAGAAAAAGTTCAAGATTGTTGAGTAATTGAGGCCAAGAATGTATTGTAGATATAATAAAAAAGATTAAGGATGTTTCGTCGTATAACTAAATTGTCTTTTGACAAAGAGTGATAAGATAAGATGGGCCACTAAGGAAGTCGAAATAAATCGACGAAACGTCTGGCCCATTTAATAAAAACTCCGTTTTTTATTTATTGTCCAATTCCCTGCTATTATTTATTGTTTTAATTAATATATGTATATTATGGATGCGAATGATATACAGTTATAAATGCTAATTTTAAATTTTGAATCTGGACTAGAATTCAAGATTTCCGTAAAAATAATCACCATTTCAGTCTATTTTCGACTCCATTTTCATTATATATAAATTTTTACTTTACCATAAGGGTATGGTCAAGTATTATAATCGTGCATGAAAAAAGTGTTTTTTTTCCTTTTTTTCGAAATATGTCAATAATATAATAATAATAATACATTAAAAAAATTGAGCGAAACCATGGCATTTCGCTCTATAAAAAAGCTCTTATAAGTGAACATCGAAAAAATTATATTTTTCGAGATAATAATTGTTTTGTCAAAATGTCTGTTAGTCTGTTATTCCGTTAGTTTGTGCGTCAACAAATTTTGTGGACGAGCTAGCTCAAAAACTAGTGTGGATATCGAAAGCAAATTTCACACGTAGTTTTGGTACATTGAGATTAAGAGCTGATTAGATTTTGGTGCATATCGACCCAAAATTAAGGGGGGTGGAGGGGGTTAAAAATTAAAAATCTAGGCCGTTTGAGCAAACTCAACCAAATTTTGTATACATAATCAGTGGACCCCCAGAAGTCTAAAAATGCAAAAACTAACCCCCCCCCCCCTACATGATTATAAACAATTTTAGGGGCCAGGTTGTATGGTAAAGTCAAGAGGATGGCCACATCAGAACACGTCAGCTTATTTTATCTGCAAACTTTCTGACCCATATAACCTTCAAAACTTCACCGCCTACGTCCCTCCATCCTTTCTTTTGATCTATTCCTCCTTCTCGGTAATACAGGGATCTTTCGAGATTCATAGGGACCGCATCTTCATGGGCCTCTTGCATTCGATAGCATAAAAAAAATTATCTGTGGCCCGAGACATTTTTTTTCTTCACTTGTGGCCAGTGTACCAGGTTTATGCATATGAAATGAGCCTTTTACGATAGATGGTAGTATAGGTTATGTTTATTTTGAACGAACCATAACCTTATTTTTTCATTGCTTTGGCCTCTATCAACAACGTTCAGTGTTGAAAATTTGATTTGTACTACAACAACATAAAAAATTTCGTGTTAAAAATGTCGAATTTTGTGACTACAGCATACGATATGCGGACAGCATTAAATTTTTGTTAAAGAAAAACGCGGCAGAATCTCAACGAATGCTTGAAGAAGCTTATAGCAGTCATGCTCTATCATTAGCAACATGCAAAAGATGATTTCAACGATGACGATGGGACCAGAAAGTTGTCGTCTAACGTGAGCTATTGAAACCTTCTAAAACTGTAAATGCTAAACGCTACCAACAACAATTAATTGATTTGAATCGTGCATTGGAGGAAAAACAGTCAGAATATCAAAAAAGGCAACATAAAGTGATTTTTCTTCATCAAAATGCTCCTTCACATAAAGCAAAAACGGTTCAGGATACGCTGGAAGCACTCAAATGAGAATTGCTACCCCATGGGGCTTACTCACCAGACCTGGCTCCTTCTGATTACCACCTGTTTTCGTCGATGGGCCACGGACTTAAAGAGCAGCACTTCAAAACTTTTTTTTTTTTTGGCTTTTCGGCCTTTATAGCCATAAGCCTAATTACGATACTAGTTATATTTTTTTTAAATTTGTCTCTACCCCCGGGGTCAGATTTTAGCTGGATGCCTCGAGTCGGAGTCCCCTGGTTAGCTCGCTGTCATGCTACCGCCTAGCCTATCTGACCCCCACTTCAAAACTTATGAAGAAGTAGAAAAATGGGTCAATAAATGGTTTTCTTCCAAAGACCAGCATTTTTTTGGAAGGGGATCCACCAATTGCCAGAAGGTGGTCAAAATGTGTAGAAAGTGATGGAGAGTACTTTGAATAAAATATTTTTTCTTTCCTATTTAAAAAAAGTGTTTTATTTTCATAAAAAAGGCTCATTTCATATGCATACACCTGGTAAGCTAAAAGGTTGGACACCCCTGCTATATGACAATAAAAAAATTAAAAAACAAACTGTTTTATGTTTTAAGCAAAATAAAGAATTCCTTCTCAATAAGATTCCTTAAAAATAAATTTAAAAAAAAAAAGAAAATTCTCAAATCCAATCTATATAATAATAATAAATACATTTTTCCACATAAATTTATTTATTTTTTAATTATACAATATTTAAAAACTAATCTTGATAGAATTTAGTTTTTAGTTTTTTTCATTTATATATAATATTTACTTATTATATATAATAATAATAATAATAATTATAATAAGCGCATAGAATATTAAAATCTAACATTCATGCAACTATTTGATAAAATGGAGAATGTTTATAAAGATAAGAGATTAGAGAGATAATATCGCCTGAATAATAACAAGTTTAATGGGTTTTTTTTTAAGTTATACTATTTAAATGTATATGTACTAGTATTAACATTGGAATATATTTAATTTTAATTAAGAGGATCAGTGTTTAATATTATATATATATATTATGTATATATGAATATATATATATATATATATGTATATATTTTATTTGCAAAGATTAAATTGAACATTCCTAAATTCTTCTGAGCCCCGTTGAGAATCTAGAAATTGACAAAGATCTCCGTGTTAAAAAAAAGATCCCCGGTCTGTTCTTATTTAATCTAGGCAAAATCCAAATCAAATTGATTTGAAATTTATATATATAATTATATATATGTATATGTATATACCTAAACATAGATTTAATATTGAAATTTGAAGCTCATTTAAAGATATTTTTTTTTATTTTTCTCTTTTATTCAGAGATATAATTAAGCACGTGAGGTAAAGATTTTATTTTTTTTTTACAATATTTAATAGTATTGTATTCTTGATTTTTTTTTAAGAGATATTTGAGAAAAAAAATCATTCATAGATTATTTTTAAGTGTTTTTTATATACTAAAAAATACTTTTAATAGGGTTTTTTTTGTCTTTATTTATAATATTTTACTTAAAATTAATTAAAAACAAATTATATAAAAAAATATTAAAAATGTACAGAGATTTATACAAGATTTACAATAAAATAATATTTTTATACACACACACACACATTTATATACCCAGGTAGCCCAAGAGATTCTACGAATATCCTCCAAATATATTAAAAGTACATATATATTCCAATTATCCTCAGGAAATTCTTAGAATATTTGCACCGGGGAAATTCTTGGACGAATCTTCCGGGAATATCCTTTGGTGGATAATCTAAGAATGTTCAACTAAGAATATTCTAGTAAATTTAATTAAATGTCCTACACGAATATTTTAGTTCTAAGAAAATTCCCAGAATATCTAAGAAGATTGCAAGATTATTCACAGGATATTCCAATGTCCAGAAAAGATATCAGAATATTTATAGATTATTATTCTTGTGCTACCTGGGTATATATTTGTATGTATGTATATATAATAATATTGAAAAAATTTTATTATTGTTTATAAATATAGCTAAATCAAATATAAATCTGTTATAAAACGATTATTAAAAATTCAAACGTTTCGGCAGAATTCCTTCCTTTATCAATGGATTTTAAGAAATATTTGACTTAAGAAAGGAAAATAAACCAGACTATAAATAAATATTTTGAAAATAGACAATGATACAAGATTGTCTTTGAGATGAAAAATTACCTTGAATAAAAATAAAAAATATATACTTTTGGATATTAAATAAACGTTTTAAGATTTTTTTATATATTATATATATAAAAGATTTGTATTTATTTATATTTATAAAACAATCAATAAAAATGTTTCAATATATATAATAATATATAGGGTGTCGTGCGATATGACGGAAATATTTTAAGGGTATGATTATTTCAAGTTGAAAATGTCATATGCTTGGGGGGCCTGGACCCCAACCTCTCAGTGTAGTTAGCCGGATAGTCTTCATTTTTTACTTATAATCATCGAGTATACAGTCTTAAGACTGGTTTGACGCAAGCACGCTTTCGGATTGTCGTAGACCCTGCCTAATTGTTAAAACAGCCTTGAACCTAAGAAGATCTTCTCTGTTACGAATTAATTTTGTTATAAACATTCTCGACTTGATGAAATTAACCCGCCTTAATTATCGAGTACTCCCTGTATATAGTTATATATAATATATAATATGTTATTTTTAACATTCTATAACCTATGCACAAAACATATCACATTTATTTGATATAAGTGTCGTTTGTTAAGTAAATTAAATTTGAATTTTTTAAATAAAGCATTACTATTTTCTATATTTTACCAGTAAATTTAAATTAATTTTATAAGCCAAATAAATTTAAATTAAAAAAAAGCCTTAGAAGAGTCTTCTAAGGCTTTTTTTACTCATTAGTTTGCTTTCAAATGAATTTATTTTTAAACAATGCTTTATTTTTTTCTATATTCTTTTTGTTTTAACAATTGTCAATTTATAAATAAATAAATAAAATGAAAAAATAAGCCGGCTTTGTGTAGTGGCGAAAATCACGATAGGGTGAGAAATCTATTCAAATAATTAGAATTTAATTGCCCCCAAAAGCCTGCAATACCCTTTCGCGATTAAATTGGAAAAATGCCGAACCGTTTATCCCTATGACTTAAAGGAACTGGAACCCTTTCCCCGACACTTAGAATCGTCAAACCTTCAAGATCCGGGTGCACAGACAGACAGACAGACACCCATCTCTCCACCTTTTCTTTTATGATCCAGTCCAGAGGGGCTGCTTGTTCTTGGTGCGCCCTTTCTCGACATTCGCGCTTGGAGCGCTCGTTAACAGGGATTCAAATAATAAACAAACATATTCTTATGGGGAAATTTTTTTTTGCCTGCCGTTAAAGAGCGCCTCAAGCGGTTTCTGATATTTTCACCAATAATGAGATCTAAGAAAAGATATGGATAAACCTAAGAAATTATACATCAAATTAACAATTTTATTAAATAAAATAAATTGTTAAAATTCTTGCGAGCTTTGTATTAGGTCCAATTATTCTTGATAAAATGAAGAATGCAGCCAGAGGTATAGAAAAAAAAAATATTGAAATATCAATATTTTTAGTGTGTAATATATCGGAATATCAATATTAAAATCTAAAAAAATATTAAAGTCCAAGTAATCGGATTCTGATATTTTTTCCTTAATTTTTCTGGATACAAAATATCAGCTATCGATATTACATCGATATATTATTAAATCACCATAAAAGATTCAATCAATATCCCTAGCAAGGATTGATTAAATATGATATTAAATTATTCTTAGTATCTTTCTTGTTTTTATATAACTTTGCTATGATGTATTTTTGAATAGTATCTACATGATATTAATAAGTCCTGATGAAGGCAAGAATAAACATGCCGAAACATCGTCAATATAAAGAAAATTAAGATTAAAATTAGTTTTTGTATAGATTGGGAAAATTAGATATATTATTTCTTTTTTTTGCTTTTGACAGGAAAGATGTCAATTTGTCAAATTTAGAGTAGAAATCCATCTATAGATTGATAATTTTTTTATTAAGACAAAAAGAACGAATCACTCACTCTCACATAATCACAAAGAAAAAACGGGAATAAATTATTTTCTTTCGCCTTTATGATTGGAATGACAATAACCTTGCTAACACGACTTAACGCTCGTTCTTTTTGATATTTTACAGAATGTAAAGCGAATTTAGAATATTTGAAGTTGATTTGAATTGAAATTAAAATCAATTTGTATAAAATAAATAAATAATTTAATCAATCCTTAATAAGCTTGCTTCATTTTGTCAATTTTTTTATTATTTATTTTATATTATCTTTTTTTTTAACATAAATCATCTTCATCTTCCTCCTGGTGAACATCGGAAGTGGGCACAAATTTTTCCTCTTGAAATCCTTCGTCCTAAAAAAAATAAATAAATAAATAATTATAATTATTAAAATTAGTTACTCATGTCAATATGCAGAAAAAATTGAAGTTTTTTTTTCGAAAATCTAAAAATTGGCTAAAATTATATTGATGTGTGATTTTTTGGAAAAAATTATTTTTCATAAATATTATTATAATCTCAAGGTAATCGAACTGATATAAGAATAAGAGCGAATTAAACTACTAGGTAGATTTCACATTTAAAATATTTCACCTAGAACAGACACCAAATTCTTGAAAATTATGTTATATAAGAAGATTTTTTTTATAAATTTACTTGCACTTAAACAATCATAATAAAATAATAAAAGTGACAATACATCTCAAAACGTATTTTGCTTTAATAAACGTTAAATGTGAATGTTTTTAAAAAATCTAATATGTGTACAAATATGTTGGGGTCCCCCCAGTAAGTAAAATTGTCAGAATTAAAACTTAATTATCGTAAGGTTGTATATTTGTCAACAACGTAACCTTGAAATCTTAGTGAATTTTCATCAGTATATTCTATTTTTTTGTGTGCGAAAATGTCGAGTTTTAATCAGTATAAAAGTCTGGAAAATTCTATCTTTGGCATTTAATATCTCCGGAACTATATTTATTGTTCATAAATTTCGTTTTGCAACCAATGCAGAAGTATTTAAATAATAATCTGTCTAAATTTCAAAAAAATCTTAAGAAAATCCAATTGGCGGAACAACTACCTTAAAAGCAATTGCATCATGTATAAATAAAAAAAATTACCTCCATATTACTACTAGCCCCTGCAGCAGTTCCTGCTCCAGCTCCGGCCAATGCAGCTGCTGCATTAGGTGATACATACGAGGGAGCCGCATTTTCTCGCACACTTGCTTTAGGTGCCGCTACAGCAACAAGTGGTTTCGGCAACGGCAATTCCCGAGCCAACTTGGCATATTCAATATCCATATGCTTGATAAACGAACTATTAAGTGCTTGTCGTACCATATCTGGATCTTCCTCATCGAAACCTTGTAGAAGCATTTCTAAAGTTTGAACCTGAAATTTAAAAAAAAAATCATAAAACTATACTAATAATCAGAGACTGGATTTTTGAGCAACTGCATAATTAGTTTGCCCGTTTTTTTAAGCAGTTGAGCTAATATATCTTTCCGAATTAGTGTATTTAGACTTAGACGTAATTAAACCCATTTTTATTTTATCTAAATATATATAAAAAGTCAAGGTGATGTTTCATCATTCATCTATCAAAGCACAGCCTAAATCGCTTGATCTAGAAAGATAATATTTGGAGTGTATATTCTTTCAACGATTTATGGGTGTGATAAGAAGGGATCTTTTGAAATTCGAACCCTAAAGAGGGAAAGGGCCCCAAAATGTGTTTTCTGAGTTTTTCAAGATCTCTTCAATCAGAAATGATATCGATATGGGTTTAGCTTAGAAAGGTGAAGCATTGAAATACAAAAAAACAAATTTGAGTATTTTGCTCTACTTGTCCAAGAAAGGGAGATATAGTCATTTTGGGGTAAATTTATGAAATTTTTAAAGTGCTCTATCTCGTCGAGTTTTTAAGTTTTAGCATTCAAATTTGGTACATAGGTTTGTTAATGCTAAATCTCGGGAAGATTTTTTATTTTGTTGTGCGGCGGGGGGGGGGGGGGTCCAGGGAGCGTAGCCTCCTGGCTAGCGGAGACGCCCGCCAAAGGCGGGCTTCTCAGCTAGTATACTATATTTTTGCATATGTGGATAAATCTATATATTTTGATAATAATAAAAATTATTTTTTATTTTGATTAAAATAAATTTTAATCTAAGAATAAATGAATATGGGAGAATTTCCTTTTTTTAATGTTTCTTTATTTTAAATTGTTTTTATTGTTTCATATAGGGACAACAAATTTTGTTTTATCTTATTTTCTACCTTACCTAAAAACTCATTATTTATTATATTTTATAATTTTGGAAAATAATTATTATTTATGTTATATCAATCGTATCCATATTAAAAAGGAAGGAAATAAGGAATCGTAGGGAACTCGATAAAGACTTAAGATAGAGCTTTTATTAAATAAGCCAGACGTTTCATCAAAATAAAATTCATTAAATGTTTGGCTTATTTAATAAAATCTCTGTCTTTTAATTTTAAATCTTTATCCAGTTCCCTACGATTCCTTCTATGATTATTATTTTTCCATTATATATATTTAGGACTTTATAATAGAACAATTGTATTTATTCTCTACTAATTAATAAAACATCAATAGCCGCGTGAGGGGTCCAGGGGGCGAGCCTTGCAGCTAGTAGTATCTATAAAAAAGGGAAAGGGCGGAGACAGTTCTACGATAGGCCAAGAAATCCAGAACGCTAGTCAACGCTGATGTGTATTTAATATTAAAAATGTGTGGACTTCAAGTGGTTTCAACCGAAATTTTTATTTTGATAATAAATAATAATAAAGTGGAGATGGAATTTCATTATTCAAACATTTACATAAATAGTAGTTTTGTAGTTATTTAAGTTTCAAAATAAAAAATACCTCGGGAGCTTCGCAGCAATTTCCCCATTCTTTAAAAGCTTTTTCAGCAGCCACGTAATCTTCGCGAGCCAATTGTACAAGAACAAGGACGACTGCAAGTCGGCCAATGGCCAAGGTGTATTCTGATTGTTGATGCAGTCCGATCTCCCGACGAAGGGCGTCAGCCGCTTGATCATACCTATAATAATAAAACAATATAAACAAAATATCATACTATTAAATAAACGAGTAATTTTTATATATATTAGGTGTACAAATAGGTTTTGAGGGATTTACAAAAAATGGCGTAACTAGCATTAAATCGCATCTAATCATCTTGTAACTATATTCATGTTAAAGCGTCATCATTTCGCTGAAGTGTAAGCAACATACTTTCTTTGTGCTCTAACTATGGTATATTATGATATAATATTTTTTTATTTTTTATTTTTAAATCATTAGACGGACAAAAGTGTCCTTATACATAACAATACAAGTAGATAAATTTACAAAAATATAAGCTGATACGTTAATCATAATATGAACAATCAAAAAATACAAAAATACAAGGTGATACATGAGTCATAATATAGACAAATTCGAAAATATAAGATGACATACCAATCACAATACAAACACACACAAGATCCAGAAACAGGGAAAAAAGAAAAAAAAGAAAAGCACAATAACAACTATCACAAGTACAAATCATCACGGAAATTTAACATTGAAAGACCGCCAGCAAGGTATCGCCAATCACACGCAGTTCGATTACTCAAAACAGATTGATTTTAGGAATCCCAAAGAGTCATGGAAGATATCAAAGCGATGTGAGATCCGATTAGTAGATCTTTGTATTCGGTCAATCGCATTGGCATAACCATAATTTGTGTTATGGAAGGGGATTTCAAATAGATTATTAAACATAGTTCTATGCATGGGGAGTCTAAATTTAATCATGCCAAGCAATGCAGGACAATCAATTTTACCGTTGACAAGTTTTGAAAGAAAGGTTATATCAAAAAAGTTGCGTCTAGTCTCAAGGCTCTGCAGATTTAAGAGGGACATAATGGCATCATAGTCGAGATCCGAAACGTTCATACCGAGCTTGTAATTTATAATACGCATTTGTGTTGAACTCTTTCTATGGCAGAAATATGGTTTGCGTAATAAGGATTCCATATAATGGTGCTATATTCGAGTTGGCTTCTGACTAATGAGGTATATAATATTTTTAGAACCTTGATATTTTTGAATGGCTTGGTTGAACGGTATATAAAACCCAACATTTTCCTGGCCTTGTTAACTGTAGCCTCAACATGGGGAACGTAGGTCAATTTAGAGTCAAGCAAAATACCCAAGTCACGGATTCTATCAACTCGTGTGTGTTTTGATCCAGCACATGAATACGGGAAGTCTATGAGTCCCACAGTCCTATGAAAACTAATAATCTTACATTTTCCCAGGTTAAGAGCTAATCCATTATTCCGACACCACAAGTCAAAGACCTCGAAGTTTTCCTGCAATATCAAGCAGTCATCCAAGGATTTAACTGTTCTGAAGATTTTAGATCATCGGCAGGCAAGTAAGAGAAGTTTAACATTAGAGAAAATATGAGAAGCGTCGTTAAAGAATAGTAAGAGGAGAGATCCAAGGTGGGACCCTTGGGGCACTCCCGATGTTACAGAGAATTCATCAGAGAGGTGTCCTTTTATTCGCACTCTACAGCTTCTTCCTTGAATATAACTTGATATCCAAAGAAGCATAGGTCCCTGGACACCAATGCGTTCTAATTTAAGAAGAAGAAGATGGTGATTGACCGTGTCAAAGGCCTTGCTCAAGTCGGTGTAGATTGAGTCAACCTGTAGATGATCCTCAAGGGCCTTGTTTAGAAAGTTTTCGTAGATAAGCAAGTTAGTGGTAGTTGAACGACCTTTTAGAAAACCATGTTGATATGGGGATATTATATTTGAAAGTAGAGGTGTTAATTTATCTGTCATTATCGAGTCAAATAACTTTGGGATGGCCGACTGTGTGCATATTGGACGAAAATTGATTACATTACTTTTGTCGCCAGATTTGTATATTGGAGTAATAAAAGAAGATTTCCATTTACCTGGAAATATTCCAGTTTGTAATGAGTAGTTAAAGATATGAAGGAGGGGCTTTAAAATTACATAGCTACAATTTTTAAGAAACATTGGGGGAATACAGTCAAGACCTGCACTATTTCTGGAACTAAGTTCAATTAATTTTTTAAGCAATTCATCACTAGAAATAGAGAGAGTGGGGACATAAGCACTTGAATCATTCCAAGTGGGAGAAAAGTCGCTGACCCAATCACTAGAAGTATACACATTGGAGAAGTTTTGTGCAAAAAGATTACATACATTGGAAGGTGACTCCGCCCTACAATCATTTAAGAACATGGATGATGGAATAGAGTTATCCTTTTTCATGTTATTGATAAAATTCCAAGTTATTGAAATTTCAATTTCATTGATATACCTCAGATAGTCAGATCTTGACAAATCGTTACACTTCGCTCTCAATTCTTTAAATTTATTATAAGTTAATAGCGAACCAGTTTATTTATATTTCCGATGTAAGATTTTTTATTAATTATGGACTCTTTGAGGATAGGGGAATACCATGAAGGAAATGTATTGTTTTTCATTCTAGAGATAGGGACAAATAAATCAATGGCATTGTTGAGGATATTATAGAAATAATCGATAGCGGTTTCCAGTTCAAGGTCTCTGGATCGTTATATTATATCATATTCACTACATAAAGAAAAAAAAATGTTCTTTATAGAAATTAAATTCAATTGATAAAGGGAGAAATTCTCCCGAAACGTTTTGAGTTTTTATAAACGTTGGAAGATTGTTTTATTTTTATAAAAGATTTGTATACATAATAATATAATAGTCGGTTTAAGGATTTCGATGAAAATCACGGATTAGGGGGTTTTTGAATCGAGAAATCGATCTGTCAGTTTGAGAAAATTACATTAAAAGAGAAAGGGTGTCAAAAGTCGAAAGGGTCAATCGAAATATTCTATTCTATTTCATAATTAAAAGGCAAATGTCTAATTTAAATATAAAAATAAAAATAAAAAATATCAGCAATCCGTCAAAAAAATAAAACTTTTTAATATAAATTTATAAAATGGGGACACCCTTTATAAAATTACTAATATTTGGGAGGTTCCATAGAAAATAAGAAAGTTGATAGCGATTGCGGCAAAGCAGAAATTGTCCAAAAGTTGTTAATAATTTCTTTAAAAAGAGCACATTCCAAAACAAATTTATTTGCCAAACTTCAAAATTTTCTCTCAATTCCTTCCATGAAAACTTTTAAGGGACAAGTTCTGTATATATAAATTCCTGTTTGTTGGTAAGCACAAAACTTGTGAACGTCTGAACAGATTTGGCTAATTTTATTTTTTAATGTTCATAATAGTCCAAATCAGGTTAGTACGGAAAGAAAAATTGAAAAAGTTGGCCAGAAAATTGGCAAATACAAGAAAAACTAAAAATTTTGCATGTTAGCCAACATAGCTTTCCAAACAATAAAAGAAATAGTAAATAAAAATCAAGTGTTGGTGACTCTGTTTTTTGCTATTAGGAGAGGGGGAAGGTTTTGAGTTTCTTGCTCCAAAATATATTTATACTCAAACTCAAAGCTTTGTTCATTCATTGTGGTGATGGACTAATAATCCGAAATATATTGAGTTTGTATAAACCTCTTTGAGTTTTATTTCATTCACTGTGAAACTACACACCCTTTACTTTATTAATTAATATCATGTTTCACCTAAAACCTACACCACTTTCCCTAATTAAAAAATAATATATAATATGATTCTAGAACAAATTTTGAACAAGCTTCCGTTCTTGAGTAACGAAATTAAAACAAACTATCTAACATCAGTAAAAAATCATGTTTGAAAATATTTATCATCATGAAAAATGTAATGGCTTGAGCAGTGTTTTATTTACAAAATAGTAGACATCGACCAATTTTAGTTATAATTATAAGGGATTAGAATTGGTGGTTTCACAAATAAAAATTAGAATAAAATTTGAGTTAATTAAATACTCTAATATTTTTCGGATTTTTAGCCCATTTTCAATTTTGAACACAACCAATTCCAAACCCTTATAATTTTAAATATGTTTTACTATAAACCTACATAGCTTTCCCAAAATTTTAGTGTTTATATAAAAAATTTAAATTCTGTAAAAAATAATTACATATATTTAAAAATTCACTTGAAAATTTAATAAAACACATTCCATGAATTTTTTCAAATTCATGAGGATATTGTACTCCAGTGATTGTGCTTTTATAAATATGAAAAGAAAATATCACTGTCTAACTAAAGCAGGCGTTAACTCATTTTTTTCAAAATTGGACGACTTAGGCCACTTTCAAAGAAAACGGCTCATATATTCAATAGGAATATTTCAATATTGTAAATTATATGTTGTAAGGTGTCCAAAACATCTATTTACTTTTACCAAATGAATAATAATTGTAATTTTCAAGTTTTCTTTTCAATAAATAATATATATAATAAATTCAAATTTAGGGAACGAAGAAAAGATTATTTTTATTACAGACAAAAGGATCAGCCGGGGCTCGAACCCGGGATCTTTGCATATGTACTGCAATGCTTTGTCATAAGAGGTTTACCTCCTATAATTGTTTAATTAATGAATCAAGGCCTACGCTGCGAAAAATGAACGAGGAGAGGATTAAAAAAGAAATTCCATAATTCATATAGACAAAGGGTATTAGTTTGGGTTCGGGGATCAGTAGCTTAGTGGATATAGGAGGTAAACCTCTTATGACAAAGCATTGCAGTACATATGCAAAGATCCCGGGTTCGAGCCCCGGCTGATCCTTTTGTCTGTAATAAAAATAATCTTTTCTTCGTTCCCTAAATTTGAATTTGTTATTAATTGTCTTTACACGGCCTCGTTGTGGTCGCGCCCCGGGTGAAGAGAAAATTATTTTCGATATTTGGGGTCTGCGATCGATTGGGAGGCGCTGGAATAATTAATTGTTTAATATATATAATTTTTATAACTTTTTTTTAAATGTTTTCTAATTGAGAAAAAAGTGGATTTTTAATACATTTTAAATATTTGTTTCATCTTTATTTGTTATTTTTATATAAATATTTAAAATTGCGGGCATCACAGTTATATTTGTATAAAAAAAAGTGTATAGAGATAATGTATATTGCAGTAAAATAGAATCTTCAACTATACCTATCTATTTAAGACTTTATAAAAAAAACAATTATATTTATTCTCTGTTAATTAATAAAAAGATCAATAAACCAGCCGCTCGGGGGTCCAGGGGCTTCGCCGAAGGCGGGCCTTGCAGCTAGTATAAAATAATTCCTGTGTTTAATATGTTTCACTATAAATCAACACCGCTTTCTCTAAACCTTATAGTATAAAATAAATACAAATTCTTTTATAAAACAATCTAGAGATGTTTATTAAAAGCCCAAACGTTTGGCGAGTAATCCTTTCCTTTATCAATAATTTTTAAGGATTTAGGTGTCGGTTCTAGGTGAAACATTATAAGTAACTTATGAGGAGAATTTTCTAGGTTAGGTTTCACAAAAGGAACCTAACCTAGAAAATTCTCCTCATAAGTTACTTTCCTTTATCAATGAAATTTGAAAAAATATTTTATTGATTCTTTTTTTATAAAAAAAAAATACAATTCTTGAAAAGAAATCTAAAAACGTTTATTAAAAGTCCAAATATTTCGGGAGAATTTCTCCTTTTATAAATTATATTTAATGAAAAAAATAGTTGCTTTAAAAAGGAATGGCAAAGCAACCATAAACAAATAAATATTTCGAAAATAGACAATCATTCAAATGGAAATTAAATTAGCCTGAATAAAAATAAAAAGTATTTACAAAATTTTTTTTCTAAAAATAAAAAGTTTTGATAAATACTTATTAGAAGAACAATGTATCTCAACAAAAACACTTGTGTAAAAAAAGGCCAAGTTCGATTAATAAAAACTGTTTGCCAAAAAAAGAAGTGAGATCTAATGTGCTGCCAAGTTCAATATCATCAATTTATTAAATGAGTCGAGAATATATTAGTAACTTCAATTAAAACGCATGTTTTTCATTTTCACATGTCCATCTATATTTTTTATTGATTTCACATTTTTAGTTAAAATTATTTTCCTAAAACTTGGCTTTTACGAATTAAATTATTATTATTATTATTGTTTGATAGGGCCTCCACCTCTCCCTTTTAGCCCTTCCATCCTCTTTTATTAAGATCTTTCGAATTATGTTACCATAGTAACATAATTCGTGAAATACATAACTGAATTTTTGTTGTTTAATTTGAACACGAAACGTTTGGACAATTAATAAACGTTTTCAGATTGTTTTATAAAAGAATGTGTATTTATTTTATACAAAAAAACAAACAAACAATAGGTGTTTCAACAAAATAAATTTATATGGTCTTTTGGCAATTTTTTACTAAAACTTACATTTTCAATTTAACCATCAGACGAGAAACTTTGGACATGAACTCAGCAGCCTGTCGAGGACTATCTTCTATCTGAAAAATAAATCAAGAATTTTGGAATGTGAAATCTACGGTAGAATGATCAATAAAATTATCTTTGATCAAAAACAAATATTGGCAAAAATCAAGAAAGACGTGACATACATCTTTTCGAGTTATTTAGAATTAATAATTAGATGTAATGTAATAGCGAATTCACCTCTGTTGACAGAAAGATGTCGGGGAAACAAACTCTATTCCTCAATAAGAATAATAGATTTACTTCCCCGTTAACTAGCGTGCCATAATTTTGGCCAATTATAAAAATAAAATCCAAAAAAACAAGGTTAAATTTTTATTAAAATCATTAATTATAACTATTTATTGGAAACAAGAATAAATAATAGAATATAACTATGATGTTTCGATGAGAGTGTGTGGTCATACTAAGAAAGATCACAGATTAAGGGATCGAAACGTCGTAGTTACTCGTATATTCTATTACCTATTTACAGTTTGTATACAATGACCATACGAAAAATTTAAATACTTTTCACATAAAAAGGAAAAAATAAAATATATTTATCTATGCGTGTGATTTTAATAAAAATTGAACCTTCAATAAATTCAATAACAAAAATTTAACCATATACATTATCCTCTTCAACGTCGTAATCCTCATTTCTTCCATATTCTAAGAGCCCTAGTCTTCCCAATTGCAGCCCGCCAGCGTGGTCTGTTTCTGACCATCGCCGTTGCACCATGGAGCCTAATACCAAGTTGGGCCTTTATTTGATCCGACCATCTTGATGGTGTTCTGCCTCTTTGTCTTTTGCCTTCCACCTTGCCCTGCACGATGATCCCTTCCAAGCCTGTATCTGAGCGGGTGAGGTGGCCGTAGTATTTGATCACTCTCTCGAGTACCACCCCAGAGAGACGCCGGTCAGAGTGGACTTCCTCTATAATTGACTTATTAGTTCGGTGAGCCGTCCACGGGATTCTCAACATTCTCCTCCAACACCACATTTCGAAGGCATCAATCCGATCGCAGTTCTTCTTCTTTAGGGACCCTATGTTTCGGAGGCATAGAGTGCGACAGGGAAAACAAGAGTCTTGACAATAATGGCTTTTGTATTAGTTGTTATGTTTTTGTCCTCCCAGATCTTGGTCAATCTGACCATTGCCAACCTCCCGAGTTGTAGCCGTCGGTTAATGTCTCCATCAGATCCTCCTTCGCTGGTAATCATGGATCCCAAGTATACGAAGTGGTCGAACACCTCATAACTAGCAAGTTGTTTAATGTCAGGCCGGTTGTTTGCCCTGTCTACGATCATTAATTTGGCCTTCTTCTTGTTGAGAATGAGCACATATTCTTTGCTCACTGTTTCGAGGAGTTCCAAGAGTTGGATTATTTCTTCCTCTGATGAGGCCAAGAGAGTTGTATCATCCGCATAGCGCAAGTTGGGCACCTTTAGACCGCCGACAGAGTAACCGCCATCCCAGTTTTCTAGCACCCTTCTCATCACATATTTGCCGTAGATGTTGAACAGAATTGGCGAGATGATGCATCCCTGTGGTACTCCACGGGAGGGTTTGAAAGGCTGTGAACTGTGGTTGTCGACCCTAACTACGCCAAAGCTGTTCTATAAAGAGCTGTTATAAGATCTATTAGGTGTTGTGGGACGCCCATCTCTCTAAGCACCATCCATAGCCTAGGCCACTGCACACTGTCCAAGGCTTTCTTGTAATCGACAAAGCATAGGTACAAAGGAGTGTAGTATTCCCTGGCCTTCTCGATAATTTTCCGGATGTTAAGGATTTGTTCACGTGTGCCCTTTCCCTATATCTTATTATATTAAACGAGAAATTCTTGTATATATATATATATATATATATATATCCATTCGGATTCTCGAAAACGGCTGTAGCGATTTGGATGAAATTCACGAGTTAGGGGGTTTTTGTGTTAGCGATTCGATCTGTCAAGGTTTCATTTTTGGCTAAGTTGTTTTTGATGGGTTTTATGTTATTTGAAATAATTATTCACAGGTGTCTTGATAAAAATGATTAATTAGATTTTTATTCAATTTCCTTTTAATTACTAATTGGTTTTTCAATTTTAAATTCCACAAATAGATTATAGCAAATATTATTGTATATTAGAATTTGCCAATTTAATTAATTATAAAACTCGATAAATTGATATTATACGATATTTATTTATATACTTATATACCTACACATAATCTGTGTGCCACTAGAAGGCTAGAAATGCAAAAGCTGGGTGCGAGGGTGGGGGGTGGAGGTGACGGTGGATGTGGGGGGTGCCGGAGGTGGGGTGCAGTGGTGGGGATCTGGTGGTAGGGTAAGGTGTGGGGTTTCGGGGACGCTGGCGGGATGTGTGTGGGGGTGGAGGTGGCGGTGGATGTGTGCGGATGGAGTGGTGGGGGGTCCGGGGTTTCAGGGGAGGATGAAGGCGGGTGGGTGCGAGGTATAATATATAGCTTTTAATGAAGCAAAAAGTTACCGAGCATTGCTCGGTGGCCAGGTACTATACATTATACAGCCTACTTATCTAAGAAAAATCTCAAGTTTTGCGGGGGGTATTTTGTCGTGCAGGGTATTATCCAAAAATCGACTTCTCCGAATATAAGAGCTCCCTTTGTTTTTAATAAAGATAAGAGTAAATAAATATTATATTTAATAGTAAATGAATATTAAATATAATATTTATTTACTCTTATCTTTATTAAAGATGTTTCACCTTGCACCAACCCCACAATCTCTACTAATTATCCCTTTGTTTTTGTTTTTATGAAATTCTTTGAAAAAAAAACTCAAGTCTTATTTTCGGGTCAATACGGTATTTAACTTTGAAACGGTGTGAAATAATAATTTACCATGACAATTTCAGCAGCTCGTTGATATAATCGTAAAGCCTGTTCCGGTTGATCTTTTTCAACAATTTTAGCAGCCTTATCTAAAGCGGCTGCTGCTGATTCAGGGGATCCGTGTTGTACATACATATTGCAGGCCCGTTCAACCAATTGAGACACATCACGAAGATCACCAAGATCTTTACTGATAAGAATTGCTTGTTCCAAACATTTAGAAAAAATTTTAATATATAGATTATTATTAGAAAAATATAAAATAATTTTTAATGAAAATAATTAAAAATATTATTAAGGAATTTTACTTACTTAGCAGCATGATAAATACTGAACAAGAGTTATGAAAAATATAAATATAATATATTTTTTGCACGTTTTTATTTAACTTGGATCCTCAACCTTTTTATATACATATATCTTTTTTTTTGGTGGAATTTTTTAATGAATTTACATTTAATTCTAGCTATTTTCTACGCAAATAGTGTACCTAGACCAAGAGCTAGGAATTTTATGAACGATTATTTCAGAATTGTAATAACAAATTCCATAATGTATTTAAAAATTAAAAATATGTATATATATGGTATAGTATACACATATCAGTGTCACGGTAATTTTTCATCCAAAGGATGCTGTCCAAAAAAAGAACACATCATTTTTTTTAATTTAATTTAATTTTTTATTTTATCTCGTTGCAAAATTCATCGATAACCGTATCATAGAATTTATCGTTATTTTTCAAATTTAAGAATGGATTTTTTCAATTTATATTGAAGACAGTGGTTTTTGCCGTTCGGCGGAGAAGTCCTTATACCAATTTTTAAAGAATTCAAAATATGCTCTGATGTTTTAAAATTTTAGAGATGCGTTGCATCCACCGCACGCCACTGGCATTTATATACAGGGTGTTCAAAAAATAGAGGTCCGGAAATGCCTAGTTTCAGACCTATAGCGATTTTAATATTTTATTTCTGTCATAGTACAACTCATAGGTTTTAACATTATAATAAAATCATAGTAGCCGTGTACAATGAAAACAGTCAATTATAATAAAAAACAATTGATAAAAGAAAATACTCCACTAGTCATAAGACAACGAATGTGGTTCATGCACGATGGAGCACCGCCACATTTCACTCGAGATATGAGGCAATTTTTGAATAATTTTTATGGTGATCGGTGGATTGGTAGAGGGGCTGCTATACGGTGGCCTCCGAGGTCACCTGATTTAAATCCTTTGGATTTTTATTTTTAGGGTCATCTGAAAAGTTTTGTTTATTCAGCACCAGTCAATAACATCGATGACTTACGTCAAAGAATTATAACTAGCTGCAATACAATTCGCAATAAACCCGGAATTTTCGAACGTATTCGTCAGTCCATGAAAGGAAGATTAGAATGTTGTAATGAAGTTCAAGGCGGACATTTTGAACATTTTTTATAATTTATAATTGACTGTTTTCCATTAAACACGACCACTATGACTCTATTGTAATGTCTATAGGTCTGAAACTAGGCATTTCTTAACATAGGTTTATATGAATTTTTTTATTGTTTTGAGATGTATTATCCACCTTTAAACCCGTGACCTCTATTTTTTGAACACCCTGTATAGATATATTTATTGGTGTCAGAGTAAAGGACCTTTATCCTTCCTTCACCTACCAGTTTTTTCAGGAATGGGAAAAATGTTAGTGAAATGTGGGTATAATTTTTGATTAGATATTTGAATTCAGCAGCAAATTTTCATTCGGAATAGAATAATAGTGAGAGTAAAAATGGAAGAAATGCCCTAATGTTGTCTGCTTAAAAATTGTCAAAATTTAAGGAGGTTCGGGACTGTTGATCAGTTTTATAAGAAAATTCTCAAATTTTTATCATCGAATCATTGATGTATTAAATATTTATTACCGAAATTTGAAGTTGATCGTCTGTATCATTACCGAAAATAAATTATTAAAAATTGTCCTTTTAACATGGAAGTAAATGGACCGAGCTTTTAAAAGGGCTATAACTTCTATACAAATTATACCATTTTCAACAAATTTATAAATAAATAGATTTGACAGTCTAGTTAATTAGTTATTCACAAATGTAAAAAATAAAAAGTTATTTATAGCTAACAGAATATAACAAAAGCACTAGTGTAGAATTCCAACTCTATTTCTTGAAATGGTTTTTGTGTTAAATAAATGTTTTTATTATGAGAAAAAATTTATCTCAATTTTCTTTTTATTAATATTATCAAAACAAAGATTTTTATTCGAAATTAACCTCATTATTAACAATTTTTTTATTAAAAAATTTGGTATGCAGACGTTGTCACTCTGCAAAAATACAAAAGATTTTTTCGAAGATCAACAAGATAGATAAGCAGTCTTGAACTCCCTTAAACGACTATAACTCAAAACTACACTTTTTACTTCTAAATATTCAAAAATTCATAAATGAGTCAATTTTTGGAATTTTTGAGCGGGACAAAAAGTGTTTTGTTCAGGTGTTTCTTTAGAAACAGGACATGGCATTAGGTCGATTTTGACCGGGTAAAGAAAGGCTCCTTTTCCCTGACACCATCACATATGTGTATTGAAATATTTTTACTGTTTTTATTGAATAAATAAATACAAATTTTTTAGAAAAAAAAAAACAATCTTCAAACATTTATTAAAACACCAAACGTTCCGAGAGAATTTCTCCCTTTATCAATGGAATTTGATTAAATTAAAAAAAAATCAAAAAGCAACTTTTTTAAAATTTGTTCAAATTCCATTGATCTTCTTCTTCTTTTTCTTATTGTTAGGCTAAAAGCCTGTTTAATCCAGAGCGTCTTTCCATCGTTTTCTTGGACGGCCCCGTCTTCTTTTCCCGGTAGGGATGTTGTCATGTACCTTCCTCACCAGCCGGTCTTCATTCATTCGCAATACGTGTGCCCTCCATTCTGTTCTTCTCCTTTGGACCCATACGCTGACATTTTGTATATTGCACTTTTCCCTAATATCTTCATTTTTGACCCTGTCCATCCTTGTTTTACCCGCAATTCTGCGTAGCGATTTCATCTCACAAACTTCCAATATTTTTCTTGTTTTTGCGGTGTCTGTTCTTGTTTCGGCCGCATATGTCAAAATTGATCGCACAACGGTCTTATAGATGCGAACTTTTGCTTCCGTTCCCAGAAACTTGTTTGACCAAACCGTTTCATCAGGCATCCTGATATTTTGGACGCCTTAATAGATTGGAGCCTGACTTCCTCGCTAACACTTTCGGAGCTGGTAATCTGAATGCCGAGATAATTGAAGGATGACACTTGTTCTACTATGGTGTTATAAAGTTGTAGCTTACAGCGTACTGGTTTTCTCGCTATTGTGAGAGTTTTCGTCTTTTTCGAGGATATCTTGAGTTGGAATTTTTCGCAGGAAAGTTCAAATTTATGTAAGAGTCGTTGGAAGTCGTTTTCGCTTTCCGCAACAAGAGCCGCGTCGTCTGCGTAGCACACAATATTGACATTCTCATCTCTCATTGAGTAGCCTTGGACATTTTTTAGGTCTTTTATTAATTCATTCATCACAAGGTTGAATAAAAATGGACTTAGTGAATCGCCTTGTCGAATTCCCTGGTTGACTGGGATCATTCCCTCCAGTTTCCCCTCTATTCTGATTCTTGCATAATTAGTTTGATATATTTCCTGGATTAATCTAATGAGGACCACTGGTGTTCCATGTTCTTCCAAAATCTTCAGGACATGCTTCAGTTGGATTTTATCAAAAGCTTTTTCAATGTCAATGAAGCAGAAAAAGGCAATTTAATAAATTCCAAGGCTTTTTCAGCTAATTGCCTCACAACAAATACAGCATCGATGCAAGAACGCCCGCGTCTAAATCCCTGTTGTTCATCTTCGAGATTTATTATTTTAGTAAGTTTCTTTGCAATAATAGACGTGGTGAGCTTTAGATGGGTATTGAGCAAGTTGATACCTCTTTAGTTTTCGGGGTTTCCCTTTTCTCCTTTTTTAAAAATTGGGATAACTATATTAGTTTTCCATTCTTCTGGTATCTTACAGAGGGTGAATATTTGTTTTAATAATAAGATGATTTCTTTCCATAATTTAGGACCACCATATTTAATCATCTCATTAGTTATACCATCTTCGCATGGAGTTTTCCATTGATAAAGGGAAAAATATTCCGAAACGTTTGGTGTTTTATTTTATTCATTTTTTAGCTCTTTTCTAGCCTATGATTTTACTACAGGATCATATAAAAAAAATGAAAAATAGACACCCAGTTTATTATTCTTGTATTTTAATAGAAAAATAAAAATATTCTGTCCCATAATTTGTATTAAAATTCGATTTGTCTATTAAAATACTAGCCCTTTAATGCATATTTGAAAATGGGGTCAACATTAATTTCAAGATTTATTTGTTTATTTTTTTCAAAAGATTACTAGAAAATTTCATTCGTTGCTAAATTTAGCACATAAGTATCAGTATTTCTCCAAAAAGTTGAGTTAGGAACGTTTCTTAAAAAGGCGACTATATTTATCATATTTAAAAAAAAATACATATAATAGAATGTTTGAATATCCCTGATATTTTTTCTCTATGTGTTTATTATTTAAGGATACGCTCTGTTCTGTTTATGACATTCAGCTGCCTTGAGTAGACATTCTTTGCATTGCTCAAATGATTTGCCATTTTTAAAACAAGTGGCTATAACAAAACAAAAAATATATATTAATAAAATTATTTAACATTAATTCACATAATTAAATAAAATATTTACCAGCTTGGCTGTATTCTTCAGCTGCTATTTCATAATCAGGCCTCCATTTCAATAATGAAGTTTTAAGACTGAAAACAAAAAAAAAAAAATTAATATCTCGTAAAATATAATTTTGCCGATGTTCTCTCTATAAGGCTTTCTTGTAGATCAAAACGCCATGGTTTATATCAATTTTTTTTTTACCAACATAGTTTGATCTGCTTTTAAGATATTTCGAAAAAAAGAAGCAAAAAAAAAAACACTTTTCTTCATGCACGATTACAATACTTATCCATACCCTGTAATAAATTAGATGATAGCAAAGCCAATGGGTTGTTTAAATAAGAAAACATATTCAAAAGAAATCAAAAGTAGGCTCTACTGAGGAAAAGCGAAGTAAGGAATAAAACCTTTTGTAATAAAACAGAATTAGAGCCCCCGCAGACTGCAGACTTTTTATCGGCCGATAGTTTGGTCGGCTTCTTAATCAGTATGG
Organism: Forficula auricularia; assembly: GCA_024734495.1. NCBI lineage: Eukaryota > Metazoa > Arthropoda > Insecta > Dermaptera > Forficulidae > Forficula > Forficula auricularia. The sequence goes on from JALMQS010000127.1 coordinate 3,575,869, forward strand.
AGAGGAATGCATATGCGCACACTACAGCGATTCAGTATCGGCCGATAAAAAGTTTGATGGGCTACCCGATTACATTCAAACTAATCTGTCGGCCAACTATCGGCCGACTGTTTAATCAGTATTGGCGCATACACGCCTGCGCATACATGACGATTGTTTAGTCGGCCGATAGTTCAGTTCGCTCTGTTTGTATGTTTCTCTGTCTCTATTTGTATCCTCCTTCGCTATTGCTGGTCCAATTAGCTTGACAAGTTCATTGAAGCTGGTAATGCTCATTCGATAATAGGCGAAACTTTTTTTCGGGTAATCAAGTAATTTGGAATGCATAGTGTAAAATTTTCCACTAACTAATCTATCACTGAGAATGGGATGCACCCAATACTCTCGGAATCTCTTCTTGATTTTCCTCCTCCGGAGTATGATGAAAGCAATAATTTTTCTGGACAATATTTTCATTGTGCGACCGCTTCAACAGTCAGTTACAAACTAGTTCGAGAATAGTCGGCCGGCTTTTGGATAGTCTGCGCCCTGTTCACCAACCAAACTGTTTAGTTGGCTCGGTGTGCGCACTTTCAGCCCAACCCGACTAAACTATCGGCCGATAAAAAGTCTGCAGTCTGCGGGGGCCCTTAGCATAATTTGTGAAAACAATTTATAAATTTTCGACTGAAACTATAACTAGATAGCACATTTTTAATGAGAAAATCTGCTCAGAATGCACGGTGTTTCGATCGAGGTCTACTTCTGGAGCCCAAATTTCTCCATAGAATAGGGAGGATTATTTATTGATTTTATTTCATAGAACAATACTATGGTAGTATCTGAGGGGTAAACCGCGACCTAATATCGTGTACCCTTACTTCCCCACTTCCACTTTCATTTCCAAGTAGAACACAATAGATGATGGGGCATTATCTAATGAATTCCAAAATAACTCCACATAATTCTAAAGACATGTACACCTAATTCCAATCGCGGTTCACTCCTTGGTAGTATCTATAGAAAAATTTGCCCCTCCCCCTCACAAAAAGAAAGAGGTATCAAATTTAAGATATCAATATAAAAGAGACGATCCATATATCTATAGGTATATATAAAATTAAGGTTGTCTGTACATTGGTCCAAATCAGGCCAAATTTTGGTTGCACACGTTTTAACCAAAGTTATCAAAGAAAACACCTTCAACAAAATTCCTGTCTGTCCCCTTTCTTTTGAGTCCAGTGGGCATAAAAAGGGCTGGAGATATTCTTATGAAATTTTGTATTTGGATCAGATGTCTTCTAACTTAAAATCTGAGCTATAGAATATTTTGATATTTTGAAACCATAAGGGGTTTTGTAGGGTCAATAATGGAAATGATAAAATAAGAGCTATACTTTCAACTCTATGGCAACTTTTGTCAAAAGCAAAGTTGTAGGAGGATGTGATTTCTGAAATTTTTCTTTAGAAAAATTCCCCAAAATCGCACCCAATAAGGGTTGAAGGTCAATAAATGTAAATTCTAGAGTTTTGAACCAAACACGTTTTTTTTCCTTATGAAAGGAATAATTTTTTTGAATAAAATTTATAAATGTCTCGTTAGGCTAGGCACACACGGTCGATTTTCAGTCGACTCAACAATTTATTTGGGTTGGTTTGAAATGCATTTTATAACCAACTCAACTGTTTAATCGTTTATGAATCGTGTTGTATGCACACACGGTGTCGACATCGAGTCAACTTTTGAATTCCTTTCTTTTGTATTTGGGCATTGATTAAATAATATAATCTCGAAAGAGGTACAAACATTCAGTGGTCAACTAAACTGTCGAATGTCTGTGTGCTTCAATAAGCAGCTGTGATATTATCGTAGTTGAACGATTTTTTTATCATAAGTGTTCATCGATCGATTTTGAATAAATAATCGAGTTGATCTGCAGTTGTGTTGTGTATGCACCTACATTAAACTTAATATATTTATGTCCATCAACTAAACTATCGCTCGACTGAAAATCGACCGTGTGTGTCTAGCCTTAGTCATATTTAGTTTCTTCAATTTTTTGAGCAGGTTCACGTTCTTGTATTTATATCTTTTGATTTTTTAGAAAATCTTTATTTTCATCACTACTGTCAAGAGAGAGTGGCTCCATCCAAATTCGCGCCTCGAGTTAGGGTTTTTGGATGAGCCACTCTGTGTGTTGGCACCTCTGAATATAGAGGAGATGACATGGCATGTTTTTGAAAGAAGTTAGTTTTTTTAAGTTGATAGATGAAACTTGTTAAATCATTGTTATAGAGTTTAGTCAAGTTATTGTTTGTATTTGAAAAATATTTGTGATATATATAGAAATAATCTCCAAGCTGTTAATAAATACAAATTGTTAAAAAGAATTTATTAACTCAATCATTTCCTTTGTTGACATTCGTGCTTGATTCAAATTCGAATCCCATTCCTTAATCTAATATTAAAGTAATTCAACAACTACTTATATTGAATTAATGCATATTTTTGTTAATACCGGTACTGATATTTATATTAACAAAATTGCCGGTATTGGAAAATTCGATATTTTAACATCTCTCTCTAGCTGCAAGAAAATACTTTGACACTCCCAATTTTAACCAGGGAATCATGGAAGTATACCTGTCATTGCTATTGGTATCAGGGATTTGACAGAGTTCTAAAAATAGAAATATAATTATTTTATAGGAAAACTATTAATGAAAAAAAGATATTTTTTCTTTTATCACATTAATTATAATATAAAAAAAAAGATTAAAATTTCCAATTTACTATGTCTATAATGAACCCTAGATTTTAGTCAATATTGTGTCATACCTGTAGCAAAGTTAATTGAAATAATTATGAAAATGTGTCCATTTAAATAAACTTGAAAATAGTACCTAGTCCATTGAATTTAAATTAACAATTGAAAAAAAAATATTTAATAATAAACAAATATTTGTATATTCATTGAAATAAGAATATAATATTGAGAATGTGTAATAATGATTCTTATTAAATTTAAAAAATTTCAATTTAATACGATTTTTATTTTAAATATATACTTGAATAATTTTAAAACATTAAATATTATGTGTATTTTTTGTTATTAAATTATTTTCATTTTAAATGACAGTCAATGATGATAACCTCTTTGAAAAAAAAATGTCACATTTCAACAGATGTATATATCTATATTCTACAATATTTAAATGTATAAATATTATCCAATATTCAAATTCAGAAATGATTATAATTCAATGGATTAATTAATTGTATTTTTACCTTTTTTCGGCTGCTTTTATATGTTCAAGCCCTTGTTCAATTTTCTTATACGTCGTCGTCGCCATGATTATGAATGAAAATATACTAGTCACTTGAAAGACATTGGCCCGTTACGATTTGCACTATTTCATTTATTTATTTTATATTTAAAATTAATTTCTATTGTAAAATTTGATAAATTATTTTAATATTTTTCTATTGAAATTATAGATATATATTTTTATTAATTATCTTAAGTACTTGTGATTTACTTTAGAGAAATTTATATGAATTGAAATGGATAGTATAATACAAGTTTCTTTCATTCATATCTAGGGGAGGTGTGTATCTTTTAAGGAGGTCCTTTCGCCGCCAATGTTAAATAAAAAATATTAGATTATAACTATAACTTAATTTTTTATAATAGTTTAACACTTTTTATCTATGCCATGCGCGTAGTTAAGGGGAGGGCAAGGGCCCCCCCCTAGAAAAATTAAGTCAATATCTCAATAACTATTTATACTATGAGATTAATTTTATTGTTAAAAAATCAATACAGATTGAAAAATGGAGATCTCAAAAAAATTATCTTCCCATATAGCCCAATAAATATAGGGGGTTTCAGCTTATATTAATTGCAGGAAAAGACTTTTTTAGGGTCGATTGGTATGGTGTGGATATGCCAAATCTAAGTTTGCGACCTCGAAAGTGTGGGGGACAACTTTTGGAGGCCGAAAAATCTCGAAATTTTCGGACTTTTTCAAGTTTTTCGCTTATAACTCGAAAACAGTTAATATTTTATATATAACCGTTCTATAATAAAGTAGAGGACAAATTTTTGCGTTGATTAATAAAAAGAAATTCAAAATTGGTCCAGTATTTCGATATTTAATAGGGATCCAAAAAACAGACATCAGGATCACTTTTGAATATCCCTAAAACTCGCACTTTTTTCGATTTTTTTCCCATTTTGACCATGAAGGAGCACGTTTTCAACAAAGAAGCCTCTATTCATTTTAAAACTAGATTAAATTTCCTACAATTTAAACAAAGTTTCATCTTAATTGTATAATGATAACCCGTGTCGCAATGAGGTTGAAATTTTAAAAAAATGCAATTTTTTGCAAAAAAATCTCAGTTTTTCCTTCATAAAATGAAAAGCACTCATCCTAGAAACTTGATTTCTATCTCATTCTCTAGAAAATTTTGTTGACTTGAACGTTTATTTAGACCACTTTTTGTTAAAATTCCTCGATTTATAGATATCTTACATTTTTCGGACAGGATATGATCCGAATCCTCAAAAGCGTCAAGTAAAATGCTGGATATCTATAAATCTAAACTTTTAACAAAAAAGTATTCCAAATAAACGTTCAAGTCAACAGAATTTCCTACAAAATGAGATAAGAATCAAGTTCCTAGGATGAGTAATTTTTATTTTATGAAGTAAAAACCGTGATTTTTTGCAAAAAATTGCAGTTTTTCAACAAAAATTTGGTGTTCGGTCACCACACTTCGCTCAACCCTTGCGCAGCCACTGCGGCTGCCCTCCTAGAAAAATTACTTAACTACGCCAATGATCTATTATGCTTTGGTGAAGTTTGAAACACATATTACCAAGCAAATTTTTGAAAATGTAAACATTTTCTTATGGAAAATTAAGATCTCTATACTTTCATCTTGAATTATACTATTAGTTGATTATATAAAGTTAAAAAAAACTAAAAATTAGCTTTTTGAAACATGCGAGGTTTCTTTTTTTGCAATAAAATATATGATTGACCGACGAATTTACTTAGATATTTACTTTAAAAATCACATAAATGCTATGTTTGGATGTAAACATAGACAGTATTAATACAACGCATTGCCAAATCATACAAGAGTTATTATCAGCTGATTTGAATAAATCAAACTAACTTTTGTATTTATTTATTTTTTATAATTCTTTTTATGGTATTTCAAACATTTACGGCTTGCATACTATTTATTTTTTAATTCTATTATTTTTCATTTGTATTTTAACTTATTTTATTCAATATTAGATAGTACACTTCTTTTGACTCAACTGGAGCGAAAGGACCTCCTTAAGAGAAAATTAAAAAGATATATTATGAGTATCAACGAAAATTTTAGCGTATTGTCAAATTTGTCAACCGGTGTTGAGGTTAGAGGATTGTCAAAAACTTAGACCATATAAGATAGACCATATAAGATATCTTATATGGTCTAAGTCTTAAATTATTTGATAATTTAAACAATACCTACTAACCTTTATGAATAGGATAATTGTTTGGATTGTTGAGAATTGTATTGATATCAACAATTCTAAATGTATCCATTATGCTTAATTATATCTTGCAAATATTTTAATTGAATAAACAAAAAACAAATTGTTTAATATTAAAATCTATTGCAATTTGAAATGTTTGGCTTGGCGCTGATTGGCTCCTGACACAATCGATGACGTCACAATAGCGCCAAACCAAAGGAATTGAATTTAAAAACAGTACAGTGGAAATAATTTAACGCAAAAACGCTTAACATGAAAAATCGCTTAACACGAAATAATAATGCGATAAATAAATGACTAGGTATTTTTGCCCCCCCCCATTTTGGGTGGTTAGTTTTCGAATTTTTAGACTTATAGAGGCTCACTGATTAAATATATAAAATTTGGTTGAGTTTGGTATAAGGCCCTCTATATTTTCATTTTTTTGACCCCCCACCCTCATTTTGGGTGGTTAGTTTTTGCATTTTTAGATTACTGTGTGCCCACTGATTATGTATATAAAATATGGTTGAGTTTGCTCAAATGGCCTTCTGTGGGACAACGGATTATATAATGTACTAGCTGCAAGGCCCGCCTTCGAAGGCCCTCTTGCTAGCCAGGGGTCACGCCCCTGGACCCCCCCTCCGCACCATGCCCAACCCCCGCCCCCACACCACCATCCCAACACTCCATTCCACACCCTAACCCACTAACACCCCACCCCCAAAACCCCTCCAGCACCCCCGCCCCCGCACCATGCACCCGTTCCAAACCCCCGCCCCCACACCACCACCCGCACCCCACCCACCCCGGACTCTACCCCGTGCCCTCCAACCCTGAGCACCACACCCCCGCCTAGCCTCCTGGGCCCCACCCCCGCTATGGCCCCTGGACTCCACCCCGCACCCCCTGCACCCCCCACCATACTCTGGATCACTCCTCACCCCCCATTTCACCCCCTGCACCCACCCTCCGCACCCAGTTTTGCATTTCTAGGCTTCTAGAGACCCACAGATTCAAAATTTGGTTGGGTTTGGTAGAAGGGTCTAGATTTTCATTTTTGACCCCCACATTTGGTGGTTAGTTTTTGCATTTTTAAATTAGTGTGGGCCCACTGATTATGTATACAAAATTTGGTTGAGTTCGCTCAAATGGCCTAGATTTTTTTATTTTTAACCCCCCCCCCCCCCCCCCCGCCCACCAATATTTTGGGTTGAGATGCACCTTAATCTGAATGGACCAAAACTACGTGTGAAATTTGGTTTCGATATTCACATTAGTTTTTGAGCTGGTTCGTCCATAAAAATTTAGTAACGCACAGACTAACAGACAGAACAATTATTATCTCGAAAAATATAATTTTTTCAATGTTCACTTATTAGGGCTTTTTAGTATACCGTAATGCCATATGGTTCCGGCCAATTTTTTTAGACAAAAAGTTTCAGCCGTTTTTGAGATACTTCCGAAAAAAAGAGGAAAAAACAACTTTTTTCATGCACGATTACAATACTTGACCATACCCTCTGTATGGTAAAGTAAAAAAAAAATTTCTTTTAACACCAAACAAAAATCGCTTAACATGAAAAGATTTTGCTTCTCGGAATGAATAAGTTATATTTTCCAAAAAAATAATAACTTTTTTATTTGGTTTTGTAAAAAAAAAAATAAAATTACATACATATATAAAATTTTATTAAGTTTTTATTAATATTTTAATTCATTTTATTGTTTTTTATATGGATACATAAATTAAGGGATAGTACATGATTCTGTTGATAAAAGAATCATGAGGTCACGTGGGCAGGGAGGCAAACCCCTGAAGTAGGTAGGTAGGGCATCCTTGTTTTTACTCAATTACTGAAAGCCCCGAAAGACAATCAACTTAAAAATTTCTATATGAATGCTAAAAGTACTGTTCTTTTGACTCAAAATAAAAGAATGTAAGATTCTGGAACCATTTTTTAAAAAGGCCCAAAGTTAAAAAAATTTCTCCAAAACATAGCTATTGGCCCCACTACTAGTCATTGGCCCAGTCTACATAAACTAAAATAATTTGCATACTATCCTTACGTTTTTATTTATTTTTCCCTTGGAGAAATAATACGACTCGGCAAAAATTGTTTATCCGCCATACCAGATTTTCTATCATCAAAACATCTTGCCATCACAACTAACATAGATGCCCCGTAATTTAAAACTTGTCTCTACGCCTTTTTGACGTTTATATTTCTTATTCTAGTCGTTTAGAGAAGTATGAGCCAATCAATGTATGTGGGCCAATCACTATATCCTATACCCTATATGTACTTCTTTCTCTCTGCTATTCATTGTATATATCAACGACTTGATCGTAGCAGAGGAAAATGTGATACTCTTTGCTGACGACACAGCAATAGTCTATGGGGAAAAACGAGCTACTTCTTTCATCGACCGTGAATACATCGTTACTTGGCGTATCGCGGTGGTTTAAGGAGAACAGCCTCCAGTTAAATATCGAAAAGACTCAAAACATACAGTTTGGAGAGTATGGATCCGTACAACATAATTTAGGCTTGAATGATTTCGGAGCAATCAGAATTATAGACGAGGTGAAGTTCTTGGGACTAAATATTGACAGACATCTTCTTCTTCTTCTTCGAGTGCCATACCCGAAACGGGTGTCGGCGCCTCTCCACATATACCTGTGCTGAGTGTGTTTAGTTGTTTTACACAGATATACAGGACCTACTTTTTAACGCCGGTTCCGAACGGCTAATTTGGAGAGGTGACTAGGCAATTATACTCTTGGTAGGTTGCCATTACTTTCCAAGAGGAGGCGACTGCAAATATCTATCTGCCGAGACTCGGTCTCGAACCAGCGATCTTCGAGTCAGCGATCCGACACTCTAGCCACTGACCCACAGTCACCTCGTCAGACATCTAAGCTGGAGTAATCACATCAATATGATTATACAAAGGGTCAATAAATATGGTTTTCTGATCCGCACTCTTCGACATACGGTTCCTCTGAGGGTTCTCTTAAATATTTATTAAGCCTATGTTGAAACCAGTTTGAGATATGGTATAGTAATTTGGGGAGGGTCTACACTTGCTAGATTGTTTACTGCACAAAAAAGGTGTGTTAGAGCTATTGAAGGGGCGGGACCGAGAACTCACAGCAAAAGTATCTTCCAAGAATTGAACATTTTAACTGTATATGACGTCTGCGTTATGGAAAGTGTTTTATTTAAAAAAAACACACCCAGAACTTTTTCATAAAAATATCTTTAGTCACGAATATAACACTAGATGCAGGAATGATCTGAGGATAAATGCCAGTTGATTGTCTTTGACATTAAAAAGCCCAGTTAATAACGTCATAAAAATTTACAATAAGGTACCTTTAGAAATTAAGAGTTTGCCAACGCTCTTTCTTTTGAAGACAAAACTAAAATGCTTCTTGCTAACTCTAAATCTCTATAGACTGGACGAGTTGTAGGCATAATTTATAATTTGTGAATTAAGATATATTTTTGTATTTGTGTGTTGTTCTTTTGTTTTCTTTTTTATGTTAAAGAAAAGAAAAAAAAATGTTAATTTTAACTATTAATCTTTATAAACTTTTAAGATATATTTGTATATTTGTGTGCTTTTGATCTTTGTTCTTTGTTGTACTTCTAATGCATGAGAATCACAATTTTGTAATTCTAAAAAACTTTTTGTATACTGTATTTGTATTGACAGTCTATTCAAAAATAAATAAATATTCCTATCTATAATACCAAAGAAGTACACACCTACCCGGTAGGTACCCAGATATTAATATTTTATTCACGATCTCAAATTAATTTAAAAAATGCAACGTGTAATCTTGGAATGGAATATCATATGTGAAATCTATAGATTTTTTCTCATAATAATTTGTTCGAATTTTTATCCCAACAACCATTTAATTTAGAAAAAAATATGCACTTAAGCAATTGTATTTATCTACTCTTATTAAACGAGCAAAAATTGTATATTTATTTATTTGTTTATATATTTGTATCTTGGTTATATTTTGAAAACGACTCTACCGATTTTGATGAAATTCACGGGTTAGGGGGTTTTTTGGGTGACAATTCGATCTGTCACGGTCTCATCTTCGACAAAATTGTTTTTGATGGGTTTATTCGTAATCAAATTAATTATTCTCAGTTAGACAAATCCCATTCTTAGGGTTTTAAAAAAGGTTTCCCTTTTCCTTTTATACCCAGGCGGACAATGGGTTGTTTGTTTCATTGTTCTAAAAGGCCTTGAAGAAGTATTGTGATTGTGGATTTTAACATATTTTGTTCTCCCTAAACGTTAGAAATATTAATAAACGTTTTATAATTGTATTTATAAAGAACTTTATTTATTTAATAGAATAAAAAATAATCAAGAATTTATTTAAAAATATATTTCGCATAAGCAGGTCTCAATTTTCTGAAAAAACAACACATTTTGATAGGTTTTATTTATTAATTGGATGAATAAAAATGAATCATATGGTTGAATCAAAACAGGTTCAGAAGGTGGGGCGCAGTGGTGGGAAATCCGGGGGTAGGGAGAGGTTTCGGGGTGGGGTCGAGCGGGGTGGAGGTGGGGGGGGGGGGGCTACATTGGGCGACTATTATATAATTTTGTATTTTTTTAATTTGAAAGCGGCTCTCAAATAAAAATCGACTTTTATATCAGAATTTTAAATTAAAAATAATATTAAAATAAAGCTTTTAACTGAAGGAAGAAGTTACCGAGCATCGCTCGGGGCCTCCAGGTACTTACTTATTAAATTATTATACTAATAATACTTAGAGAGAAAAGTTTCCCTTGTATTTTCAGTCGAATATAAATATTTCAAATTTCATATATAATAATATAATATTATTTGCATAAATTTTGAATGAATTTTACTTATTAATTTAAAAAAGTAATATTTTTTATCATATTTTGAGTTTTAGAAATTGAAAATGATCATTAATGTGTATTATATATGTAATAATTCATGCAAATGTAATATTATTATATATGATTATATCTCAATAGTTAATTTATACACAGAGACATAGACAGCTGTTTAGCGAAACAGGGGGCACCACGAGTAGGCAGCTGTCACCACCCCCCACATGGATAGATAAATAAATAATAATAAAAGGAATATAATTTTGATCGCAAATTATATAATATCATACTCATAGAGTGATATTTTTAAAATTTTAAATATTTTCTTTATTTTCAAATGTCCAATACAATTTGAAAGCCGAAAATAATTAAAATCTCAAGGTTAGACACGTATTTTGAAACAAATAGGAGACATTATATTTGTAACAGAATACGTCTAGACTTGAGATAAGTAATTGTTAAAAGACCTTGTACGAATCAAATACCAGTACAATGTCTCCAATACTGCAATTTGATTCGTATCAAAGTCTTAAACATTGGAAATTTTGTATAAAAATTTTGTCAAATATTTGTTAAGAAACAAATATAGAAAAATTTATAACGTCTAAGTATGATGAGAGAAAGTTCGATATTGAGTTGTGCATAAAATCAGAAAAAGAAAATAATTAGATTGAAGTATCGAGGGGAAAATTTAAAAAGAAGGGGATAATTTTGAAAAGTGTATTATTTATTATTTATTCTTGAATGTTATTTTTTTAAACAAAATTGAAATTGTATTTATCTATCCATGTGAAATAAATTTATTAAACTGAAAATATAAAGACGAAATTGCTCGGAAAAAATTTAGACAAAAAAGAAAAGATTACAAAATTGGATATAGATAATTTTGAAATTTAATTAATTTATTTTTTTGTACTTAATAATTTAATAAAAATGTTAGTATTAGTAGGACGAGCACCTACCTGAAAATAGAAAAAAAAATTATTAGTAAAAGAATTTAGTGAATTTAAAGTAATATAGAATGTTAAATAGATATATTACCTTAACAGCCAACGTCTCGTGTTTCGACCTGCGATGTTGACCCCACAGTAACAATCTGACACTCGCGCACAATAAAAAATATACTCGCGATTCACTTCGAAATGGGAAGAGTAAGGAATTTACGGGAAAATGGATAAAAGGCTAATAAGATTAAGAATTTGATTTTCCAGGGCATAAGAAAATCAAATACTTAATCTAGTAAATGTTAATATTAGTAGGACGACCACCTACCTGGAAATAGAAAAAAGAAATTATTACTAAAATAATTTAGTGAATTTAAAGTTATATAGAGTATTAAATAGATATATTACCTTAACAGCCAACGTCTCGTGTTTCGACCTGCGATGCTGACCCCACAGTAACACTCTGACACTCGCGCACAATAAAAAATATACTCGCGATTCACTTCGAGATGGAAAGAGTAAGGAATTTACGGGAAAATGGATAAAAGGCTAAAAAGATTAAGGATTTGATTTTCCAGGACATAAGAAAATCAAATACTTAATCTAGTAAATGTTAATATTAGTAGGACGACCACTTACCTGGAAATAGAAAAAAAAAATCATTAGTAAAATAATTTAGTGAATTTAAAGTAATATAGAATATTAAATAGATATATTACCTTAACAGCCAACGTCTCGTGTTTCGACCTGCGATGCTGACCCCACAGTAACACTCTGACACTCGCGCACAATAAAAAATATACTCGCGATTCACTTCGAGATGGAAAGAGTAAGGAATTTACTGGAAAATGGATAAAAGGCTAAAAAGATTAAGGATTTGATTTTCCAGGACATAAGAAAATCAAATACTTAATCTAGTAAATGTTAATATTAGTAGGACGACCACCTACCTGGAAATAGAAAAAAAAGAAATTATTACTAAAATAATTTAGTGAATTTAAAGTTATATAGAGTATTAAATAGATATATTACCTTAACAGCCAACGTCTCGTGTTTCGACCTGCGATGTTGACCCCACAGTAACACTCTGACACTCGCGCACAATAAAAAATATACTCGCGATTCACTTCGAGATGGAAAGAGTAAGGAATTTACGGGAAAATGGATAAAAGGCTAAAAAGATTAAGGATTTGATTTTCCAGGACATAAGAAAATCAAATACTTAATCTAGTAAATGTTAATATTAGTAGGACGAGCACTTACCTGGAAATAGAAAAAAAGAAATCATTAGTAAAATAATTTAGTGAATTTAAAGTAATATAGAATATTAAATAGATATATTACCTTAACAGCCAACGTCTCGTGTTTCGACCTGCGATGCTGACCCCACAGTAACACTCTGACACTCGCGCACAATAAAAAATATACTCGCGATTCACTTCGAGATGGAAAGAGTAAGGAATTTACTGGAAAATGGATAAAAGGCTAAAAAGATTAAGGATTTGATTTTCCAGGACATAAGAAAATCAAATACTTAATCTAGTAAATGTTAATATTAGTAGGACGACCACCTACCTGGAAATAGAAAAAAGAAATTATTACTAAAATAATTTAGTGAATTTAAAGTTATATAGAGTATTAAATAGATATATTACCTTAACAGCCAACGTCTCGTGTTTCGACCTGCGATGTTGACCCCACAGTAACACTCTGACACTCGCGCACAATAAAAAATATACTCGCGATTCACTTCGAGATGGAAAGAGTAAGGAATTTACTGGAAAATGGATAAAAGGCTAAAAGATTAAGGATTTGATTTTCCAGGACATAAGAAAATCAAATACTTAATCTAGTAAATGTTAATATTAGTAGGACGACCACCTACCTGGAAATAGAAAAAAGAAATTATTACTAAAATAATTTAGTGAATTTAAAATTATATAGAGTATTAAATAGATATATTACCTTAACAGCCAACGTCTCGTGTTTCGACCTGCGATGTTGACCCCACAGTAACACTCTGACACTCGCGCACAATAAAAAATATACTCGCGATTCACTTCGAGATGGAAAGAGTAAGGAATTTACGGGAAAATGGATATAAGGCTAAAAAGATTAAGAATTTGATTTTCCAGGGCATAAGAAAATCAAATACTTAATCTAGTAAATGTTAATATTAGTAGGACGACCACCTACCTGGAAATAGAAAAAGAAATTATTACTAAAATAATTTAGTGAATTTAAAGTAATATAGAGAATTAAATAGATATATTACCTTAACAGCCAACGTCTCGTGTTTCGACCTGCGATGTTGACCCCACAGTAACACTCTGACACTCGCGCACAATAAAAAATATACTCGCGATTCACTTCGAGATGGAAAGAGTAAGGAATTTACGGGAAAAGGGATATAAGGCTAAAAGATTAAGAATTTGATTTTCCAGGGCATAAGAAAATCAAATACTTAATCTAGTAAATGTTAATATTAGTAGGACGACCACCTACCTGGAAATAGAAAAAGAAATTATTACTAAAATAATTTAGTGAATTTAAAGTAATATAGAGAATTAAATAGATATATTACCTTAACAGCCAACGTCTCGTGTTTCGACCTGCGATGTTGACCCCACAGTAACACTCTGACACTCGCGCACAATAAAAAATATACTCGCGATTCACTTCGAGATGGAAAGAGTAAGGAATTTACGGGAAAATGGATATAAGGCTAAAAGATTAAGAATTTGATTTTCCAGGGCATAAGAAAATCAAATACTTAATCTAGTAAATGTTAATATTAGTAGGACGACCACCTACCTGGAAATAGAAAAAAAGAAATTATTACTAAAATAATTTAGTGAATTTAAAGTAATATAGAGATATTAAATAGATATATTACCTTAACAGCCAACGTCTCGTGTTTCGACCTGCGATGTTGACCCCACAGTAACACTCTGACACTCGCGCACAATAAAAAATATACTCGCGATTCACTTCGAGATGGAAAGAGTAAGGAATTTACGGGAAAATGGATATAAGGCATAAAAAGATTAAGAATTTGATTTTCCAGGGCATAAGAAAATCAAATACTTAATCTAGTAAATGTTAATATTAGTAGGACGACCACCTACCTGGAAATAGAAAAAAGAAATTATTACTAAAATAATTTAGTGAATTTAAAGTAATATAGAGAATTAAATAGATATATTACCTTAACAGCCAACGTCTCGTGTTTCGACCTGCGATGTTGACCCCACAGTAACACTCTGACACTCGCGCACAATAAAAAATATACTCGCGATTCACTTCGAGATGGAAAGAGTAAGGAATTTACGGGAAAATGGATATAAGGCTAAAAGATTAAGAATTTGATTTTCCAGGGCATAAGAAAATCAAATACTTAATCTAGTAAATGTTAATATTAGTAGGACGACCACCTACCTGGAAATAGAAAAAGAAATTATTACTAAAATAATTTAGTGAATTTAAAGTAATATAGAGAATTAAATAGATATATTACCTTAACAGCCAACGTCTCGTGTTTCGACCTGCGATGTTGACCCCACAGTAACACTCTGACACTCGCGCACAATAAAAAATATACTCGCGATTCACTTCGAGATGGAAAGAGTAAGGAATTTACGGGAAAATGGATATAAGGCTAAAAAAGATTAAGAATTTGATTTTCCAGGGCATAAGAAAATCAAATACTTAATCTAGTAAATGTTAATATTAGTAGGACGACCACCTACCTGGAAATAGAAAAAAAAGAAATTATTACTAAAATAATTTAGTGAATTTAAAGTAATATAGAGATATTAAATAGATATATTACCTTAACAGCCAACGTCTCGTGTTTCGACCTGCGATGTTGACCCCACAGTAACACTCTGACACTCGCGCACAATAAAAAATATACTCGCGATTCACTTCGAGATGGAAAGAGTAAGGAATTTACTGGAAAATGGATAAAAGGCTAAAAAGATTAAGGATTTGATTTTCCAGGACATAAGAAAATCAAATACTTAATCTAGTAAATGTTAATATTAGTAGGACGACCACCTACCTGGAAATAGAAAAAAAAGAAATTATTACTAAAATAATTTAGTGAATTTAAAGTTATATAGAGTATTAAATAGATATATTACCTTAACAGCCAACGTCTCGTGTTTCGACCTGCGATGTTGACCCCACAGTAACACTCTGACACTCGCGCACAATAAAAAATATACTCGCGATTCACTTCGAGATGGAAAGAGTAAGGAATTTACGGGAAAATGGATATAAGGCTAAAAAAGATTAAGAATTTGATTTTCCAGGGCATAAGAAAATCAAATACTTAATCTAGTAAATGTTAATATTAGTAGGACGACCACCTACCTGGAAATAGAAAAAAAGAAATTATTACTAAAATAATTTAGTGAATTTAAAGTAATATAGAATATTAAATAGATATATTACCTTAACAGCCAACGTCTCGTGTTTCGACCTGCGATGCTGACCCCACAGTAACACTCTGACACTCGCGCACAATAAAAAATATACTCGCGATTCACTTCGAGATGGAAAGAGTAAGGAATTTACGGGAAAATGGATAAAAGGCTAAAAAGATTAAGGATTTGATTTTCCAGGACATAAGAAAATCAAATACTTAATCTAGTAAATGTTAATATTAGTAGGACGACCACCTACCTGGAAATAGAAAAAAAAGAAATTATTACTAAAATAATTTAGTGAATTTAAAGTAATATAGAGAATTAAATAGATATATTACCTTAACAGCCAACGTCTCGTGTTTCGACCTGCGATGTTGACCCCACAGTAACACTCTGACACTCGCGCACAATAAAAAATATACTCGCGATTCACTTCGAGATGGAAAGAGTAAGGAATTTACGGGAAAATGGATATAAGGACTAAAAAGATTAAGAATTTGATTTTCCAGGGCATAAGAAAATCAAATACTTAATCTAGTAAATGTTAATATTAGTAGGACGACCACCTACCTGGAAATAGAAAAAAAGAAATTATTACTAAAATAATTTAGTGAATTTAAAGTAATATAGAGTATTAAATAGATATATTACCTTAACAGCCAACGTCTCGTGTTTCGACCTGCGATGTTGACCCCACAGTAACACTCTGACACTCGCGCACAATAAAAAATATACTCGCGATTCACTTCGAGATGGAAAGAGTAAGGAATTTACGGGAAAATGGATAAAAGGCTAAAAAGATTAAGAATTTGATTTTCCAGGACATAAGAAAATCAAATACTTAATCTAGTAAATGTTAATATTAGTAGGACGACCACCTACCTGGAAATAGAAAAAAAGAAATTATTACTAAAATAATTTAGTGAATTTAAAGTTATATAGAGTATTAAATAGATATATTACCTTAACAGCCAACGTCTCGTGTTTCGACCTGCGATGTTGACCCCACAGTAACACTCTGACACTCGCGCACAATAAAAAATATACTCGCGATTCACTTCGAGATGGAAAGAGTAAGGAATTTACGGGAAAATGGATATAAGGCTAAAAGATTAAGAATTTGATTTTCCAGGGCATAAGAAAATCAAATACTTAATCTAGTAAATGTTAATATTAGTAGGACGACCACCTACCTGGAAATAGAAAAAAGAAATTATTACTAAAATAATTTAGTGAATTTAAAGTAATATAGAGAATTAAATAGATATATTACCTTAACAGCCAACGTCTCGTGTTTCGACCTGCGATGTTGACCCCACAGTAACACTCTGACACTCGCGCACAATAAAAAATATACTCGCGATTCACTTCGAGATGGAAAGAGTAAGGAATTTACTGGAAAATGGATATAAGGCTATAAAAAGATTAAGAATTTGATTTTCCAGGGCATAAGAAAATCAAATACTTAATCTAGTAAATGTTAATATTAGTAGGACGACCACCTACCTGGAAATAGAAAAAAGAAATTATTACTAAAATAATTTAGTGAATTTAAAGTAATATAGAGAATTAAATAGATATATTACCTTAACAGCCAACGTCTCGTGTTTCGACCTGCGATGTTGACCCCACAGTAACACTCTGACACTCGCGCACAATAAAAAATATACTCGCGATTCACTTCGAGATGGAAAGAGTAAGGAATTTACTGGAAAATGGATAAAAGGCTAAAAAGATTAAGGATTTGATTTTCCAGGGCATAAGAAAATCAAATACTTAATCTAGTAAATGTTAATATTAGTAGGACGACCACCTACCTGGAAATAGAAAAAAAAGAAATTATTACTAAAATAATTTAGTGAATTTAAAGTAATATAGAGAATTAAATAGATATATTACCTTAACAGCCAACGTCTCGTGTTTCGACCTGCGATGTTGACCCCACAGTAACACTCTGACACTCGCGCACAATAAAAAATATACTCGCGATTCACTTCGAGATGGAAAGAGTAAGGAATTTACGGGAAAATGGATATAAGGCTAAAAGATTAAGAATTTGATTTTCCAGGGCATAAGAAAATCAAATACTTAATCTAGTAAATGTTAATATTAGTAGGACGACCACCTACCTGGAAATAGAAAAAAAAGAAATTATTACTAAAATAATTTAGTGAATTTAAAGTAATATAGAGAATTAAATAGATATATTACCTTAACAGCCAACGTCTCGTGTTTCGACCTGCGATGTTGACCCCACAGTAACACTCTGACACTCGCGCACAATAAAAAATATACTCGCGATTCACTTCGAGATGGAAAGAGTAAGGAATTTACGGGAAAATGGATAAAAGGCTAAAAAGATTAAGAATTTGATTTTCCAGGGCATAAGAAAATCAAATACTTAATCTAGTAAATGTTAATATTAGTAGGACGACCACCTACCTGGAAATAGAAAAAAAAGAAATTATTACTAAAATAATTTAGTGAATTTAAAGTAATATAGAATATTAAATAGATATATTACCTTAACAGCCAACGTCTCGTGTTTCGACCTGCGATGTTGACCCCACAGTAACACTCTGACACTCGCGCACAATAAAAAATATACTCGCGATTCACTTCGAGATGGAAAGAGTAAGGAATTTACGGGAAAATGGATAAAAGGCTAAAAAGATTAAGAATTTGATTTTCCAGGACATAAGAAAATCAAATACTTAATCTAGTAAATGTTAATATTAGTAGGACGACCACCTACCTGGAAATAGAAAAAAAGAAATTATTACTAAAATAATTTAGTGAATTTAAAGTAATATAGAGATATTAAATAGATATATTACCTTAACAGCCAACGTCTCGTGTTTCGACCTGCGATGTTGACCCCACAGTAACACTCTGACACTCGCGCACAATAAAAAATATACTCGCGATTCACTTCGAGATGGAAAGAGTAAGGAATTTACGGGAAAATGGATAAAAGGCTAAAAAGATTAAGAATTTGATTTTCCAGGGCATAAGAAAATCAAATACTTAATCTAGTAAATGTTAATATTAGTAGGACGACCACCTACCTGGAAATAGAAAAAAAAGAAATTATTAGTAAAATAATTTAGTGAATTTAAAGTAATATAGAATATTAAATAGATATATTACCTTAACAGCCAACGTCTCGTGTTTCGACCTGCGATGCTGACCCCACAGTAACACTCTGACACTCGCGCACAATAAAAAATATACTCGCGATTCACTTCGAGATGGAAAGAGTAAGGAATTTACGGGAAAATGGATAAAAGGCTAAAAAGATTAAGAATTTGATTTTCCAGGACATAAGAAAATCAAATACTTAATCTAGTAAATGTTAATATTAGTAGGACGACCACCTACCTGGAAATAGAAAAAAAAGAAATTATTAGTAAAATAATTTAGTAAATTTAAAGTAATATAGACATATAGAGTATTAAATAGATATATTACCTTAACAGCCAACGTCTCGTGTTTCGACCTGCGATGCTGACCCCACAGTAACACTCTGACACTCGCGTGCACAATAAAAAATATACTCGCGATTCACTTCGAGATGGAAAGAGTAAGGAATTTGACTGGAAAATGGATAAAAGGTTACAAAAGATTGATGATTTGATTTTCAGGACATAAGAAAATCAAATACTTAACTAGTAAATGTTAATATTAGTAGGACGACCACCTACTGGAAATAGAAAAAAAGAAATTATTAGTAAAATAATTTAGTGAATTTAAAGTAATATAGAGATATTAAATAGATATATTACCTTAACAGCCAACGTCTCGTGTTTCTGACCTGCGATATTATTCACACAGTAACACTCTGACACTCGCGCACAATAAAAAATTCTTACTCGCGATTCACTACGAGATGGAAAGAGGGGCGGAATTTACGGGAAAATGGATAAAAGTCTATAAAGATTAAGGATTTGATTTTCCAGGACATAAGAAAATCAAATACTTAATCTAGTAAATGTTAATATTAGTAGGACGACCACCTACCTGGAAATAGAAAAAAAGAAATTATTAGTAAAATAATTTAGTGAATTTAAAGTTATATAGAGTATTAAATAGATATATTACCTTAACAGCCAACGTCTCGTGTTTCGACCTGCGATGCTGACCCCACAGTAACACTCTGACACTCGCGCACAATAAAAAATATACTCGCGATTCACTTCGAGATGGAAAGAGTAAGGAATTTACGGGAAAATGGATAAAAGGCTAAAAAGATTAAGAATTTGATTTTCCAGGACATAAGAAAATCAAATACTTAATCTAGTAAATGTTAATATTAGTAGGACGAGCACTTACCTGGAAATAGAAAAAAGAAATTATTAGTAAAATAATTTAGTGAATTTAAAGTAATATAGAATATTAAATAGATATATTAATTTTAACAGCCAACGTCTCGTGTTTCGACCTGCGATGTTGACCCCACAGTAACACTCTGACACTCGCGCACAATAAAAAATATACTCGCGATTCACTTCGAGATGGAAAGAGTAAGGGAATTTACGGGAAAATGGATAATATTAAAAGATTAAGAATTTGATTTTCCAGGGCATAAGAAAATCAAATACTTAATCTAGTAAATGTTAATATTAGTAGGACGACCACTTACCTGAAATAGAAAAAAGAAATTATTAGTAAAATAATTTAGTGAATTTAAAGTAATATAGAATATTAAATAGATATATTACCTTAACAGCCAACGTCTCGTGTTTCGACCTGTGATGCTGACCCCACAGTAACACTCTGACACTCGCGCACAATAAAAAATATACTCGCGATTCACTTCGAGATGGAAAGAGTAAGGAATTTACGGGAAAATGGATAAAGGTTAAAAGATTAAGAATTTGATTTTCCAGGGCATAAGAAAATCAAATACTTAATCTAGTAAATGTTAATATTAGTTGGACGACCACCTACCTGAAATAGAAAAAAACGAAATTATTAGTAAAATACTAGTGAATTTAAAGTAATATAGAGTATTAAATAGATATATTACCTTAACAGCCAACGTCTCGTGTTTCGACCGCGATGCTGATCCCACAGTAGCACTCTGACACTCGCGCACAATAAAAAATATACTCGCGATTCACTTCGAGATGGAAAGAGTAAGGAATATACGGGAAAATGGATAAGAGGCTAAAAAGATTAAGAATTTGATTTTCCAGGGCATAAGAAAATCAAATACTTAATCTAGTAAATGTTAATATTAGTAGGACGAGCACTTACCTGGAAATAGAAAAAAAAGAAATTATTAGTAAAATCATTTAGTGAATTTAAAGTAATATAGAGTATTAAATAGATATATTACCTTAACAGCCAACGTCTCGTGTTTCGACCTGCGATCTGGATCGATTAATATTAGTAATACGAGCACGTACCTGAAAATAGATAAAAGATATTATTAGTAAAATAATATAGTGAATTTAAAGTATTTTTATACAAATATTCGCAATAAAATTATATTAAAAATATATCATTTATTTAGACAAATTGATTTTAAACTTAAAGTTTTAATTTTCTTTTTTATTATTTATTTATTTTGTTTGATCTTTTTTGTGAAAAACTCGAAAAAATTACTTGAAAATTTTAGACTATTTATTACTTACTTTATTATAAGAATAGATTATTATAAAGATATCTTACTTTAATAGCCAACGTCTCGCTGCTGGACTTGGAATACTCTGACCCCAGATGTACACACTTAAACTCGCGAACAATTAAAAATATACTCGCGAAACATTTCGGTTTCGAAGGAATAAGGATTTAAGATAATACGGAATAAATTGTTATAGGATTAGGAATAGGACATGATTCTAGGTCTAAACTTCTTTTCTCTATATAAGTACTAAAAGTACACACCTACCCGTTACCCAAGTATTAAAAATAATTTAGTTTTATTTTTTTATGAAACTCTCCTTAATATCAACAAATTTTATCAAATAAGTCACCGAACATATGAATTTCAATTCTAAATTTTGAATGCGTTTCTAACCTGGGACTCCATGAATGTGTACGCTTTGGTCCCAAAGGATTTACCTCTATGGCCAAAATTATTAAATATCTACACAATATGTAGAAGATATTAGCTACCTGCAAGTAGGTATATTTTATTTTTAGAATAGACATTTGTCGTTCAAAAAATTGAGTTATTAGAACTACAAAATATCTTCACTTTTACCGAAAACATACACAAACACTATTTCATTTACGAAAAAGTATAATAAGTAGAAAGAAAAATTCTTTAATATAAGGGATGAATGCTTGCTTGTTAGTGAGGTGGAATCAGCTCAGTGGGTGGATGAAGGTAGAGAGGCCATATTGTAATACTCACAGTCGATGTTTCTACTCGCCACTTCCCTGAGGTACACTGCGCATTCTCCCTATCACTCCCCCTTATATTCATTCTATCTCCACTCCCACCACTGTCCCTATCTACCCCCTCCACACACTGTCCCTATCTACTCCTCCAATCCCACTGTCCCTATCTAGCGCCCTCCAACACCACACACTGTCCCTATCTCTCTTTGCCTCTCGCTACTCTCCCAATCTCTCTCTCCCCTTATATACCCTTTCTGAGAGCAATTAGAGGAATCTATTCTTAGCATATCTTGCGATGATAATCTTAATCGGCTTAGAATAGCACGTCATACTATTTTCACTGATCATTATGAATAATTTAACCATGTTTAAAACACACCATTCAACTTTCACTTATCACTACTAATTTTATTATTTGCCGAAGGAAACAATAAAAGAGTGTCTCTTCTGTTGGAAAAATAGACTGATAAAGAGAGCAAAACCCCTCGAAACTATAGTCCCGTATGAATAAATTCAAAATTTATTTTTCCTGCATAAGACACACTCTTTTATTGTCTCCTTCAATTCATCAAATTTGCTTCTTTTGGCAAAAAGACATTT